>OY997384.1:6885368-7375368 GCA_963921505.1 Phakellia ventilabrum
GCGTTAGCCATTGTTTCTTTTTGTTGCTTGTTTATCTGTTTGTATGTTGCAGAGACATGATTAATAAAGTACTAGGGCAGAAGTCTAACCTTCCCACTTTGTGCTGCATTTACGGTGAGTGGGGTTGATGAGATGTGGAATTATCTTTGCCAATACCGTATTATTTGGTGAGGGCTTTCACTAGATTCAGGTTTCATCCTCACGTTGCTCCAATGTCTTTTCGCTGATCGGGTAGAGCTGGTCCATGGCGTACTCCGGACCTGAGTGAGCTCATGTATTGTGTGTTCATACTTACATGCATATCGCATGCATACATGTTGTATGATCGCCACACTGTTTACCTTTCAACATTTAGATATGCATTAGTAATGTGCAATCATAATGAATCTTAATAGGGGTTCGAAGACTTACGCATGCGCAGCTAAAAAAAGCAGGGACCTAGTTACATGTAAGATTTTCTACCTCCAGTGCTCAAGCACTACAGGAACTATCTACTTCTACTGACCATGCCTGCAATAAACACTGTACACAGCCAATGGTTATTAGCAGTGTCATACAATCTTGTAAGTTTAAACACCAAGGTCGGATCCATAGATAACATACACGATTCTTAGCAGAGTCTTACCACATAACTCATCAGTGTTGACACTAATTGAGCATGCCATTACCTTTATGTGCACATACTTCAGAAAGGGAGACAGGAATATATTGCATCATACCCAAACAACCTACTAGGAAACAGTAATACTTCCTGGAACTGTAGCCTCGTTCAGACTCCCCCCTTTCCCCCCTGAAAAAAAAATCTTTGCTTACGGGAGGGGAGCCTGGTCTAGTTAAACTGTTGCCTTGCCTAGAGATACATGTACAGGTATGGAGGGTGGATCTAATGACTACCTTCATAATGTCTGCTGGTTGCTCACTAGCACTGGCCAGAAACACGGAGTGCCCACACATGATCCCCTCGGACAGGAAGTACTTGAGTAGCAGTCGAGAGTAGGAGCCAAACGCGTCCTCCTCTGGGACAGAGTTGAGCACAATCACAATGAAGTCTTGGACATAACCCCAGGGGGGCATGTTCTTCACTGGAATGTTTGTCGACTCACCTACCAGGAGAACTGTTCCCACGGCCAGCCCCCCACCTGTGTGTGTGTGTGTGTGTGTGAGTGGGTATGGGAGGATTGTAATTTATAACAAGGTTTGCAGTATGCCTGACTATTAAAACAATGCAGTTGCATCATAGTTTCTGGATCATTTTCCGCACATCTGTATTGTAGCTGCCATCTTGAAGGACGACTGTTTACGGAAGGATGCATTGGATAGTGCTGTTCTGAGCTTCTGCACAAGCTAATGGTGCATACTATTATATAGCACAGCTGAATACGAGTGCCACCCTCACATCTGGAGAACTGAGCTGGCAAATTGGCTGCATTCTACCCTGGACATTTTGGATGCTGCTACACATCCTCCAAAACGGTGGCACAGGTGGGGTGGCCACGCCCACTGACCTTGCTCAGCCTGGGAGTGGGAGTGCCTAGTCTGCAAGTATTTGCATGCAGCTGCTATTCTTTATGCACTCCTGCTTTAATGATAAGGCTCTGGCTTGCAAGACGGCGGCATTCGTAACTGCTATTTGCTATAATTATTCTTAGCAGTGCAGGGCAGGCAGGATAGACTAGTAGCTTAAATGTATGATTGTGCAGTCTGGGTACCCGTTTAGCCTACCCAGCAGTGAGTCCAGAGAAGGGACTCCAGTTGATACCAGCAGTTGAGCATTGTGCAGCGAAGGTCTGGTCCCTCGCGGATGAGAGGGCTTGCTGGACGCTTTCTTTTTAAAGCTAGTAGCCATTTCACGTGTGTTTGTAAAATTTCTTTGCTATTGTACAGATAAATAGAAACATTACGTCATAAGTGGGCGTACGCAATGACCCATGTGTACGTGTATCGCTAGCGGTGAATTAGGGCCGAAGAAACGAAGAAGGAAGGTCTGTAGGGGCTACTAGGTTGTGTTTTGAGGCTCGGAGAGGCCGAAAACTCGTAATGGCGGGGCTGCCAAGAAGAATTACTAAGGTATGGTTGGAAATTTACGTGCCAAGGGGTGATTTAGGTACTCAAGCCAGACGACTGCTTAGTCTGCTATTATTACTTTATCAGAAGCAGTTTTACTAAATAGTAGTGTAGTTGGTTTCATTTTCAGTATAGAAGTGAAAACTGGATACATGTATGTCTATGTGCCAACTGGACTGGTATCAAGTGGGACCCTTGTTTACGATTTTTAAGGGGTGCGTCATTCCTTATTAGGTAATTAATATTACTTCTTGTTGCTTGGTTATTATAAGAAATTAGTTGGCTTAATACTTCCAAATCCTCGAGGGCCTCCTATACAAGGGGCATAGGATATGTGTTCCAAATCATGCCCACCTTGATACCCATCGCACTACTAAGTATTCCAAAATAAACTCTAACTTAATTTTTAGGAGCACTGAACCAAGCAATTAGACGTGCCTCGTTCCCAGGCTCCTATTCCTAAGAGACAGACGAATACTAGCCATGCTGATATACTTGAGCTGCATATCTGATAGTGTAGTCCGAGATGCCATTTAAAGCCATGCAGTCAAAGTAGCTTGGTGACTTGCGCACATTTATTAATCTTGTAGTCTACATGCAGCCTTGCCAAAAGCTCGTAGTCTTTGATGGAGATGACATCGGACTACATGTACATTTGGCTGGGGCATGTACAAGTGAACAATATACTCATGTTAATGCCACAGTGCTTATTCCATTGACCATGCGCAGGCAGAATTTGTAAGACCTCCAGTCGGAAAGGACAAGAGTGAGAGATCAACTGCGCCATCCTGATCGCCATAATTATCTTTCTAGCATCCCAGAGTAATAATGCAAACTTTTAATAAGGCTTTAAAATTATACCTGTCCCAATTCTCATACCCAAAATAAAAAAACATACTCTTTCTCCCTCCTTTCTTCTTTCACTGCACATCTCACAGGAGACCCAGCGGCTGATGCAAGAACCAGTGGCTGGAATTAACGCTGTTCCCGACGAGAGAAATGCCAGATATTTCCACGTGGTGGTGGCAGGGCCGGAGGACGTGAGTGCAGCATCCCACGTAGGAGGTGGCATTATTGGGAGAGACTTGGCTTGTGTGTGGAGCCCGGCTCAAACCCAGACCTCCTAAACCCGGGCGGATTTTATCTTGCAGCTACGGAGAGATATTTAGAGATTTTGCTTTCTTGCCTGTAAATAATGTGTGTGTAGAGGCTTGAGTATGGGGCTAGACAGATAGGCAGGAGGCGCTTGATTCACTGGTCATCGATAGGTTTGTTGGGTTTCTTACGATTGTTCTTAGAAGCCAGATGTATTCCAAGTTTCTCTTCTTTCTCGGAGAGGGTAAGGACCGATGTTGTATTTATGGATTCTAAAATAGGTCTGGTTGCTGTTTTTGTCGTATTGGGAGTCGCTCTGCTTGTGTACTTTACTATGAATGTCGCTAAGGTAAGCCCAAGTATGCAGTGATGGGCTCGGTGGACATAGTCTCTGCTAGCCTTGACTGAGGCCTCTAGGAATTTTTGGCAGCCATGTACAGAAAAATATCCATCGAGGCCTGGGTTAGCCTCGTTCCCAGGCCACGCAGTCGGCTGCCTGGGAACGAGGCTAGGCCTGGGCGTGAGGCTTCTCTGTAACAGCCGAAAGTTGTGGAAAGCAGCTGCGATTGTTTCATTATCCTCTGAAATATCAGCCTCTTTCGTGTTTATGGTTATTCTTATTCTCTGCAGTCTCCGTTTGAAGGCGGCACCTTCACCCTGGAGTTGTTTCTGCCGGAAGAGTACCCGATGGCTCCTCCCAAGGTCCGCTTCATGACCAAGATCTACCATCCCAACATTGACAAGCTGGGCAGAATCTGCCTTGACATTTTGAAAGGTCAGTTGAGGCTCCCGTAGTTTGCGTGTACGTGTACGTGTAGCTTTGCAGTTGACTGGGATGGCTCATAATACAGGTGCTCAAATGTGCCGAGAACCAGGCTAGGATGAGACCAGCTGGCATATTCTGAATAGTTGAAGGTGATAATAAGTTTATGGGCAGTCGGTTGGTGGATGTACGTACAGTTGAGTTGCATGTATACGGCACGTTTTCTCATTGGGGCACATGTAGAAGCTTCTGCTTTGTGTTAGTGTACATACATGAACAATAGTCTCAAGGGGGGGGGGGGGGAGGGGGAGGTATTCCCCCCTCTAACATAAGCCCCCCCCCCCCGAGACAAGATTTAGTGCAAATAACAAAGTGCAGATACCAACACTAAGACCAAGTGCTTTCTATTCTAGACGTTTAGCTGGCAGTGGCAGCTGAACAGATAATGGCTTCAACCTCAGAGAATGAAAAAAATCTGGGGGAGGCACCCCTAACTTAAATTCCTGTATGAAACAATGTGGCCAACATAGTATCCAATGCGTGTGTGAGACAGTAGCTCGAATGAAAGTGGCATATAGGATAGAAGTCTTTTGGATTGTGGGGAGAACACTGTTTTCTATGGGTGCAGTAGCCTCGTTCCCAGTCTCCACTTCCAGCTTTTGTTCGCATTTTTTTACTACATGCGAAAAAAAGTTGGGAGTGGAGACTGGGATTGTAAGGCAAGACACCTTTGCTCACTCACTCTCTCTCTCTCAGACAAGTGGAGCCCCGCCCTCCAGATTAGGACGGTGCTCCTGTCCATCCAGGCCCTGCTGAGTGCCCCCAACCCCGATGACCCGTTGGCCAATGATGTTGCGGACGAGTGGAAGAAGAACGAATCAAAAGCCATCGAGACAGGTAAGGAGTAGTTTTCTTTTTCTCCGACGAGAAGAGCAAGCAGAAATGGACCCAAACAAGACCCGGAAACAGCGAAAGCCTCTCACAATCATTCTTTGCAAAAGTCCATAGTATCCAATGCGTGTGTGAGACAGTAGCTCGAATGAAAGTGGCATATAGGATAGAAGTCTTTTGGATTGTGGGGAGAACACTGTTTTCTATGGGTGCAGTAGCCTCGTTCCCAGTCTCCACTTCCAGCTTTTGTTCGCATTTTTTTACTACATGCGAAAAAAAGTTGGGAGTGGAGACTGGGATTGTAAGGCAAGACACCTTTGCTCACTCACTCTCTCTCTCTCAGACAAGTGGAGCCCCGCCCTCCAGATTAGGACGGTGCTCCTGTCCATCCAGGCCCTGCTGAGTGCCCCCAACCCCGATGACCCGTTGGCCAATGATGTTGCGGACGAGTGGAAGAAGAACGAATCAAAAGCCATCGAGACAGGTAAGGAGTAGTTTTCTTTTTCTCCGACGAGAAGAGCAAGCAGAAATGGACCCAAACAAGACCCGGAAACAGCGAAAGCCTCTCACAATCATTCTTTGCAAAAGTCCTAATTGGATAGTTGCAATTATCGTTCCAACTTGATCCTGCGTTTTCCTAATAACTTAGATTCCAAGAGGTATCAGCTATCGGTTCCTCATTATAGCTCCTACGGTGAGCCTGTCGCCTCCTGTCGCCTATTGTTCTTCTCGTTAGCAGAGACTACTATGGTAGCCTGTTACCTGGCAGAGCTGTGGCTGCCAACACATACTGAGACAATTTGCTGGAGCAACTTCTATTAGAACAGCCTTACTCCGAATGTGTTGTAGCTCGTGTACTTTTCTGCCATTTTATCATACAGTAATAAATAGTGAATAATGAACCAGCTACCTGCGACTGCTGGGCAGTAAACTGTTTGGTGAATGGCGTCATAATGATGATAGAAATTTCTCATGCTCGGCTGGCACTAAGATTGTTGCCGAACCACAGGATTGGGGAAAGCCAAGCCTTACTCCCCGTGGTGTGAGATGAAATCTGGCATTGGGAATGATGACCCATGCAGTTGGGAGGGCTAGCCTCGTCCTGGACTCACTCTAAAAACAAGGGATACTCCTCTAAAAAAATGAGGGAGGAGTGACTCCTTGTTTTTTCAGTGGAATGAGCCGGCGACTGGGGGACCTGACTTTTATGTCAGGACAGTTTGTTTATTTTGTCCTTTCTCCCTCCCTCCCTCCAGCACGACAGTGGACCAGACTCTACGCGAAGAAATAGTGAATTGGAATAATCATTATTGCGTTTTTGTATTTTAACTTGAGAGGCTAGTGTTTGAGATTCGAGCCTCAAATTAACTGATTGCGTATGCTATCACCACATGCTCCTCTCACTAACAATAATGACAGGTTTAGGAAGTATGTTACATGTACATGTATCTGTGTGTTTAAAATATGTAATCCATGAATATCAGGCTAACCATCAGAAATACGTACGGATTAGAATTGGATGTAGTATCCGGACGGATGACTTGTAGGGATTCCGCATTACGTAATATGCGGAATTTGATACGTTCGCGTACTATACTAGCGAAGAGGGGAGCAAATAATTCGTGAATACGCAAGTTGAGAGTGTTGCTACAGAGCAGGTACATTTGATCTATTGGCGTGATGTTTTAAAGAATGCAGTCCGCATTCCTGTTTGTGTGATTGCATGAGTGATTATAGCAGACGTGTACGCTCATGGAGGGTCCGATAAGTATCCCATCTGTCGCTGAACGCAAGCAGCGTTTGGGAGTTCAGGAACATGCCGGTAGGAACGCTACAGTACTGCAGAGCTCCATATGAAGTTATGCAGCTGGGTAGTAGGTAGCCACGTATACACTTTGGTAGCTAAGATGGGATATGGTTGAAAGCTGCTACCACATGCATGGATGTGGAGAAGTTAAGGTTATTCATGAGTTGCCCGTACCCTCGGGTAGGATTTCCTTTTGCTCCAGCACTTCCATTGGATTGGGGAAAGCTTAAGGAAAATATGGGTATTTCGGAACAGGTGGAGGGGGGAGGGGGGGGAATTTGGAGCATCTACTTATTTGGTTGAGTCAAATCTTATCCTGAATGGCGTAGTTGCCAATAGTGTTAGCTGAATGCACGTATGCGCATCCATATGCATGCATCGACCGCAACGACGATTTAGTATAGCTTGACCACTAGACTAGCTGCTTCCCCCAAACACCGGACTAAAATAATAAGCTAGTCTACCAGCATACCCGTTACAGCCATCCACTGCGCCTTTGCAATCAGTAGGGGTGCTCCAAATTACCATCTGGTGTTCCGAATTGCTTGCAATAGGGTAGTATAACTAAATGGTAGTGTTTATACAAACTCTCATAGCCTTTTAATATACTACATGGGAATAAGGTGATAGTAGTGCAGGGTGCATGCGGATGCAGTGGCTGTATATTGCTAATTTAGGTTCAATGCCACAGTAGCATTGCCGTCGGCAATTATGATGGCGGTTGGAATGTATTCTGCTGGCCAACTGGTTGGGAAAGATGTGCGATATGCAGATGTGTAGAGAACCGCACCCCCTAGGCTGTTTGAGACCTTGCTTCCCCCAAAGAGTTTATAAATTTGAGCAGTCAGAGTTTGCAAGAGAGCTGCTGATGAATTACAATATGCTGTTATCAAGATTTGGGGGGGGGGGGGGGTGAGGAAACATGGGTTAGGGGGTTATTCCACTGACTGAAAACGTTTATGTTCATGTGCTTGAAATCAATGTACTCTGAACATGTAAACTCATCAAAATATTTGCATTAATTAATGACCAGCTTTGTTATGAGCTAATTGATTCCATTTTGTTGTGTTTATGTCTGGCATTGTAATGCCATCAAATCATCTTGCTGCACTTGTGAGAAGTGCCCGACACCTGAGTCTGATGGCTCAAAGGGATAGCGTTGCCGGGATGGGGGGTCACTCGCCATATTTGTTCCCCATGGAGCTAGCCACAATCCTGGGCTAATTCTCACCCATTCCTTCAGAAGGTCTATGTGTGCAAACATGGCGAGCGACACTGCGGACAATCAAAGCTCTGTTATTATCTTGTAAGCACCTGTGAGCTGTTTATGCAAAGAAGATGGGCTCTAACTAGGGGATTATGCTCTGTTATACTCATTTTAATGTCGGCGTAGACCTCGCACCCCTAGCTCCGACTAGCCTCGTTCCCCGTCTCTCCCGCCAGCTTTTCCAGTTTACTGAGACTATTTCCGTGGAGCTCTTAAAATGATTTCGCTTGCCCATGGGTTCTTACTGTAGTATCATGGTGGGCTCTAACTGGGACATCAAAGTACACTCCTGGTGTGTGTGTGTGTGTGTGTGTGTGTCAGCTTTGCTGGCAGTTGTTTATGAGCTGCTGTGTGTGTGGGCTTTGCTGGCACAATTAGCTTGTTTATGAGCTGCTGTGTGTGTCCGCTTTGTGTTTATGAAAGAGTTGCTCCCACGTTTGCCAAGGTGTAACAAGACAGCAATGCAAAGGGTCATTTGTGCGTTATCTCTTAAATTATCAGCAGTTTGTTGCTTGATGTAGGCATAGACGTTGCCCCCCCTGCACTTGGTTTCCATAGCGCCAGTATTGGGAATATGCCCACACGTGAGTCTGCGATAAACTTTTGAAGCTAAATCACTGAGTGTAACGCATTGAACTAGTCTCGAACCCAGAGTATTTCCCATTGGAATGAGCAACCTGGCAACGCAGGAAGAGAAGTCTGAGTTACTTCCCCTGGACTTCGTTCATTGGTCGCCTTTGTTTACAAACACGCTCTTCCTTCCTTGAGATTGAAGCATATCTGAGAGAGTGTGCCCCATGGGGTTATAGTCTAGAGACTTTGTGGCCCATGGGCTTGTACTCAGAGACTTTGTGGCCCATGGGCTTATAGTCAGAGACTTTGTGGCCCATGGGCTTATACTGGAGATGCTTATTTCCTCTATCGACTATTGCACTTTTGGTATCATACTTCCTGTTATTGCCACTGAATAGGCAGCTGGTATTGATTGCATAGAATTATCAAGTTCCCCTAGTTTACCAAGTAGGTAATTCTAGCAGAAAGAACGCAATCATAACAATCTGAATTACCGGTGAGATACTAGAGATCGCATGGACATATCCTTGAATCAAGGTTGTCTTCTCCCGGATAATTACTGAGCTAGTGTTGTTTTAGTTAATCAACTAGTTAAAACAAATTTAGTAGAGGCCAAAACAGATTTAATTAGCATACTAAAACTAAAAGTTTCCCTTGACGAATAAACTATAACCAAACTAATTTTTTTGTCCCCAAAATGTACCATTTTAGTTAGTTAACTGAAACTAAAAGGTATTTTAGTAATAGCTAAAGAATTTTTACTATAACTAAACTTAATTTTGCACTCTAAATAGAGTTTTAACTAAAACTAGAACTAAATTATATGAAGCCATACTAAAACAACACTAAATTACTCCTGATTTTTTTCCGCAGCTGTGAGATAAAATCTGGGCAAGGAAAGCCTGGATACAAGGCTAGTATGGACATGGCAGGGCATTTCCCCCCTTCTAAACAGAGTCCTGCAGTTACTTATTACCTGTCTTTTATAGGAGTGCGAAGCGTTAGCCAGCTAATTAGCTTTTACAGTAGCTAGTACAGCTTCAGTTGAGTGGTATGGCTGTGAGTGCTTGCTACTGGGGTGTGTGTAAAGTGTGCCTCTCCCATGGCAGTTTCCCAGTACAAAGCCACAGCAATTGTGAGCTTATGTTAGTGGTAGACTGGCTACAAATTTAGTCTGAATCTTGACCACTAGCTATTAATTGTTTATAGCTTCTGGCCAGCGTTAGCATTTGCAAGCCACAGCAACCACCACTACAGGCCAAACATCCCACATTCCACTACCTGTAAACTCAATAATTAGCTAGCTATATAATGCCTCTCAGGAAGCTACTTGAACTTTGTCCCCATAGCCTCATGCCCCAAGGGGAGGGGTGTGTGTGTGTCATTTCCATAGACACCACAGTCAGTCAATGAACAGTAGTCAGAGCAGCTCCAAAGGGTGCAGTCATCGGTCAAAGACACTCTGAAACACGCCCGATCAATGTGGAATGGTTTACGTTATTGTTATCTGGGTGGGGTTACGCATGGATTCCAAGGGCTAAACTTAGCGTGGTCAATGGTCAAACCACCAAAAAGAAGTTTCAACCCCGGCCCGTATGCACATCTCTGTCCGCTTGCTTCCAGTGCACGTCTCAGGCTCACCCCACAATGTCCTCATTAAGTCTCGTACCCAGGCTTCTCCTCACGTGTTTTTTTGCAGTTGTGGAAATAACCTCGCAGAGGGGTTATGCTGCATAGTGTCACCCTCTGACCTTTGACCTTATTCTTGTTACAGCTGGTAATAACTTTTGTGGCCATGTGTCTGCTGTGGTAGCTATATGAGACAGATGGTTCCTTGGCCTGTGTTCCTGTAGTAACCAGACCCACATGTTATCACTTCCCCCCCCTCCCTGCTCTGTGTCACTGAAACACTTAAGCTCAGTGGGCAGAAGGCTCATTGACTGTGGGCATGGTTTTCGTTGTTGCCACGTATCCACTGCTAAACCAGCTCCCTGTCCTCTATGTATTACTGCTGCCATTACACAGTAACACAACGAAAGCCATGCCCATACAATAGCAGCTATCCCTACATCACAACTGGGCCCCTTACCCTAGCTGGCCTCTGTGTGTCACTACTACCATTACACATGCCTATACAATAGCAGCTGTACTCCTCTTCCTCTGTGTATCCTAACTGGGCCCCTTCCCCTAGTTGGCCTCTGTGTCCCCGAAGCTATTACACAGTAATAACGAAAGCCATGCCAGTACGATATAGCAGCTGCAGTAATGAGCCTCTTCCTCTAATGTACAGTAACTAAACCCCCCAATTTCTCAACCGTCACTGAAGCGATTAGATAACGAAACCATGAAAGTAAGTCTGCCAGTAGGCAAGTCCTCTTCACTCACTTGAGTAATGCTATCAACTGTGGAATGGTAAATAGTTTGTGCAATGGCACTCACTCGCCTTGTGGTATTTCCTAGTGAAGACATTTCAAGCACTTCTTGTTCCTTGTTTCTCTGGTGTCAAGCCAGCGGTATGCATATTTTTGCCATGGTGCATATGTATGCATGTATGCTTTGTGTCTGTGATTCGCGGGGTCAGACGGCAGCTGTTTGCCATTCAGAGATGGCCTGAGGGCTGTAGCAATGTACTATATACTTTTTAATGCTCTCCGGTATCGGTTTGCATGGTGTGTACTCCTGATGGTGACACAGCATTCATTTTGGAGCTGGCATTACACAAAAATATTATTATATCTTGCTTTGGTTTATGTATATATGTGCCCTAGGCTCTTGCTGGCAAGCCTTCGTGATAGGCTCTGGGTTTGGAAGAATCCCATACCTGGGGGTGGACATGTACTTTGTGGTACTAGTAGCAATGTCCACATGATTGGGGTATTTCAATCCTTCTCTGTTAGTATGAATAGGAACTGAGCAAGCACTTGCAGTTGTAGTCTACCACCAATGACCATATATGTACTTGTGGCCCCTTCTTAATGGCTTTTGTTTCCATGGCAACATGTTTTGAAGCGACTGCATGTGTACTGCAGTCATAACTGTACCACATCTGAGGCTGTTTGAGTGGGTGGAAGTGAATATGAAAGATAAACTGTTTTTGCAAAATGTAAACTCAAAAAGGATGTTATTTTGTGGGTACATGGCTAGATGTCATAATGAGTATTGCATACATCCTACCTGTCCATATTAGTCTCTGTGTCCAGACATACTAAGTATTTAACTCAATAAGGTCATTGGTCAGTGTCATCTCAGGCCACACCCCCTACCAGAGTGCAGGGGTGTGGCCTGGGGACAAGGCTATAACCAGCTGTTTCAAGCTTATTAGCAAATGCTAGTTTGTGACAAGAAGGATGCCTAAGCTAGCTATAGCATATAGCTACATGGATAACCATCATTTAACCAGCTAGGGGTGGGGTTGGTATGTAATTATTAATTAGTAGTTGCTAACGTAGTCATGTGAGGATCATGTTTTTGGCCGAGTCTCTCGGCCCACGTGAGGAGATTTTGGTGAAATTGACATGTACCTCTATTTACACCTTTCTCGATGAGCTGTATACTAGAGAGTACTGTATATTATACTAGTGCATACATGGTATTCCATGCAGAGGGCCTTGCGAGAATTGAGTTGCATTACACTGCTCAGCTGACTGTTCAGTCAGTCCGAGGCTTTGAGATTGGCGATCATCACTTTCCAGCTGCCGAATCAGCCTTACCCGCTGTCAGTAAACCTCCCGCCGATGTCCCCTCTCCTCACTACCATTACTTCTGTATTAATGCGCACGTAGCCTCCCTAATCACCGCCTCCTAGCCTCTCTGCTGGCCACTCCATCGTTTATACGATGTGTATTGCATGGTCTTTGGCAGTATATAATGACTGAGGAAGGCTTGTTACAAGGCCCTCTAATTGTCTAAACTGTAACGATGATTGTAGCCCGTATAACAGCTACGTAGTGTGACTGTCCAGGGCATTACTACTGCCTTGTTGATATAAGCTGTGATCAATGTTTGTGCATGTCTTGTGCACGTGAACAAACTGTTTTCTTGTGTGATTCATTTTGAAAGAGCACTTGGCTTCTCGAGTGCGTTCGTAGTGTTAACGTTTTTCTTTCTCTTTCCAGCTCTCAAGCCTCCTCCAGTGACAGGTTTGTTTGTGTGTGTGTGTGTGTGTGTGTATGTGTGTGTGTGTGTGTAAGAAAGGCAGTGGAATTCTTGATAGCTGCAAGTGAAGTTTGAGCTCCATGTTACAACCACACCTCAAGGTAGCTACAACCTGTTCCTGGGCCTCTTCCTAAACCCATTTTAGAGGAGCAAGGCTAACTTGTCTCCAGCTGGTGTTGGGAGGCTCTGAGGATTCGCTAGCTCTCTCTTTGATCAGCCTCCCTCGGATTGTGAATCATAGCTACGGCTCAGGTGATCCTATAGCTAGCTGATTACATGCTGGGGGGGGGGGTTGTGTTTTAATGCAAGAGATATCCCCCACACATTTGCTGCCAACTCACGCAGCACATGTATAGGTGGGGGTGCACGAAGACAGTTGAGGGCATGAAACTCTCGTAGTGCCTCATTCAGATTATTGTTAGGTGTGGATGGCTGCAATCTGACCATCACAAGCTTACATGTAGCAGCACGATACTGAGCAAGCTGCGGTTTCATTCCATTCCAATGAGCACCTGTTTTCGAGACTAATTAATTTCATTACGTGACCTTGCCTCATTCAGCATACGCTTATGTGTTACCTGCCAACTGTTCCTTTGACTCCAGCCATAACATGTGTGTTCGTCTTTTGCTTGTATGTTTGCAGGTTTTCCTGGTGATTGGCACTCAAGGAGGTGAGTGGAGTCCTTTTGTGATGAATCTTGTCTCTTTTGCCAAGAACTTTGAAAAGAAACCTTTTCCAAGTGATTGAGATTACTATATTTCTGTGTCTCACACCCCCCCCCCCCCTTCCCATTTTTTAACCCCAATTTTAAACTCTAATTTAGTGCATCTTGGGCTTGGGGGCTGGTACACAATATAGATATATGCCTCTAATAGGGCACATACCAGTATGTATGTAGAATGCTACCATGGCGACCATGAGAAGCTGTAGTAGCATCACAATGGTATGTGCAATTGACAAAATGGTATGTGCAATTGACAAAATGGTATTGACTCGAAACATCGGAAATGTCAGAAATGTGTGTGTGTGTACATTCTCACATGAGCTCATGAATGCCTGGCCTATTTACGCTATCCTTTGCTGGCCAGAAGAATGAAGGGAACACATGCTGGATGCAGCTCATAGTCTCCCGGGAGGCCCTTTGCTAGACTAGTAGATTTGGGGACGCAGTTGTTGGCCGTTTGGGGATTGCTGATAGTCTGTGTTATATGAGCCGAGAAAGGTATGTACTCTAGCCTCCAAAACATTGAAACTAAACTGATCTGTTTTGATTGAATCTTATCTGTGTTGTGTGTTTTGATCTAAGTGGGGTCATTTTGAAATGGCGGCTAACCTGTACCCTTATTTAAACTCGCGAAGCCATAAATTCTTATGGGCCCACTCCTGGGTTTGCAAAATCCCTAGAAATTGGATGTTTTGACTTCACTCACCTAGGCATGCTGTGTACGTGACTAACAGTGGTGCTGTCTCTCCCTAGCTCGAGCTCAAGCCCCACCCACAGCCCCACCCCCGTCCCCGTCCCCGCCCCTTCCAGGCCGAAAAAGAAGCTTTCAAAGCAGTCCTTCGCTAACAGGGGAAGAATGGCAAGCAAGCCTCCGCTGGCACCAAAACCTGAGGTTCTGCCCAATGGCTCTCAACCACCCAGACCTAAGAAGAGGGTCCCCCCTCCCATCAAACCAGTCCCCTATGCCAAACACAAGCAGACCAGAGCTCAAGACCCCGTGGGTATCAAACCCAGTCAGCTGGGGGCCTTCCGCCCAAATCCCCCAGAAGTCTCACCCAAACCCCCCAAGGGGGGTTTCGTTAAAGGAAAACCCTCTCCTCCAGTAGTACACCAGCCCCGCCCCCCACCCCCCGTATCCCCAAAAGGACCTCCAATACTGCCAAAATCGGTTTTAGTCGATAGAAGACCCAGGCTGGATACGCCACTTAGCCCCCCAGAGCCACCTCCAGAGATCCTTTCAGTCCTGGTGCCGATACCAGCTCTGCCGAACGGACATTCAGGTGCACTCCGCTCCCCCCCTGGAAGCCAGAAGAGTACCTCACCATTGCATGTGTCCCGCTCTCCCATCCGGACAGAGCCGGCAGTAGTCGATAGAGAATTCTATGCCGAGGCGCACAATACGGTCTCGCAGGACCAAGAAGACCAGGAGGAGTATACGGTCGTGCGAGAGGTCCCCAGGAGAAGAGCGCCACGTATCAGCCCCGATAGGACGGTGATCCCTAATACTGAATATAGCCTGACGTCCCACATGGCTGAGTCTAGGAAGCTGCGGGCAAAGAGCCCGCCCGCTCCGCCGCCAACCTCACAAGACGAGTACTCTTGTTTGGACAGACCGGAGAAGCACGACAGATCGATCTCTCCGATTTTGATTCATCCAGTTTCCATGGGGTATTCCGTATTGGACATCCCTGAGGAAGCAGTTACCAGTCCGCGTTTGATCCCAACCATCCAGGAGAGCTACGGGCATCTCGAGTTTCCCAACAGAGTCGCCGCTGAAGCTGAAAATCAGGAGGAAGTGGAAGGCTACAAAGTCCTGCACCACAAATCCCTTCAAAAAGCATCGGCTACAAAACCACCGCCCAGCCCGAGGACCAAGGCCAGGAAGGCATCAGTGAAGTCGAAGGTTACGCAGCCGTTGCAGCAATCTCGGGATAGAACCGTCCTTCCTGCTTACCAGGGGAACGGAATGGAATCGCCCCCGAAGCCTTGCAGTTCCAGTTCCAGTCCGCTTCCCCCTATCAAACCAAGGAGGCAGCGAATGGGAAAGCAGAGTAGCGCCGAGGCAGAACCGCCACCCCCTCTACCCCCACCACCTTCAGCCGAGACGCTGGAGGAAGCAGGATACGAAACGTGGAACACCTTTAGCCCCCCGCGCGGGACCACCCCCGTGCGCGAGCCCAGCCCCCCCTGTGGGGAAATTCACAGCTTCCATGGAGAAAAAGAATCAGCGGCAAAGGAGGAAGACGAGCAGCAGTCACTCACGCAGGCTCCGTTTCTCGCGAGTCCCAAGTGCGAAGTCAATATCGATCAGCTTCTTGCTGCTGCTGTCGTTAAAACCCAGGGATCCAGTCCACCTCACGTGACCTCTGCGCGGCGAGACCACATGTACGACGAAGTTGTGGATGTGGTTCGTTCAAAAGCCCATGAAACTCATAACGGCACTGGCGCCGCCTTGGCTAGCGCAGATACGCAGATGCAAGTTCCAATGCAAGGTAATGAAATCCATGAGACGATAGATTCGCGGGAAAGTTCTCCAAGCCCGTATGCTGTGTCTGTGAAGGAGAATAGCGCCCCCAATTTCTTTTTGGCATCGGAAAACACCTCTGATTTGGGACCAACACTGGTTGTTTTGAGAAGCGAAGGGGTTGGTGCCGAGAAACAGCCATCCCAAATGGAGCCCACCTTATCTCTGGACATGGGATACACCGAAATCGACATCCTGGAGCCTGTACCTAAGCCACCGCAGCCGAAGCCACCGCAGCCGACAGTTGAGCTACCCAAACCGAAACCGAAACCGAAACCGAAACCTAGACGGAAGCATAGCGCCCCTAGTGAAGAGGCGAAGACATCTCAAGACCCTGCCAGCCCAGACGCAGTGGCAGGAGCGGAAGACATCTATGTCAGCTCGGTCCTGATTCATGCCAGGAAGGAGCAGGCCAAGAAGGACAGAGAAGCCAACAAAGACCAGGAGAGCACCGAGCAGAAGACGGCACGGAAACCCCTTGGTCCTCCCCGGAGGAGACCGCCACCCCCTCCTCCCTCCCAAGGCAAAACTTTAGACACCGGCTTAAAGATGCAACGTTCCCATTCCAATGAAAGTCCCACTGTCAGCCGCCAGGAGTTGCAAACGATCTCTAAGCCGACTGGTTCCCCGAAGCACAGAGAGAAGGGCATCTTCCGAGGCAAATCTAGGTCTCTCCACAGAACAAAACCGACCGCAGTCTCACCTTCGCCAAAAGAAGAAAAAGCCAGCTTTGACGCAGAGCTAGAGTTGTCCTTAGCTCAGAGCCCCAAGAGAGGGTTTGATCCCGTGAGCCACTCTCCAAGCATCGGCAAGCGACTCAAAGGACTGATTCGGAGAGACAGCAAGAAGAAGAGGAATAGAGATGACACGGAGAGGTTTACGGAGTCCGTCTCTCCGAACATGAAGTCCATGACTCTTCCCTCCCATAGCCATGCACAGCAGAGCTACGTGGATGACACTATGGACGACTTTGGCATCTACTCCGTCGTTCAGAATCCTTCTGCCAGGAAAAAGCCTGTGAAGGTGAGGAGAGTGTTTGTATATGCTAAGGGCGATTGACGTTTTAGTTGCATATACTGAGATCTGTCATCCAACTGCAGTATTCGAGCAGGCTAGCTGCTTTTCTGAGTCATGACTCTGTGCTACGCAATTCCAATCTTCGGTTGCTAAGTAACTATTGTCTAGGGTGTGTTAGCAATAGTAGTTTGTAGTTAGTGGTGTGATTGTCTTCTAACCTTGTACCCAGGCCTCCCACACCCAGATTTATCTCGCAGCCGTTCGATTTTCTCTATTAGCCAGACGGCTGCGAGATAAAGTCTGGGTACGGGGTTAATTATCTTCAGGTGACGCAAGAGTCTCCATGGTGAATTGCCTCCCTCCCATTGATAGCATTTTCCCCCCCATGATCGATGGGATATCAAGAATGCTTGGGGCTGCTGCTGTTTTTTGATTTCATAAACTTCAGTGATACAGGGCAAAGGTGGTGTTTTTTCTGTTACCTCAGGACTGGTTTCAGTTCTGGTTTTGAAAGGTAATTGGGTTTGTAATAATTGTGATAGGATAGCCCTGTTTGCACAGCTGCAGGATGCACCCACACAATGGTCTAATCATTGGTCTAATCATTGCGTTTTTTTAAACTTTGTGACCTGGCTATGAATTGGCAATTCGCAATTATTAGAACCTCCCAACCAGTCCTACCATACACTGTATTAGCCACAGTTCGATATTACTCGATCTGGTCTTTTGACTGGCGGAACTGCACCCTGAGTAGCCTCATCCCCAGGCCACACTTTGGGGGGGAGGGGGGGGGGGGGAGTGGCCTGGGGATGAGGCTGGACCCTGAGTTGTCTCGTTTTCCAGGCCCACGTGTGCATTTCACTTTATAGCTGTATAGGGCTTGATATTTTTTTCTCACGTGCATGCGTGATGCATCGGGTAGGAGGGTGAATTTTGCGTGGGCGAGGACAGCTGCAGTTCTCATGCAGCCGTAGAGTACTCCTAGGTATCAAAGTATGTGTTAGCCCAGTTGTGTGCCATCTTGCTGTATTATATATTATAAGTCCATGGGGTGTAACCATAGCAACGATGATGCCTTTTGCTACAGGTTAAAGATGACATTCTCATGGATGCCGACTCCTATGCTATGATCGACCCTGAGGACGTCGCGAGGCGATTAAAAAAGGGGCAGAACGGCTTTGATCGACGTAAGTCCTCTTCCACGGAACACTTATACGACAGTGCTGAACTAAACCAGCTGCAGGCATCTGGTCCCCAGGGTGGGGCCAGATCGGCTAGCAACTCGCCACAGGTCCAACGACGAAGGCCGCCCGTGTGTCCTCCTCTCCCCTATCGCTCCCCCGTGGGACACTTTGCGACCCTCCCTCGCAGGGGACCCATTGGGGCAGCCAACGTCGATCTCATGCAGTTGTACGCCACCGTCACTAAGCAACCGAAAGACAAAAAGAAGAAAGAGAAAGCGAGCCGGTCCGCATCAGTGGAAAGCGACCAACCTAAGACGTCAGTTGAACCAGCTGCCACTCCAGAAGCTTCACTCGGTTCTGATAGCCACTCTCTGTCCCCTGAGACTGGGAGACCCGGTCTTTTGAGCTCGGAAATCCCTCACACAATCGCCGACTGGGGCCAGGAATACGCTGTGGTACACACCAACAAGAGAAGGAGCTCCGGAGATGGACTGGCGGCAGAGGTGTTTGCGGCTATTGGCCTCAGCTGTGACGAAAAGGAGCTGGATAGGTCTAAAGGAGAGGAGCTTCCCCCTCAAGGGGTGCCTGACAACGACGACAGCGAACCAAATTCCTTAGGAGTGCCTCAGAATCGGCCGCCGAAACCCCCCAGGAGTAACAAAGTCCCCCCTCCAAAACCCCTACCCTACTACAGGGACAGTTTCACGGGGGAAGTCCCTCCGCAGAGTCCGGAGATGCACCCCAGATCTTCCTCGATGTCCAGAGGCCAACAATTATCGGGCATTCGGCAGCTGTCAACCGGAGGTCCCCCCTCCTTCCCCCCTCCTCCTCCTCCTCCGCAGTCATCCTTATCAGAGCCGCAATCTCCTCCAGGAAAGGGGGTGAGAGGGGAGGACAAAACCGAATTCCCGATGGACCACACCTACGAAGTCCCCGAGTTGGAGAAGGAGAAATACTTTCAGAGTTTGCAAGAGAAGCGGGTCAACCCTGGCGCTGATGCTCCCATCATAAAAGTTAAGGAAACCAGCGAGTCCCTGCAGACGGAACCCGAGGTAGCCATGGTTCTGATTGATGAGGCTCTGAAGGACAAAATCCCGAAGCAGCGGAACCCCCACATGTATGAAATGGTCGATGAAGAGACAGAGACTGCGAGAGAGAGAGCACAGGCCAAGCCGGAAGTGGACGTAATGACGGTAGAGAGAACGCCATCAAACGGAGGTCCTGACAGCTACGAGGTTGTGGACGAGTCCCTGAAAGGGAGAAAGCAGCAGCATGTCTATGACATCGTGACGGAGTTTAGCGAGAAGAGCCCGAGGCAGAAGAAGAGAAGATCACGTCTTCCCCCCAAGAACAAGCCGCCACCGGCACCGCCGTCTTTAAGCAAGGCTTCTAAACTTGATGATCCCGGTCAGCCCAACCAGTCTCTGCCTCCCCCCGCCTCAGAAGCAAGCCCAGGTTTGTTATAGTCTAGGATTTGGCTATGATGTAATGCTAAATTCTAACTGCTCTACTTCTATTAAAGTGCTGATGTAATGCACAAGAATTCGACCCGCGCGTTGAGTACCTACTTTTGTAATCCTATAGCTAGCAAAGTGCTACCCGTATGTCCTCTCTGCCTGTTTTGCTATCATCCTTAGCAAGTAGCTCACCTGATGTTATTACCTGTTTCCATCCTATAATTGAGTGTTTGGATAAGGGTAGAGTATGACAATAGTACAGGTGCACAGTTTGCATACAGCTACAGCTGATGACACAAGGGGAAAGGATCACATGAGCACTGTTACTTGTTTGTGTGGCTTTGCTGGCAGCTGTAGCTTCTCTCTGCATGTTCACTGGTCATGGCTACAAGGCTCTTGCGCTCCGTGTTGCATAAACAAGGTATGGAGGTTGGGAGGAAGGTATGGTGGTTGGGAGGAAGGAGGGCAGAGTTAGGGACTGGAGGTTTTGGGGGTAGTTTCTTGGGAGAGGGGGGTAGACTGTGGCTGGGCTGTTTAGCTATGAGTTTGACTGTGTGTGTGTTGTGCTTAGTGCAGGGTCTGACCTCTATTATGCCTTGTCACCAGTAACTTGCCACGTTTGTATCATACAGTAATATGTTTTCAGGTACACACTGCCATATGGCATCTTGGTCAATGAACTGTATACTAGCTGTAGACTATAGTATACTAGCTCTATACTGTAGTATACTAACTGTATACTGTGGTGTACTAACTGCATACTGTCGTATACTAGCTGTATACTATGGTATACTAGGCAGCTAAGTAACACATTGCCTGGCCCCCAAAAAGGCTGCTATATACATTCACTGCATGAGAACGTTCATTGCCAGTACTGACCAGTTTTCACCCTGTCCTTGCCCATATCACTATTCCCATGCTCACATATACCCACTCCTACCCCTCCCCCCCCCCCCCCCCCCCCCTTCACTCCCATACTGCAGCCACTGAACCCCTCGTCGGGAAGCGGCTCCACGTGGAGATTGTTGGAGCCTCTGTTGGCGGCCAGTCTTTGATGATCAATGGCCGGCCGCAGTTCCTGTTCCCCCAGAGCCACAGCCAGAGTTTCATCGAGGTAGGTGATTTTACCATGATGTCATGGGAATTGTTCTACATGCTGAGTCTATGGGCATGATGATGTAATGCTCAATACCAGGCTCAGCTTTTGAGTTACACACACACACATATTCTAGTCATGTTCTATGTCTCCTTATTCATGACAGCACCTGCTCATCACTTGCTGCCCTAGCATTTTATTGATAAACCGGTTGTACATTATTACTAGTTGCTAGAGGAGCAGAATTACCTTGAAACTACCAACCATACTCTACTTGTTTGTTATATTGCTGGTTACGTGTGCAGACGTTTCAATGGGCATGTATTCACACACACACACACACACACACACACACACAGGTTGGACAACATGACGGTGCAGAGTGTACCCCCAGCCCGAGCCAGAGTTCCAGCACTCTCAGCGGCATTGATGATGACACGGACGCAGAGAACGTCGACTCCACAGAGTGGGAGATGTCCAGTGGGGAGGAGGTGTGTGTGTGAGGGGGTGTGTATGTGAGGGTGTGTGTGCATGAGGGTGTGTGTGTGTGGGTGGTTGTGTAGGTACATTTGGTGTTCTGCTGTGCTGGCCAGGCGTGATGTAATCACTACTGGTTGGCATCTCACATGCTCTGGTATCTAATTATGAGTTACTAATATTACATCTTGGGCATGCACATGACGATGGTTATGGCATTACATCGTGCTACTCACATAGCGATTATGTCGTAGGTCTTAGCAGCTGTACATAATGGTTTTCATCAATCAGTATTGTAAAAGGCATTCCACGCATGACCTGGTTCTTTCCCAGCAGTGGCCAGATATGCACTGCCAATGCTCTAATGATTAGAGCCTTGTGAATGTAGCCAACCTTCCGGTAATAGATGCTAAACAACAAAAAAAACTTTGGAACGGTAAATCATACAAACTAGAAGCGTCTGTTTTGCTGTTAGCTCAAGTGATATGCTGGACTTTGGCTGGTAAGCGGTCTACGTCCAAAAAGGTACAAATGTATAATACCGTATGAATGCCTTACTATTGTATATAACATGAAGGCATCGCCCCGTGTAGTATGAAGTTCTGATCCCTACAGTATTGGACCATTAGTCAGGAGCATGAGTTCAAAAGTGGTTATAACTGTTTCAACATTACATCATGCACATACATGTACAATACATATCAAAGTCCAAACATTCTGTTGCGTAACAGAAACTACCAGTATCTGGTGCTGTTTGTCTCAGAACAAATTATTGCCATGTTTAGACATTCAATTGTCTTCTCTTGACATTTGCTTAATTTCGACATTCAGCTGTCCATTCGACTGCCGTATTTTGACATTCGACCAAAGCATTCGACTGCCTTATTTCGACATTCAACTGCCTTCTCAACATTCAACTGTCTCCTTTCGACATTCGCAGTGGCTGCTTCCTCTTGTAAGGTCTGCAGATCTACTACTTTTCTGAACATTTCGATGTGAGCACCTGGTTCCATGTAGAGTGAGAGGTCTACTCTCCGAAGATAGGCCTTACACGCCTTGAAGCCAGGTAAAAATATCACCCTACCACGTGCCTGCAGCTCAAGTCCTGAAAGGAGTGAGAGGTCAACTCTCCTAAGCGGGACCTTGCTCTCCAAGAAACAGGTACCAGGTGCAGCAGTGGCCGCTAATTGCAACGTACAAAATCCCTCTGCATTCGACTGCCTTATTTCGACATTCAACTGCCTTCTCTCGACATTCGACTGTCTCCTTTCGACATTCGCAGTGGCTGCTTCCTCTTGTAAGGTCTGCAGATCTACTGCTTTTCTGAACGTTTCGATGTGGGCGCCTGGTTCCATGTGGAGTGAGAGGTCCTTCTCTCTCCAAAGATCCTTGCCCACCATGAGTGCTTTACTTCGACATTCGACTGTCCTTTCTTGACATTCGACTGCCTGATATCGATCATTGACTGCCGTATTTTGACATCCGACATTCAACTGCCTTCTGTCAGCATTCGCAGTGGCTGCTTCCTCTTGTAAGGTCTGCAGATCTACTGCTTTTCTGAACATTTCAATGTGAGCACCCGGTTCCATGTAGAGTGAGAGGTCTACTCTCCAAAGATAGGCCTTACACGCCTTGAAGCCAGGTAAAAATATCAACCTACCACGTGCCTGCAGCTCAAGTCCTGAAAGGAGTGAGAGGTCAACTCTCCTAAGCGGGACCTTGCTCTCCAAGAAACAGGTACCAGGTGCAGCAGTGGCCGCTAATTGCAACGTACAAAATCCCTCTGCATTCGACTGCCTTATTTCGACATTCAACTGCCTTCTCTCGACATTCGACTGTCTCCTTTCGACATTCGCAGTGGCTGCTTCCTCTTGTAAGGTCTGCAGATCTACTGCTTTTCTGAACATTTCGATGTGAGCACCTGGTTCCATGTAGAGTGAGAGGTCTACTCTCCAAAGATAGGCCTTACACGCCTTGAAGCCAGGTAAAAATATCAACCTACCACGTGCCTGCAGCTCAAGTCCTGAAAGGAGTGAGAGGTCAACTCTCCTAAGCGGGACCTTGCTCTCCAAGAAACAGGTACCAGGTGCAGCAGTGGCCGCTAATTGCAACGTACAAAATCCCTCTGCATTCGACTGCCTTATTTCGACATTCAACTGCCTTCTCTCGACATTCGACTGTCTCCTTTCGACATTCGCAGTGGCTGCTTCCTCTTGTAAGGTCTGCAGATCTACTGCTTTTCTGAACGTTTCGATGTGGGCGCCTGGTTCCATGTGGAGTGAGAGGTCCTTCTCTCTCCAAAGATCCTTGCCCACCATGAGTGCTTTACTTCGACATTCGACTGTCCTTTCTTGACATTCGACTGCCTGATATCGATCATTGACTGCCGTATTTTGACATCCGACATTCAACTGCCTTCTGTCAGCATTCGCAGTGGCTGCTTCCTCTTGTAAGGTCTGCAGATCTACTGCTTTTCTGAACATTTCGACGTGAGCACCTGGTTCCATGTAGAGTGAGAGGTCAACTCTCCTAAGCGGGACCTTGCTCTCCAAGAAACAGGTACCAGGTGCAGCAGTGGCCGCTAATTGCAACGTACAAAATCCCTCTGCAGGTACTGCAGAGATCATTGAAACTCTCTCAGTAGCCATGGTCACTTGTCCATTGCTCCCACAGAAGTAGCAAGGCGAGAACCACGGGCTACTTGTTTCTATCACCATATTTGCTCAACAAGAGCTAAGTCATTGATAGCAGAAGCATCAACGCTCCTCAGAGAACATAAACTCAATACCATGTTCCAAAGTAGGTATCACATTCTGAACTGATAAATTCTACGTAGTAAGTGTCTTTTATTACATATAACTACGTCGTGACTCAGCAGTTTGATGATACTCTATTCACAGTTTGTTAAGTATGGAATTTCGATGGAAGTACCCGCCATATACTTTAAGTACATTCATACAATGTCGTAATTATTAATGACGTTTGAACCTTCTTTTCGATAATATATTTTAGCCTTGTCCCCAGGCCCATGATTTTGTGTGGACAAGGACAGTTGCAGTTCTCGGGCTATGAAGGAAAGCAGTGAATATACATTTCTTTGTAACTACTCTTTGGAGCTTATTCGTACCACAAAAAAACAAACAATGTCTCCAGCAAAGGGTAGAGAACTGTAACTGTCTTTCAATTGGTCACTGCCCATGCATAACTAAATCACATGAGAAAATGTACCAGGCTCTCCCAATTTTTTTATCGTGCCCACTTGGCTGTATATATAGTATGTGCACTTACGTACCTAGGCCGCTAAAAAAAATCTATGTGATGGACTATCCAAATTTCTGACTCTTTGTGTGCCACAAGTTCAAAGATGGCATCGGTAAAGCCATAGGACTATTCTCCCGAGACAATCCTCGGGTTAATTGCTGAAAATCAAACAGCTGCCTGTTCGCCTCATAGCCCGATAAGGCTGGAGGTTATGGCTTGATGCCGGTAGATTTGTCAAAGGCCCATCCATAAGAAAAAGTTTGATACTACTTGTCACAATGTATAGCTGCTGATCCATTGATATAGGGGATGCTCCATTTCTCACATGACCAGCAAGACCCATGGCACCATATTACATAATTAGGTGAAGTAATCCCATAAAGAATATCATTGTTTATTGGAGGGAAAGTTTGCTTCTCACATGACCTGGCACTCCCCCCAGACGTTCACTGCCAACTGTCTAATGATTACCTTTATGCACTGTTTATGAATATAGCCAGTAAGTTGTTTACGCATACTATAATGGACGCCATAGCTATGTGGCTAGCTAGCTAGCTAGCTCAGGCTTAATGGGGGACAGTTAGCAGAGACTGCTGTGCTAAGTAGCAGCTCTAGCCTCTCTTGTGAGTGGCAGCTGGCCAAGTCTTTCCATAGCTACAGAGAGCTAAAAGCAGCTGGTAGAGAGAGATAGACCCCCTATCCTTCAGACTGCTGTAGCTATGGATGGCACCTGGTGAGCCCCAACTAACAGTAGGGTCCTAGACATAGATGACTGGTAGCCATGAATGGCTGGGCCATTAGCATAGCATGAAGGTTCATAGGGGTACATATACACTGTATACAAGTGTGTGTGTGTGTGTGTGTGTGTGTGTGCGTGTGTGCATGTGTGTGTGTCAAGTGTCATTGTTTTTGTTTGATGACTTTATATTTTCACAGAGGGCAACTCTCCAAAGAGAGCCCATTGTGTAAAAATTAATGCCCAAAAAACAGACACCTGCCTAACGGCAGTTGTACGCCTCATAGCCGGGCAAGAGCTACGATAGCTTAGAGTAGGATCTGATGTTGCATACAACTGATTGCTTTTATACTGACTGTGTGAGGGAGTGTCCGGTCACAAGACTAATGCCTGAGTTGGTAGCCTCGTTCCCAGGCTCTTACCACGTGGCCTGGGAACGAGGCTACTGAGTTGGATGATGCAATCATGGCCGAGTTTTATTGGCCAGTTAAAAGAGGCAACCCCTGCTACTTCAGCTTGATCTGTTGGGTCAAAGTTCAGGAATTAGCACAATGACATCACCAGAAAAAGAGTCGTTGCTGGAATGTCATTGGTCAGTTTTTATAGGCAGGAAGTTTACTTTTCATATGGCCAAGCCTTCTCACCAATGGCCTGATATTCACTGCCCACTCTCACATTACGTATTGCTTATGAATATAGCCATGCACTAAGCTGTTTACAGACACAGCCCTCTTATTCTGTTGAATATTCATAGTGAATAGCTGGCTGCTGGATTCTAGCCTCATTCTGATCGGAAGTATATCAGTAGTTTATTATAGGTGGTTTTGTTGTAGTAACCATGGTATCGGCCTCTTGTCTTGTAGCCTGTTGACGCTTCTATACTACTAACTGTGCTGTGACTTTGGCTGCCCTGCTCAGCGCAGCCATGGAAGGCTGGGTGTGTAGTTGCACATGCTCCTCGAAGCCTGCCTAGGTATGGTGTATTGCCATGGAATGGCAGTGCCCCCTTGGAAATTATCTCATCCCAGATTCCGCTTTAGCCTCTTCCCTTCCCAGTAATTAGAACAAGCCATGCACAGTCTTCAACAAACTGGATCAATATGCATACATGTAGTACACATACACACCAGACATCAAAATACACTCAGAAAAAGAAATAGTCCATTTTCTGTCTACCACAATCAGTTTTGCGGACTAAATCTCAGAATGTGATACCCACAGCCTGTTATAGCTCACAAGCATGGTGGGATCGTCCTCTGTAGTAGTCTCCTGTCATCCCCTCTGTATCACAGTAGGGGTAGAGGTGCCAGGCTGGCAGTAAGGCAGCAGGGATAATGTCTGAGCACGTCTGTGATCGCAGTCTTGGCTCGAAGGCTCCAGGTTTCTTCCTGGGACCTGACGACGAGGGAGAGACTGGAACACCAGCTCTCAGGAGTGTCTCCACTAGTTTCCCGTCACTTGCAGCAGTGGATGTGGAGACTCTGTTTTGGGTCACACCGAATGTGAATCCAACTTTTGGTGACCTTGCTGCAGCTGTTATTCTCTCTTTGCAACTGTAGGCTTCTTTTGGCAGTGAAGATTGTTCAACACTAGGACGGTAGCTGCGAGGTGAGGTCCGCAGACCTATGGCTTCTTGGAATATACTCATTTCGATATAGACGGACCACTCTCCAAAGAGGGCCCTATAGGCCACAAGCTGAGTGCTTGAGACATTAATTGCCCAAAAAATGTAGCAATGAAGCTACTCTTACCCACCGGGCAATGGTGGACAAAGTTCCAAAGTGAACAATCTACTAGAATTGCTCTTTTTTATATTAGCCAAAGAGGGAATTCCCTGGGAACCCCCCTCTCTGGTTAAGTGCATGACCTTGTGTACAGAGCAAGAGTTTCAACAGTCGGTGTTTATACTAATGGGAAGTAAACAATCAAAATGAAACCCAACTGTTTCTGAGAACTCAATGTGTTTGTGACATGTATGGCTGCTGATATCATATACATGTACTGCTTCAAATGTTTATGATAGTGAGGAAAAAGTAAAGGTTTGTGGTACAATCTCTCATATCTCCTGTTGTAAATTCTACATTCAATTGAAAATCATAATATGCAAGGTTCCAAACAAGTGCTACCATATATCAAAACATCAGTCCTTAATTCAAAACTTTGCAGCTACAATGGATTTGCCCATCGAAATTGATGTTTTGTAAAACTTCAAACCTGGGTCTAAGTTGACACACCACCTCTACTACTTTCAATCCACCTTTGGGAGCTTAACTCTGGGGCTTACATACACAGGGGTAGCTAGGCTGTAGTCATCACGGCTATAGGCTATATACAGAGGAATAAGAGAACCAGTTGCTCTTGGAGGTGGGGCAGGAAAATGGGGTGGGACGGGATGCTCAATGTTATCGCGAGCCAGCTAGTAGCATTCACCACTCACATACCTATGACTGCATATTACATAATTAGGTGAAGTAATCCCATAAAGAATATCATTGTTTATCGGAGAGAAAGTTTGCTTCTCACATGACCTGGCACTCCCCCAGATATTCACTGCCAACTGTCTAATGATTACCTTTATGTACTGTGTATGAATATAGCCAGTAAGTTGTTTACGCATACTGTAATGGATGCCATAGCTACGTGGCTAGCTAGCTAGCTCAGACTTGATGGGGGACAATTAGCAGAGACTGCTGTGCTAAGTAGTAGCTCTAGCCTCTCTTGTGAGAGGCAGCTGGCCAAGTCTTTCCATAGCTACAGAGAGCTGAAAGCAGCTGGTAGAGAGAGATAGAACCCCTATCCTTCTGACTGCTGTAGCTATGGCACCTGGTGAGCCCCAACTAACAGTAGGGTCCTAGACATAGAAGCCATGAATGGTAGGAACTTTAGCATGGCTTGAAGGTTCATAGGGGTACATATACACAGTATAGTGTGTGTGTGTGTGTGTGTGTGTGTGTGTGTGTGTGTGTGTCATTGTTTTTGTTTGATGACTTTATATCTTCACAGAGGGCAACTCTCCCAAGAGAGCCCTGTGTGTAAGGGTTAATGCCCAAAAAACGGACAGCTGCCTAACGGCATACTGTATGAATCACAGTCGGGCAAGAGGCTGTGATATAGTTGGAGAGAAATGGCATGCACTGTTATAATTATTGCTTTTATACCACCCGTTGTGTGGGGGAGTGTCCGGTCACAAGACTAATGCCTGAGTTGGATGATGTAATCATGAGAGATTTTTATTGGCCGAGTTGAAAGAGGCATTCCCTGCTACTTGAGCTTGATCTATTGGGTCAAAGTTCGGTAATTAGCACAATGACATCACCAGAAAAGAGTCAGTTGTTGGAATGTTATTGGTCAGTTTTTATAGGAAGGAAGTTTACTTCTCATATGGCCAGGCCTTCTCACCAATGGCCTGATATTCACTGCCCACTTATGTACTCCTTATGAATATAGCCATGCACTAAGCTGTTTCTTATTCTGTTGAATATTCACATTGAATAGTTGTCTACTGCGGGAAGTGCCCAGTCATGTGGAGAAGAAAAAAAAATTCTGTAATGATCATGTCATGCTAGAATGAATCCTAGTGGGTGATAATTACCGAACTATGCTCTAATTGCCACATTTCTTGTGTTTATGAACTTCTGCCTACTAATATTGTTTGGTGAACAACAACAGCCCATGGCAAGATATCATCACCCTTTCACCCTACATTTCGGTTGGTTAACGAATGGGAAAATCTGCGCAGAAGGCAACTCTCCAAAGAGAGAGAAGTGTATAAGTGTTAATATCCAAAAAATGGACAGCTGCCTAACGGCAAGCTGTATGCCTCACAGCCGGGCAAGGACTATGAGCTCAGGTGGAGACAATGATATCAGCAGAAAAGAGTATTGACTTATCATTATGAAATGCTGCTGTTGGATCAAAATTCTGTAATTACCCCTCATGATATCAGTTGTGAACCAGTACCAGTTAGCATCTCACATGCTCTGTTATCACATTACATCATGCTACCCGCATTCCACCTCTAGAAGCAAGACTGATATATAGCTTTCTAAAACGAGCCAGACACTGTTTCACTCGAAGTATAAATGCAGCTGTAGAGCAAATTAGCTTTGTTAGTGAAAACATTCTGTAAGTAGACTTAATTTATGTCATGATTTTTGCACACGTGATAAGTATGGATGCACAAGCAAACATGCAAATTCTAAAACGTAAAGCAATCTTGGGACCAGGCATGCGCTTCACATGCGCCCGGCTAGTAAAACGTTATTATACCATGGCTTGTAGGTGTGTGTAATGGTAATGGCTGTTGATTCAGAAGTTCTCCTCTAGCCTCTAATGGTTACCTTCATGCACTGCTTTTGAATTATAGCCCTAAGACTATTTATGTGTTATGGACGCCTGTAGCTAGCTCATGCTTGATAGGGAAGAGTTAACAGAGACTGCTGCGCTTACAGTATAGTTACATAAGCACTAAAAAAAGGTTGGTATCCATAAAGAGCTCTCAGCAAAACTGCTAAATACCCTCCTATTTTTCCCTCTCTCTTTCATACATACATACACACACACACACACATACTTGTAGCTAAGATAAATGTGTATATTGATTGTGTGAGGATCACTCTCCAAAGAGGACTCTCATACATACATACATACATACGTACAGACATACATACATACATACATAAATACATACATACATACATGCACTTTATGGATCCAATTACAACAGAGTCTGGCCACTTAGTAGAGTCTCTTCACTTTCGACTCTCATCGGGAAACTGCTTGCTAACTCAAGCTACAGACGGAAGAAAGGAAATAAATGTCAAGTTCTTGAAAGTCATTACGTGCATGTATACATTTGTTCACAAATATTGAATCTAGTGGTGCCATATGTTTGAGCTAAAACTAAATCCCACTGCAGTCATATATAACCTGATCTACTTGTACATCCCACAAAGCATTTATAAATGTACTTATTAAATGTAACAGTGGTATATGAACATACCTTTAACAAAACGATGGTATTACCACGAATATACCGTCTTCGAACTGTATGCCACCTTGGGTCAACTTTTGGAATGGCTTCGTAAAATTGTATGCCACCTTGGCTCAACTGAAATACTGAAATGAATGTATCATCTTCGAACTGTATGCCACCTTGGCTCAACTGAAATACTGAAATGAATGTATTATCTTCGAACTGTATGCCACCTTGGCTCAACTGAAATACTGAAATGAATGTATTATCTTCGAACTGTATGCCACCTTGGCTCAACTGAAATACTGAAATGAATGTATCATCTTCGAACTGTATGCCACTTTGGCTCAACTTTTGGAATGAATATATCGTCTTCATTGAAATATATACCACTTTGGGTCAACTGAAATACTGTGCCATCTTTGGCTCAACTGTATGCCCCCCGCTGGGGTTTGAAAGACTGAAACGAACACTGTCTTCGTTCAACTGTATACCGGCCAACTGAAATATACTTGGTTCAACAACACTTTAATAGAGTAGCAAGACTCATGACTCAGCATTACATAATTTAGACTATGAAGAATATCATTGGTTGGTTTTGTAGGAGGGTAACTTTACTTCTCACATGACCAGACACTCCTCCAACAGTGACTAGAGAAACACTCTAATGATTATGGTTATGAGAGGGGGGAGCCCCAGGGAATTCCCCTAAAGAGAGCCCCTAGTATGTGAGTTGAATTAATGGAGTAATTGTTGGGGTAATATCCCTGATAGCTGTAGATAAACAGGAAATGTCCTGTCAGCAAAAACACAGTTGGAAATCAACACTACCTCATACCTAGGTCAGTCCAGCTAAATGCAGCCATGCCAGGCTAGGTGTGTAGCTGCACATGCTTTCAAAGGCCTGCCTAGGTATGGTGCATTGCCATGGAATGGCAGTGCCCCCTTGGAAATTATCTCACCCCAGATTCCACTTCAGCCTCTTCCCCTCCCAGTAATTAGAACAAGCCATGCACAGTCTTCAACAAACTGGATCAATATGCATACATGTAGTACACATACACACTGGACATCAAAGTACACTCAGAAAAAGAAATAGTCCATTTTCTGTCTACCACAATCAGTTTTGCTGACTAAATCTCAGAATGTGATGCCCACAGCCTGTTACAGCTCGCAAGCGTGGTGGTGGGGATCATCCCATCCATCGTGGTAGTCTCCTGTCATCCTCTCCGTATCGCTGTAGGGGAAGAGGTGCCAGGCTGGTAGCAGGGTACCAGGGATAATGTCTGAGCACGTCTGTGATCGCAGTCTTGGCTCGAAGGCTCCAGGTTTCTTCCTAGGACCAGATGACGAGGGAGAGACTGGAACACCAGCTCTCAGGAGTGTCTCCACTAGTTTCCCGTCACTTGCAGCAGTGGCTGTGGAGACTCTGTTTTGGGTCACGCCGAATGTGAATCCAACTTTTGATGACCTTGCTGCAGCTGTTATTTTCTCTTCGCAACTGTAGACTCCTTTTGGCAGTGAAGATTGTTCAACACTAGGACGGTAGCTGCGAGGTGAGGTCCGCAGACCTACGGCTTCTTGGAATATACTCATTTCGATATAGACGGACAACTCTCCAAAGAGTGCCCTATAGGCCACAAGCTGAGTGCTTGAGACATTAATTGTCCAAAAAAAGTAGCACTGAAAGCTACTATATCCCACTGGACTGTGGCGAGATACTGTATTTTATTAACGACAATCTACTTGAGTTGCCCTTTTTATACAGCTGGTTTAAATCAATGATGTAATCTAGAACTTGATTGGTCAAAGAGGGAATTCCCTGGGAAACCCCCTCCTCTGGTTAGGTGCATGACCTTAGTGCAAGAGAGGGGAAGCCCCAGGGAATTCCCTTAACCAACAGCCAATTATGACTACTAAGGTGTGTAATCCTGGGGTGGCTTTGATAATTACATTCTCACATCACTACTCACAGACCAGACAAACCAAGAGGTACCTGTGGTCCCTTTTTGGGAAATATGCTGAATGCCCCTTAGTCAGCAAAATACCTAATGTTGTTTACAGCATTTTACCAGTGGAGCAGCTGCCAAAGGCAGTCATAGAGCAGAGAGTACTGTATCCCATTGGACTGCTCACAGTTAATTGCAACATTTCAAGCAGACTTTGCCACTCTTCTTTAGGCATTTACAGAATGGGAACAAATTATGCGTTAAAATAGCACAAGATTACTAAGTCAACCATGAGTAGTTCAATTTAGCAATCAGCTCTTTACTAGCTCCACGGTAGAATGGGGTTCAGTGATCATACAGAGAATACTGTGTTGGGTCGTCTTAATACATTACTTTAGTACACAGTGACTGGTGCTACTGTTGCATAAACTGACCACTGTCTGTAGCACGAGACTGCTCTTGTCCAGTATGCCAGAATGTGAGAAGTAAAGAGGATTGATATCTAAAAATCATTTTTCGTGTAAATCATTCAACTGAAGGCTGTGTTTAGCAACAGGTCATTCCAAGCTAATGCAGCCGTGGAACGGATCAGCTTGAAATTGTTTCAGCTTGCACAGCTTCTAGCAAAAGTACTGACTCAGCAATTTTATAGTGTGCTTCCAGTTAGCTGCCAATATTTGCCAAAACAGAATTATCATTGCTGCCTACCACTTTCCACCGTTTAGGCAACACCAAAGCTCTATAGCTTGTACTACTTACGGTGCTGTGACTGTGGCCCTGCTCAGACATGCCAGGCTGGGTCTGTAGTCACACATGCTTCCAGGCCTGCTTAGGTGTGGTGGGTTGCTGGAACAGCCATGGGATGGCTGGTTTCATTGCCCTCCTAACCCTCACATTTTCCCTTCAGATTCCACATTTACCTCCCCCCCCCAAGTATTTGAAAGTCATAGTCTTCAACAAGCTGGATCAATATGCATGGTACACATACACACCAGACATCAAAATACACTCAGAAAAGGAAATAGTTCATTTTCTGTCTACCACGATCAGTTTTGCTGACTAAATCTCAGAATGTGATGCCCACAGCCTGTTATAACTCGCAAGCGTGGTGGTGGGATCATCCCATCCATCGTAGTAGTCTCCTGTCATCCTCTCCGTATCGCTGTAGGGGAAGAGGTGCCAGGCTGGTAGCAGGGTACCAGGGATAATGTCTGAGCACGTCTGTGATCGCAGGTTTGGCTCAAAGGCTCCAGGTTTCTTCTTAGGACCTGACGACGAGGGAGAGACTGGAACACCAGCTCTCAGGAGTGTCTCCACTAGTTTCCCGTCACTTGCAGCAGTGGCTGTGGAGACTGTGTTTTGGGTCACGCCGAATGTGAATCCAACTTTTGATGACCTTGCTGCAGCTGCTACTTTCTCTTCGCAACTGTAGACTCCTTTTGGCAGTGACGACTGTCCAACACTAGGACGGTAGCTGCGAGGTGAGGTCCGCAGACCTACGGCTTCTTGGAATATGCTCATTTCGATATAGACGGACAACTCTCCAAAGAGTGCCCTATAGGCCACAAGCTGAGTGCTTGAGACATTAATTGCCCAAAAAATGTAGCAATGAAGCTACTCTTACCCGCGGGCAATGGTGGAGAAAGTTAAAGAGAATGAGTGCAATCTGCTGGAATTGTCCTTTTTATACAGTTAATTTGAACCAATGATGTAATCTAAAACTTCATTGGTTGAACTAGTCAAAGAGGGAATTCCCTGGGAATCCCCAGCTCTGACTGAGTGCATGACCTTGGACCTTGTGTACAAACGCTGATGTGGAGGAATGTGGGGAAACCCTCCACTTGTGTGTGGTATTTATGTCTGCCAGCTCAAATACTGGTATATCAGTTTCACCCTCACATGGGTCAAGAGATATTTGTTAGGTAAGATGATCCTCACATGACCCATTTTCGTTGCCGTGAACCAGGGCCATGAACAGTAATTAGTTGCTTCATGACAAACATGTTTATCAGGAAATAAATTGTCACAATCTGAGATGTGGAACTTATGTTCCTGTCGTTAACCACACTGCTGTCTGTCTTTAGTGATCATATCCACTACATCAATGCTACAAACCTTGTAGCTGTAGTGTGTGCCTCCCTTGGTAAGATTGCTTGCTCCAGTGCCAGCATGACCAGCTCTGTAATGCTCTGTATGATGTGGAATCAGTGGTTATGGCAATAACAAATTATGTGTTTGTAGTGTTGCAGAATGTGTTGGGGTAAACATTTCCTAACAGTTGTGTAGCCAAGCAGTATGAATCTACACTACCAAAGGCTGTAAACCCATGTGGAAATGCATAGTGTACAGTATGTATTTACTGAGTGCATATTCCAATTTCCCCAGGAGGAGGGCCCCCGCAGACCCCCGAGGCCCAAGACCTACTACATTGCACAGGAGGTGCTGACTACTGAGAGAACGTAAGTCCAACGGATGAGGGCTAGTGTAGTGAGAGCTAAGGGTACCCCCAATAGATTTTTTTACCATTTTGATATAATGGGAGGGAGAGTGAGCACTAAATAGAGAACTACAGGAGAACATGTGCTTTGATGAAGTTTTCTTATACCCACGCAACACAGGTTTGTGAAGGGCCTGACCCTGCTTCACAAGGACTTCCGTCAGGCGGTGCAGTCGGCCAACAGAGCTCACGAGAAGCCCTTGATATCGGAGGAGGTGTTGAGGCAGATTCTGGGCAACGTGGGCAGCCTGCTGACCCTCAACTCTGGGCTGCTGAATGAGCTGGAGGAGAGGATGGCACACTGGTGAGTAAGATGGGGAGGGTGGGAAGAGGGAGGAGTGTGTGTGTGTGAGAGAGAGAGAGAGAGAGAGAGAGAGAGAGAGAGAGACAGACTCTCAAGTGACTATAACACCTTCACTGCATACTCTCCCCTTCTCCTCCAGGGAGGAGGACCCTCGAATCGGTGACATCCTCCTGAGCAGAGCACCGTACATGAAGGTAGCTCATCCATCATGCAAGATAAAGTTTCTGCATGTTTGGATGGAAGGGAGGAAAAATTTAACTCTTTGCTTGTGGTACATGTAGCCACAATTATGCTAGATGAGGGTGTAAGCCATATGCCAGTGCTGTCTAGAGTGCTGTGATCTCTAACCATTATTTTCCATAGCTGTATACCGACTATATCAGTCGATTTGACAAGGCCTTGAAGACGCTGGAAGAGGCGATGAAGAAGAATCCCGTCTTTGCTGCCGTGGTGCGCGAGTTCGAGGCGCAGCCCAAGTGTGCCAACCTTCCCCTCGCCAGCTACATGCTGGAGACTGTGCAGAGAGTACCCAGATACAAGATGCTGCTTGCAGGTGGGTGTGTCATTAGTCATGTGATTACCATACGATTGTGCCAATGAATCATGTCATAGTCATGTGATAATTTATCCCTCAGACTACATCAAGCACTTGCCAGCTGATTCAGGAGACAAAGCCCCAAGCGAAAGTGAGTGTGACCATTTTACAAGAGTTGGTTTTTTCACCCCCCACACTCCCACCTTTTACAGATGCCCTCGAGATCATATCCGCAACTGCAATTCATGTGAATGAGACTATCAGACAAATGGTCAGCAAAAAAACAAAACATTATTCATCCTTGTAGGAAGATGAGTGAATTGGTTTCATTTAATGCACACAGGATAACTTCCGGAAGGTGATGGAAGTGCGAAAGAAGCTGATTGGTGACACTGGAGACACCCTCATCACGCCGTACAGGGTAGGTGATCCTCAGTGATCTAGCAAAACTTCAGAGTTTAAGAAAGTTGCCGCCTTGATCTGCAGAAACTTCTGAAGGAGGGAGAGCTACTGAAGTATTCTCGGAAAGAGAAGCAGTCCAGGATGTTCTTCCTGGTAAGTGTAGGGGCTATTCGACCCTTGACTTTTGCCAGGTTCAACGCCCTCCGATCAATGGTGGGCTTTTACTAGAAGTGCTTGCTAGAGAACATCACTTCGTGTAACTGCCACACTCACGAGTGTAGTCGTGACTTTTCAACTGTTTCTTTGCCCTCTTTTCCCTCCAGTTCAGTGACATCCTGATCTATGCCTCTTCTGTTGCACCAGCTAACACAACTTTCAAGGTGTGTGTGTATTCACCTACTGCCAGCTCACTGCTTACTTAATGCCTCTGCCAGCTCACTGCTTACTTAATGCCTCTGCCAGCTCACTGCTTACTTAATGCCTAAGTGGTTCCTTTTTGTTGGCTGGGAGTGTTATCGACACACTGCACTTGGCCTCGTCAAGTAATGGATTTCTGACAACAAAGAGAAGGATTTGTCCTCAAGAAATCTTCCTTTCATTCTTTGCATGCACTGTTCGGAGTCTCGGAGTCTCAATTTTGAGTGAACATATTTTTTTATTATCATAATTACGTTTTTTATTAGACATCAAACTCAGAAGTAGCTTGCATAGCGTAGCGGTAAAGTGCTAGTGATGGCCACAGTACAAATCCCTTCTTCCATTCTTTTACAACTGATTAACTGTTCTTGATGCATGTTTTCCTGCACATCGCGTGCAAAGAGTTAAGAGTTTAGGTTAATCATGACTCTTTAATGTTCCAATTAAGCGTCTACTACAGTATCAACCTAGCTAACTAACTTGAGCTCTACCCTCTTACCAGGCTCTGAAGAGGATTCCCCTGGACGGGATGAGGGTGGAGTCACTGGACGACCCAGAGATGAGGCACGGCTTCCTAATCATCTCCACCTGCAAATCATTCAGACTAGAGGCTGGGTAAGTGTAGTCTTTACTGCCATAGAGAAGGTCTTCACTCTCCACCTATATATAATATTAATGGGCATTCACCATAATATGTAGTACAAAGCTATATCACGGGTTTGTTGCCATGGTATTGTTATGAGTGCATAGCACAAGCAACAATGCCAAAGGCAACAAACAAGTGATAATTTCCTACAGACTCTCCCTACTCCCTGTTCTAACTCCTTGTGGTAAACTCAGCAGCTCTTCTCAAGGAGAGCTAAAGTTGCTTACACATGACTCATAGTCCTCATCTGTGAGAGTTAGCTAATTACAGGAGTGAATGGCGGGTGTGCGTGCGGTCGATAAAACGTTCATGTGTATATCTGCGTGTTGACAGCCATTCCCTCACCCTCTCTCCTTCTAGCTCCCCATCAGAGAGAGAGCAGTGGCTCACTGTGAGTGTGTAGCAACTAGCAACCTGCATGTGGCGACCAATGAGCTCATTCACGTGTGCACACTCTCCCCCTCTTGTTCTTCTTGTCTCTCTCCCTAGGCCTTCGAGCAGGCCATCAAAGAACACAGAGAGCAAGTGGAGAGCAGAGAAAGGGCACGCAAGGACTTTGCACAGGTAAGTAAGAGAAAGCTGTTCTTATAAATTTAGTTTGTAAGTTACCATTTTGCTCCCACCCTCCCTCCCTCCCACCCTCCCTCCCTCACTCTCTCCCTCCCTCCCACCCTCCCACCCTCCAGGACCAGGATGCGAATGAGACCATCATCCTGGGAAATCTGGCTCCGCCCTGGCTACCCGACAGTGCTGTGAGCATGTGCCAACTGTGTAGTGTACCCTTCACGGTCACCAGGAGGAGACACCACTGCCGAGCCTGCGGAATGGTGAGTGCGCATGTCAGACAGACAGACAAACAGACAGACAGACACTATCTTCTCTGTCGCCATGACTACCTACAGATCTTCTGTGCGGACTGCTCAGCCTACCTGGCTCCCCTCAAGTACAAAGGAAGCAAATTGGGCAGAGTCTGCCAGACTTGCTATGAGAGGATTTGCAAAGGTAATGGCTCGGAATGGACTGGAATGGAATGGAATGGAATGGTATGGAATGGAATGGAACAGAATGGAATGAAACAGTGGTGACTTGGATACGAGGCTAGGCACTACACATGTAACACTTCCTTCGCATGTGTAACATTGAGCAATCTTCTGACAGCAGTTTTCTCGAAAATATTAGATTCTGTGGTAAATGCTATCCACAAATGTGGGCCAAATGTGCGAATGGCGTGAAACTGTTTCTTTGCCTATAGGATGTTTTGGACTCCATGATATAATAACAAAGCTGTTTCAATTTGTGATATCATAGCCTTTTAGATCAAGTAGCTTTTTATCTGCTCAAATGTTTCTGTTTCCAGTGTCTGCAGTGGAAGACAGTGACGGTGATCGCACTCCCGTGAAGGGGCGCAACAAGATGACTCTTCAGAGAGCTCAGAAGTTGGTCAGCCTACCGTCGGTACTCAGAGAGGTAGGACTGAGGATAACAGGATATTTGCAGCTGGTTTAGGTGGGAGCATCGGGGGTTATTTTTGCAGCTCTGAGCTTCTGTATTGGTCACATTCAGTCACATGACCAGAGGAAAGTAAACGCCCCCTTCAGTCATTACCAGTCACCACAAAATGAGTAATAGATTTTTGGTAGCAGGTATCTGTTTTCACATGGTATAAAGAATTAAAACTGGAGATGCATCCTCTGGACTCTGTGTATTTTAGAGTATGTACATAATATTACGTCAAGGGGCTCATAACCCATTTCATAGGTAAGGTGTAATGGAAAGCTATATCCACTCAATCTTATTCTGTCCCATCGTTCTGTCCCATTCCCATCGTTCTGTTCCAGGTGAAAGCCCGAGACCAGAACGCCCAGATCAGTGGCTACCTCCTTACCCACACGTCCAAGACCAAGCGCTGGAAGAAGAAGTGGTTCATGGTCTACAACCTGGTCATGTACGAGTTTGAGAGACACGAGGTGGGTCCTTAGATCATGGTTTAGAACCAGAGGGGTGTAACCCCCAAATATTGAACTTGGCCCCCAGAACTTGAGATCCTCTTTAGGAGTTGCTGAAAGTTAATTTTATGCTCACAGTGAATGCACTTTATTTTTGTGCCATTAATTCAATTTACAGTATTTAATTTGTGAACCTTTCATTTATCATATTACCCCTACCGTACAGGATGTTACGGCAAAACGCAGCATCACACTACCCAGCTACCAAATCATCAGCCCCGTACCGGTTAGTTGTCTATCACGAGACCAGGAATTTAGATTTTAAACAGCATATCACCTTCTTTCTCCTATTCTTCCCTCTCCCTGTTCTATTAGCGTCATGACGACCCTCTGGTGTTCTGCCTGAGGCACCCCGGCTGTGGCAAGTCCTACTTTAAAGCGGACGGGGGAGAGCAGCTGCAACGGTTAGCACCTGTTTATAATCTCAAATAAAATATTATCCCAAAGGGCGAATAGAGCGTGCCAGCCATTATCAAACCTACTGACGGAGTAGAGAGTGTGGGCTAACTATGACAGTGACGGCATAATACTATATAGTCTATGTTCAGCTGAGATCAGAAAATCTGTTTGTACCAAGTAATGAATCATCTGAGTAATAACTTTTTAAGCCTTATCTAAGCTCAATGACAGCAGCATTGAACTTATCTTACCCCCCACAGGTGGATTGAAGTACTACAGAGGGCTGTCAGGGGGGAAATTGGGGCTGTCAGGGGGGAAATTGGTGAGAAACCCGCAGCCCCAGAACAACAACTGGACCAAAACCCACCAGATCCAAACCCAGTTCAAAATTTGGATCAGGAACCAGACCAGAAACCAGATCAGGCACCAGATCAGAAATCAATAGATGGCTCTGAAACATAGCACATTCTTGGAATCACCTACAGGATATTTTTGTTGACGGTATTATTATTACTTTAATCGAGTGTTTTTCTTTTTGCTGAACTGTCAGTCTTGTATGTGTACGTTGTTGTTCTGTATTCTCTTTAGCTTTGATTCTGTCTTTCTAGCTTTTTTATATTAGTGATTTAATCACTTGAATCATGCCTATATATACAACGCCGTGTATTTTGCTGATTATTTCCTATTTCCGCTATAATAGCTGTATTACTTTCATCACGTGCGGACCACATGACCTAACTACCTTAAACATGGCCAAGAGGGTCAAGTCGATTTCCTCGCTCATAGACGAACTAGACAAGCCCCTGTACGAGGGAAGATGGCGGGAGATCGAACAGACGCTCAAGAAATCCAGCAAAAAGAGCGCCATTCCCGAGGCGTTCTCCTGTTTTGCGCAGGGAGAAGAACAGCTAGATAACTACCTGCTTGGAAAGCTAGGGGGTGCAGATCTCAGAGAGGCTGAGTCGAAACTAAAGCAGGCACTGGAGCTGTGCCAGCCTGGCCACGATGCAGCTCTGCAACAGCTCGCCAAGATAAAGTATGGGCAGTTGCTGTGGTTGCAGGGTGCATACATACGTGCTCTGGCAACACTCCAGGAAGGGGTGCAGCAGTGTACACCCGATACGACCCTGATGCACACATGCAAGGTACTAGTAGAGGGGAATCTCTACCTTGGCTTGTGTCTTGAGCACGTCTTCAGACAACGACAGACAACTTCTGAGATATCTCAAGCGCTTGGTGCGTACGAACAGTCTCTTCAACTAGCGTTGGCGCTCCTTCATCTCACAAGGATATCCACCATACCAAGGCACCCGGCTGCCTTCAAGGCCATCAAGGCTGCCCTGGAGCGGGGGCCACTGCTCGCTCTGAAGCTCAATCGGCCGGGGCGAGCCCTCAACCTCTTTCGGCGAGTCCTGCAGTCGAGGGACGAGGATATTCTCCTAGAGATGAGACAGGTCTGCACCAGTAGTCTTGCTTCTCTGTTGCTCTTTCATGGCTGCCCAGCTTCTCATAACTCTCCTTCTTCCTCGTCCATTTCCATTGCGGCTCCGGGCCAACTCCAAGAGGAAGCCATTTTGGCTTGTTTCTTGGCAAAGTCGTATGTGGACACCTGGACCGTGAGCAAAGCTGAACCGGTTCCTTCCCCAGCCATAGTTTTTGACTTATTAACCCTCTCGCTCTCGGACGTCAAGCTTCGTGGACAACTGATTCAAGTGCTGGAAGACAGCATGCGCTTTAGCAGTGTCATTCCTCACGTCTGGATGCAGTTTGCCCTTGCATTGGTAGCCGGTGGCCAGAACGCCCAAGCCCTTGCGGTGTTCCATGAATGCATCAACCTCTCTCCCGAGGACCCCCTCATGTTTGTAACCGCCGCCGATTTTGCTGTGGAGAAGATGGACGATCCCCATCTCTGCCTTAAGTGGGCTACGAAAGCTAGTAGTGTTTCCAAGGGTCACTTTTTGGAACCCCGGGTTGAATTTCTCCTTGGCAGAGCATATACCATCCTTTCGGAGCGGGAACTCTCGTCTCAGAAGCGCGGAGAACTGCACAAGCAAGGTCTGAGGCACTTGAAGCAAGCAGTGCAACTAGACCAGCAGAGTGTAGACTTTTCCTTCCATTTTGCCCTCCAACTCGCACAGTCTCGAGAGCTGCTCCAAGCTATTACTGAAGTACGGCGAGCACTCAGTTTGAATGCAGGGCACACAAGCTGTCTACATCTACTGGCTCTGATACTTTCTGCGCAGAAGCAGTACATCGAAGCACTCAAAGTCTGCGACTTTGCCCTGCAGAAACAGCCGGAGAACTTTGGGCTACTCGAATGCAAGATCAAGCTAGAAGTGGTCACAAACAGCTCTCATCAAGCCCTGAAGACCTGCAAGCACTCTCTTCAGCTCTGGCAGTCCCTCTTCTCAGACGAGAACTCTGGTCTCATTGGACTCGTGACTCAAGACCAGCGCTCACTGTCCGATATTCCCCTTGCTCCGTATGAAAGAGCCGAGGGTACTATCAGTCCCATGATGGCAGATGTAGCGTCAGATGCAGGGTCGTCACACTTCAGTTTGAGTGCCTCGCACACGCATACCAACCAACCCAATCTACTCCAGGCCAAGATCTGGTGTACCGTGGCAGAGGTGTTTCTCAGTGCCGGGAAAGTGCCCGATGCAATCTCCTGCGTTCGTGAGGCCCAGTATCTTGGTCCGCACTTGCCTAAGGTCCTCGTCACTCACGGGCGTGTGCTCGAGAGGGAAGGTCGCATGGAACAAGCCTTAGAGCAGTATCGAAATGCACTTGTCCTGCAACCGATTAACTTAAAGGCGCTGACTCTTGTGGGACAGGTACTCCACATGACTGGGAAGCACGTGGAAGCAGAGAAGTATCTTCGTGAAGCTACTAGCATCCACCAGCTCAACCACGAGGCCTGGTACTGGCTGGGAGAAGTGTTTAACGCACAGAATCAGCATGAGTTGAGTGCAGACTGCTTTAAGACTGCCCTAGATCTCGAGCAAACTGCCCCTATTCAAACTTTCTCTGCTGTTCTCTCTTCTCTAATACCACCATCTTAGTGCAGGTTGTAATTTTGTATGGTAAAACATTGAGTGAAATTATGAGTCATTGCTATATTATGGAGTTTTATTGCATCTTATTGAAAATGATCAGCTCAATGCAGCACTACAAAACTATTAATACTATTATAATAATTGTCTGACTGCCGAATTAAAATTATTGATGCCAAAATTATTGATCAATTCAAGCTTAAATGCAGCATGTAATTTCTTCAATGCAGTTAAACCGGCTACAGGCAGTCTTATAAGCAGCTGCGATGTGGTACCCGCTAAGGCTGCAGGCGTGCATGCCACTACTTTCCACCCTCTGCAATCTGTCCGTATAGCAGTGCTCATATCGAGAAGGACTGGAGGCGGGCTTGCAGCACTTGGCACTCCTGATGCCCCGTAGGCCTTCTTCAGGTGACAGGAAGAAGCCTTTTAGAAACATTCCCTCCACGGGGCACCTGAACCATCCCTCGGCAACTGTTGCATCTTCGTAGCTCCACCACTCGACTTCTTGGCATTCTTCTTGATGGACGGCGATTGGGCTCTCTGGACGGCCCGTGAAAACGTAGGAAGTGGCGCAGCATTTCATACCAGTTATGGTATCAAGACTCTGCACGTTTGTGTGGTAGAATGCGGCGGTATAGTAACCATGACGATCACAAGTGGTCCGGTTGCTTGGTTGAGAAGCATCCATATCCTTTACGTAGCACCTGGTGAGTTGGTGCGCCTCGGATAGCGCACAAATTGTCTGTTCTTCACTCTCAAAGTCACTTGCAAACTGAGTAAGCGCATTCCACAACTGATTCGCACTGGTACCACTGCAGCCCTCCATAGATACTGTTAAATTATTCGGTGCAGTTTCGTTATTTGAAAATTGGTCAAGTTCTTCTGCATAGTCGACTGTTTCCGAGTGTTTTACCGAGATGCACTTGGCAGACATTGGCTGCTCAATGAAGCTTTCCGCACATAGCCACTCCTGGGCAGAGTCTTTCTGATTGCAGAGTTTTAGGAATAAAGTGTCATCGAGTTCCGATTCAGTTGATACTACTGTCGCAAGACAAAGATAAGTACCAAAGTGTAGCAGCTGGTCATTGTCAGTCCACAGCCAGTACTGCTCCCTAGCCGTCCGGTTACACTCGGCAAGGGTGACTTTGTACAGACTTTCGAATTCTTCCAAGTCATCAGTATGATCAACGGCATCAATGGCGAGGCATGAATTAGTGTAGCTCCTCTGAATGAGGAATGCTTCCGTGGGAATTTGAACAGAAACATTTCCCGAGCTTGTTTCATTCTCAGGGAGTTCTGTCACTGAAAATAGATGGAATCTTGGTCAATTAATAAACATATAGATAGCTAGCATGTAGCTATAGCTAGGTGCGTGCATGGGGAACTTACTGGGACATTTGTAGAGCAAATTAGCTTGCTTGATGTCCAGAGGACTGAGGCCATTCCTCTGCCCCATCACCTGCACGCCCTGCTGCTTTGACCGTATGGTGGGTGCTCCGTTTTTAGAGAAGGCCTATAAGTGACAGCATATAAAACAACGTAGTGCTATCTAACTAGCTATGTAGATACTAGCACCAAGCACAGGCGTTTGTTCTTTAATTTGTGACTTATGAACGGAATATAGAATACAGTAGCTAGTTTTAAAAAAACTCCCTCTTCTGAAAACATACTACTGATAATAATAGAGTAAAGGTTCATTGCTATGTTAGCACGTAATAAGCTAGCACTAGCTAGTACTTGTGTTTATATCACAGCTGATAAAGATCCTCGGATTGAAACGTCCTGTAGCTATTGTATGGATTTGCCATGCTAACAATGCTCTATTAACCTCCCACTACTATATATACTACTGACACACAAAGCTATTTCTCTAGTGCACTTACACCAACGGAGTAGTGCATGATACTGGCATAGTCGTACGTCACGTTAAGAGAGTCCACCTGCCCATGTGTATACTCCGAGAACTGGTCAAAATATCTGGGTTTTATGTTCTCCCACAGGATGGTGATGTATACGTCCCTGTCTGGCCGAGACTGCTCATGCCAGAAGCCGATAGCGTGGCCAAGTTCGTGAACCACAACTCCGACTTTCTGGCAGTGTGGCTGGTTGTCACCGAGGGAGAGCTTCTGCTGTCCTCTCTGCCTACCAACGTAGGACCAGCATCTATGGGAGGGAAGAATGCCATGTCAGTGAATTTTGCTGCATGGGATTATACTAGCTATGGCTAGCTAGCTACTGTTATGGCACGTGCATGATGTCCTACCCTCTCATTTCCACAAAGAGAATGTAGTCTGTGTCATTTTCCATCTTCGGCTCAAAGTAAATGCAGGTGTGGTTCATCCAATGTTCCATGGCCAGTTTAGCTGCCTGTCTGCTTTTGCGGTCTGTGTGCATGGGTAATACCGAGTTACGAGTGATAAAGGTGAAAAAGTGTCAAGTCCATACGTAGTGCCATAGTACAGGTGTTTGGTTTCTTCTACAGTTATTTGTATTATTTTCGCCTTTTAGATCTGAAAGCATGTTAGATTTCTGGTGCATTTTATTCACTTTTGATTCCATCAACACATACAGCTCCTTCAATCTGCTAATGGAGCAGCTTTGATCTCAGGCATGACATCATTGTGAGGCCCAATGCATATAGCTAGCTAACCAGGAGCAAAAATTTGTCTCTTTTTTATGTGCTCCTAATATAACTTACCAACAAATCCATCGAAGAGATAGGGCACCCTTCCACCTGGCCACAACATGCTCTCATATGCAGTCATGCCCCTCCGAGGTCTGTTGGGCGAAGGAGCTTGAGAGTGCTCCTGTCCCGCTGACTTGGCTGGACCCTCTGCAGTCATTTGTAGTTCCTTCACCTGTCCATTGGTGACGATATCCATTTCAAACCAGTGGTCCATATCCAATAATCCTGTATCAATAGAAGATGGACAGAATACATAATCTGTAACTAGTTGTATGTAGCTATATAGCTAAGTAGCTAGCTCTAGTGAATTACAATAACAGGTTATTTATAGGCAATGACTTTTACCCATATTTGCATGATAAATGTGTTCAGCAGCTGTTTCCTGATCTTCGTTTAATTCTTCAGTAGCATTTTGATCATCTTCTGCTCGGGGCACTCTCTTCTCCACAAATGCCTCCGAACTGGTTCCATCAAACAACTTAGAAGATGCTTCAGCTGGGGAACCCACAGGCAGGCTAGTGACCTGCTGCAACACAGCATAATAGCATAACTGTGTAACCAAAAATAGCTTTAATGTCCTCATTTTAGGAATCGCTCGACAAATGAAGGTTGTAGACTCGAGATAAACCTTAAGGCAATCCAACTTACCACCTATACTACCAAGTGACTATACAACTATCTAACCCCCACTTTTCTGCAATCAGTAACTATAGGACCTGGTACTTAACTTCTTAGAAATGCAGAATGTGATTGAAGTTGCATGCTCACATACTGTTACCAAACCCCAACAGTAGAGGTGCCAGTCACACATATTCCAAAGCCAAGGATGGGGTAGTGTTCCAAAGAAATTCTGCAACTGATCACGACAACTTAAATCTCCTTAGGGTACACATGTGTACAATTTTCACCTATTACATAAAAGTCTTTCAGCAAATGTATACAAGTAGCCATAAGAATTTCACAAATAAAAACTCATTATATGTACAATTGCTCGCAACAGGCCTTAAAATCACAAGACGAACTAGCAGCAGCTTCCAGACACAACTGTTATATATCCCTGTCAGTTTGACCACATGCACACATTTAGGACAGTGGCTCAGAAACCTTCTTTTTAGCGAACCAGACAGCACACTTGAGGAAAATATCTTCAAAGGGTGGTGTAACTGGATTGAAGGAAAGGTTATTTTAAACAGTGGATTGGTTACTGGAGTTGCATCATTATCATTTTGTAGTATACAGCATTGTGAGGGAGCAATGTTCTACTGATTGTTATACCATATACGGCTATCACAGTGTGGGTAGCTCATGGTCACATGCCAAAGTGCTACAGTGACAATCAGTTAAAAGCACGACTCTCTACTACACAGATGTAGCCAGTATAGTACACAGCTTTGACAGGAAACAATGCTTTTCGGGCACATGACTCTGACAACGTGGATTTAGATAAACAGGCACATGTCAAAGTGCTGCAATACACCTGTCAGTGACAATATGTCCAATGTAATTACCTCAATTAAAATAACCTTCAGATTTTTACAGTATAGGATACAGCAATGCACCAGTTTTATGTAAGTCTGCAACACCAGATCACCTGATACAATAAACGGGCACATAAGCACCTGGCAAAGAGGCCATATTCAATACCGATAATTTGAACTGCAAGATAATTATACTGTGTAACTAACTAAGATCACAATGTCATACCTTTCTCCCTCAGTCCCTTTCCAAAGTTCCTCTGAGAAAGAAACATGAAAATCTCCATCAGAGAGCACACTATCACCCCAAGGGAGGCTACAGAGGGATTGAGCAACATAATACACATTATGTAGAATTTTAAAGATAACTGTGAGTGACAAAATCTTGGCAGAACAAGAGTAGCTAGATCAGACATCGTCAGCTGAGAGGCCTTTCGTTTCTAATGTGGTGGCTACTGTATTCTGAAATACAGGGCTGCAGGCTTACTCTGGCAGCTACCAAAAAATGGCCACATTTTGAACTTCTGGATTGAACTTCTGGATTGTCCACTCTGATCTACTGTGCTACTTACACGCAATCAGAAGACAAGCTCCAACATATTTGAAGTGGGTAGTAACTCGTAAGTCATGCGTGGGCACGTGTTTAGAGTATTCCTTATAGGAGGCAGAGTAGTCATCCCATCTCACCCCCACCTGTGTGTGTGTGTGTGTGTGTGTGTGTGTGTGTGTGTGCATGGGTGTGCGCATATACGGATGTGAATGTGTGTGCATATGTGTGTGCATACACGGATGTGAGTGTGTGTGTATGCATGCATGCCCTACAGGAAATGTCCTGCAAGAACATGTAAGAATGGCAGAGAAATCTGGGCAAGATTCTTGCAAGAATACTACAAGAATCTGGACAACTTCTTATAAGTTCTTGCAATCTTTTTGAACATTTCATGCAAGTGCACACACGTGTGTGTGTGTTTGTGTGACATGTATGCTGTAAGAAAGAATATGAAGTTGGTATAATCGATGAGCGAGTAATCACTGCTCTCAACTCACATCAGTAAGTTTGTAGACATAGTAGCCGAAGAATGGAAGAATAAGAAAGTACCAAACACAAGAGAGCCTGTGAACTTCAAAGGAGGCCTACAAGAGAGTGAAAGAGAGAGACAGAGGATCACAGAGACGTCTGATATCAGAGTCCTACCATTTGATAGCTACAGATCTATCCTAGTACAAAGTTGGGACTATAATATATGTATGGTACTAATTAGTACTAATGGGGTACATAATAACATATTTGAACTGAAGTTGTTACCAAGATATTCTCATAAAGTCGGCCTCATCGGCTGGAAGTGTCATTTTTTTGGGGGGGTCAATTATGTGAAATTCATAGGAGTTAGAGACTTTTAATAAACTCGGAGGCTATACTAAGAGCTAGGATGGAACTTGAAAGTGCTACATATACATAAAACCAGGTAGCCCAACAGTCCGGTTGACTGATGCTGATCAACTCTGCAAGGTTAGGCTTTATTTCTGACTTTCCATGTCTTGTACTGTATGCTCAGCCATACTTGGCTATGAGCAATCACACACTCACTTACCGCTATGAGTCCAATCACCATGGTGATGAGTGCGTAGACTAGCAGGATTGGCAGTATAACCTTCTCTCCTATGGGCAAGAAGTTTCCGCTGTTCACCCAGGCAAGAGCTACGATATTTACCTGTTTGGAATATCAATGGAGATAGAGTGATGGAAAGTGATAGAACACTGATGGTACTGTAATGATAATCACTTACTAAGACTTGTAAGTTGAAGTGTTGAAGGGTCAGAAAGAAAGACTGGATTTTGTAAGCCCCTGTAGTGGTAGAATTTTAGAACATACATGCACCGAGGTACATACAGTTTAGTAGCATTGTGGCCCTTGCCTAGACTACTTATGACAAACACACACACACACACACACACACACGACTCCTGAGTAGTCTGGGCATGAACTATTCTTGGCAGGACATCCTTGTGCCAAGATGTCTATGCCCTCTGTGCGAAGGAGCATGGGTATCACGAATGAACACAAATAGCCTTTTTTGATTTGAATTTCCAAGCTCCAATCAGATTATAGCTTTAGCCCTTCTGCAACGTTGCTATGACACTTAGCTCGATAAATCTTCAATACTATTGGTCACTTCAACAAACCGGTATAATTATCATAGCAAGTGTGATAAGAATATTCATTCAAGATGCAGACTCTCCTTCACACAGAGGATGTGGATGTCTGGGCATGCAACTCCCTGGGCACAGCTCAGAGTGTACTTATCCTCACTGGTAAGTGCCTCATTGCTGCCAATGGTGTTGAAGATCAGGAAGCCCATCCTCCACCAGATGAGTACAGCCAGAACCATGTTCACTGGACCCAACACACAGGCAAACACCAACCGTATCTGCGGATTAGAACACATACTTTATTACGTACCTCTACTATATTAGCAAATATAACCACATGGTTATACTCAGAACTGCACAAACCACACACCAGTCGAATTGGTTGGCCATTCTCCTTCTTCACTCCGTAGTTGGCAATGATGTAGATCACAATTACTAGAGTTGCCACTGCATAGCTCATCATCTCAAACTGTCGCTCTCGGAACAGACCATCGTAGCAATAGTAGGCACAGAACACTGTAGGAGAGCAGGTAATTATTGGGACTGCAGCTAGATTGATGCATGCTGGTATTTTAGTGGGATTACATCCCGTGATGTTAAGAGATAGCGTCAGTTTCGAATTCTCTTTCTAACAACCATGAATTAGGTCTGTATGTTTACCAGCTCCACATCCATAGTTGGCAAATAACTAGCACAACTTTGCTGACAAAGCAAATTTGCAATATTATGAAAATCCAAATCATCTCTTAACCACCTTGTGGGCAGGGATTGCAGAAAATCATCTCTCATACACATAGGAATAGGGGGTGAGCAGATTATGCCACATTAGGTATGTGAAAGCATCAAGCATAATAGGTACATTCCCTGAGGAAATGACATCATTTTAAAACTTTACGGAAACTTAGGAATGCAAATTTTGTGATGGTGATGAGTAGCAATCTCAACACTGCTAATGTGAGTCAAGCAGCTTGGCAGCAGCTCACAGGCCACTACTAAATTTGAGTCAAAAAATTAGGAGTCCAAAATAAAAAAATAATGCATAATATCATGGATTGTTAATTTGAGCACAATACCGACAATAGATACATTTTTGGAGCAGTGCAGCATAGCATATTAGGTAGATTTTGAGTACAATCTGCTCACCCCTACATAGAGACTTGTACGTCCTGTACACACTTACACAAGTTGAGCAGCAGCACCATGGTGAAGATAAAGTCTGTCGTACACACCCATTCGTTGCATTTGGCCAGTTCCTCAACTTCTGTAGACTCATTCACAATCGTGAGATTGAAAAAATGCCTCTCAAAGTGGATAAATCTCTCAATAATCACACCCAAAACGCCCAAGATGGAGAGGCTTGCCACGACCACAAAGATCCATTCTACCCACGAGAAGCGCTTGATGTTACGGACCTTGGATATAGACAGCAAGGAAGTGTGTGTGAATATGTGTGTTAACTAAACCTATAACCACCTCAATGATTGCTTTATAACACACTAGCCATTGGTTACTTGACTACGGTTCTCAGTCGTGTGTTTTTGCGTGCATTCATGCACCCTTGAGAGTTTTCTCTTGAGCATAGCATTGTGATTTTTCAGCTTGGACCCTTAATTCATATTAAAAGTCACAATAACAGCTGAGTTTCAGTGCAGTCACTAGAAAAAATAGACTCTGACTACCATGCATAATCAAACACGTTAGTCAAAGGCTATGGTGAAGGAAGACTATGTGGCTATGCTCTAACATCCTGCCTTTCCTGGGGTGTGAATGTGGCTTAACTGACTTCCTACAAGATGAGTAGGAGAGGTTAGAGGTCATTGATGCATCACTCACTGGCTGAGATGATAATAACAGGAACTGGTTGACTAAAATTCTGGCTCAAAGTTGCACACTTAGTTCCTAAATTTATTGAGAAGCTGGTACTGTTTTTCACAAGTGTGACATCACAGGTATAAGGTAAAAACAAATATGAGCATTGACAGTTTATTCCGCTGGCAACACACTCACTATTTGCGGATACAATCCGGGTTAAACCCATATCCTGAGGTGGGTCATGCAACCCAGCTAGTTTCCAAACCAAATTAACGTGTTTACACGGCTAGGGCACAGCTAGCTAGTAAAATATTTGCTATGGTAACACACCCAATTATATAGATGGGAGGAGGTCTCAGAGATGTGGTACTGGAGAAAGAAATCTTTGGTACTCCAAAATACGTTCTCATAATTGAGGGGGCGTACCCCTCTAGCTTTGCAGCCTACTAGAGCTACTAGAGAAGCAAAGTTGGAGGGATACACTACCCCAATATTGCAGAAAGCTGCAATGCGTGCAAGGCTGCAGCACATACTTCTGCGACTGCATGCACACTGCAAAATGTACCACTCACACAGCGAGTGAGGCGTATGCAAAAGTTGAGTGAGCCCCTATACGGGGTGCTGCTAGCTACTTACTTTTCCAAAGAGGGTGCTTCGTGCAAACTTCGCCTCTTGCCGTTCTCCGAAGAGCGTGTTGTAGTCTGTAGTCTCGCTACCTACCAAAGGCGACCTGGTCGTTTCTTGCTCAGCAGCCATGGTTGACTCACCCGTTGACCTCCGTACCTCTGATCATGTGATTTGATTTAGCCAACCAAAACATTTCAGGTTACATCATCCGGTAAAGTTCAAACGCATGGCGGATTCTGCTTTCTGTGACTGTGCCGAGACTGAAAAAAAAAGCCGCATAATTTGTAAGGAGACACAAATAACGCTATAGTTAATCTGCAGTATGATGTAAATAGCTTTTACGGGCTACGGTTCGGAATAAAATAGTTGTATATGTTTAAATATCTGTGATTTAAATATGGGCGTCCCTTTGGCCCTTTCCAACTTGTAATAACAAATCTTTATGTCTGGTCCTCCTGCAGGTACCTTTAAAGTCGAATTCTTGTCTGCCTAACTTTATAGTGTGAGCCAGAGAAAAAGCAGTGGACACGAGTGCTTGCCTAGTCTCGTGCTTGCCATGGAGGGCCAATCTGACAAGAGCAGTGCCATGAGTGATTCTGGCGGGCTGATAGACCTGTCTGGTGTTTCTGCCACGGGCTCTGGGACACCGAGTAGCAAGAATGGAGACTCCTCCACTGGTATGGCATTGGTGGATGTGCAGTGTCTGATTCTGGGAGATTTCTGAAAGGGGTAGGGCCAGGACTATATATAATAGGATAAGTGTTGTTATTCTCCTCCAGAAAACTCCAAGGAAGTTAGTGGTATGAAGCATGGACATGGCAGTCGTGGTGGACTAAAGAAGCGGATGCACTGTCCCAGTGAAGAGATATGGCTGGCTGATATGGATGCTGAGCTGAACGGTACGTCTTGTGGTTGACATTGTCTCTCGTGTGTGACTGTCATAGCCTCTTGTCCGGCAGTATGGGAGAGAAGGAACCTCTTTTAGGCTTCTTCTCACATAATCTGTTGGCGGTACAGTGGTATGCAACACTCGGAATGTTGAAGTCAAGTAATCTGTTATCAAGTGTACTCTTTGTGAATAGAGGCTAGCCTCGTTCCCAGGCTCCACTCCCCAGTGGAGCCTGGGAATGACGCTGGTCTCTGGAGTGGAGCTTGGGAATGAGGCTAGTCTCTGGAGTGGAGTTTGGGAATGAGGCTAGTCTTTACCACTTTGTGACCCATTACTGTGCAACTTTCCCTCTTTATGTTGTGTTACAGGTGTTAAGCTGATTGGAGAGGAAGAATTCGACTTTGACATCCCTGAGGAGTATCTCAATATCAGCTTTGAGCCCATACATCCCGACAGTCTGGAAGAAAACCAGAGCGGAACAGCAGCAGGAGAAACTGCAGAAGGACCGACTGCTTCCAGCCCAGAGGGAGACCAAAATTGTCAAACTCAAGATGAAAGTTTCCAACTGCTGGCTGCAATGATGGCTCCAGCACAAGGCCAAAATGGAGTCATGGCCGAAATTGTTGGTGACCAACAGACTGGAAATTTACTGTTTCCTATGGAGCAGTGCCTAGTCGTGGAGGCAGAGGGTCGTGCGGAGCCATGTCTCTTAGAAGATGAAAGTAGAAGAAAATCAAGTTCTACCGACTCTGGTGTCTCCGTTATGAGTACACAGGGGTTCAATATTGAAGAAGAGGGTGGGGAAGCTGCAGCTACAGGCTTCCTGGGGACCCAGAAGAATCATACCACTCCCAGAGACCTGATTTCCTTCACCCCCTGGGTGGTTGAGCCCCGGGAGACTGCTGGCGAAGGTGGAGCCACGGGCATGTCAGTGGGTGCCAGACCTACTCTCGGTAGTGCAGCATTCCAGGGTGATGTCCCTGGGGATCAGGGCTGTAATGAGACTGAGAGCCCCCCTCAAATGGCCAAGTCGATCCCTACACCGGAAGATGGCAGTGGGGATGGAGCAGAGAAGGTCCTGAGTGGTGGAGGGAGGGTGGTGGACGGTGAGAGCAGCTCCTCCAGACAGAATCGCTCTAGACTACCCACACCAAAGAGGAAATGCAGTACATTCAAAAGCTCTGTGAGTTGTACAATACATGTACATGTACACGTATGTGCTTGCTGATTAATGACCTCACTAAATTATTAGTGAAAGTCATTGTCTCGAAATTGATCATATAAACTGTATTAAAGGACAAAAATTGCTCCATTAACAGAACCAAGGTCTTCATCCCCAAGAATAAACCTAAGTCATTAATGGCATCACATGGAAAACATCTATTTAACCACTTATCCTCCCTCCCTTCCTCCCTCTTCCCCTTCAGCCGGTTAAATGCAGCCAATTGGAAGAGCTGAAATCTATCTCAAAGGAGGGAGACAGCTTTCTCCATTACTCGGCATCCGAGACCATCATCGTCACAGGTTCCATTGCAACAATGACAGCGGGCTCCACTACCATGCCCCGATCTTCCTCCTGTGAGACTTTCATCATCTCTGATAGCAGTGCCACCAGGGGAGGGGAAAGAGAGAGGGCAGCCAGTGAGAACCTGAATGACTCCACCTCCTCCTGTCAGTCCCAAGGTTCCACTGCCAGCCGAGAGTCCTGGAGGACCGGAGGAATTCCCAGGGCTTCCTCCAAGTAAGACAGTTTTTACTGCATGATTTGACTGCTTTGTGTAGACCTAATTCACTGCAGCTGTATATACCACGTCCTGAGTTGTCTCATGGTCTCGTGAATAGTCCATTTAGGCGTTTAGGTAGAGAATATAATGTCATATGTGCTCCTGGTTCACAGTATTTTACCACAATACAGTCTACGAAACATGTAATTAAGTGATACAACTGACTTCTGAAAAAGACAATAGGATGTACACCTCACATAAGCTCCTGTTATTCCATGCAATGTTACAAGCTCCATGCGCCATGGCTGGAAAAATGGCTAAAGATGTAGGGACGGAAATCCATAAGAGTATAATGTATTGTGGTGTCATTCCTATCTTGTTTGGTTGCCCTACATGTTTGTTTATTTTTTGTAAACTCTATTTACAACTCTAGAAGCAAGCTGACCAAGCTGAGCTCGAAGCCATTCCTGCTGCCATCAAGACCAACCTCTGCCTTACCAAAGGTATGTCGTGCAAAGTCATTATGCTCTGTTGACTCCTAGCCTCATTCCCAGTCTCCACTCCCAGTTTGTTGTTTTCGCATGCAGTAATTTTCACATGCAGAAAAAAAGCTGGGAGTGGAGACTGGGGACGAGGCTAGTTGATTTCATAACACTACTAGCATTAGCCTGTAATTGCATCATTAGCTTGAGTCGGATGTGGTTACTTTCTTTAGGTCACAAGAAAACCATCTGAGAGATCGCTTGCAAAACCAGGCACAGTGGCAAATGCAAAAGGCTCCCAGCTTCCAAACCCACCCCAGAGCTTCAAGTCTCCATCGGTTCATAGGGACAACTCCGCAAAGCCCAGGGTGGCAGAGGACGGGAAAGGAAAGGCTACAAGCCGGCTGAAACCTATGCGGGCAACAGGAATGGCTGCAAGACCACCAACTGCGAAAACCGGTAACAAACTCATAAACAGATTACCAGCAAAAGGCATAGGTCAACGACAACAAACTGCTCCAAAATCAGCCCTGACACCTCGCCGAAACAGCAATCCCACGACCCTGCCAGCCTGCAATACCCTCCGAGACCAACCAGCCGTATCACTCAGCACGTCCATCGTGTCCACCGGCTCCCCCTCAGTGCAGCAGTCAACCCCCATCAAAACAGCAGCAAAGGCAACCCCAAAGCGGAAGATCGTACCTCTCACGCCGAAGGCTCCAGTGGACGCCACTCCAGAATTGCCGCGGGCGACTTTCAGTTTCAGTTCGATAGAAGGAGGCTCGAGTTGCATGAAGCAGCAAGTAGCACGGCTACCCACAGCGCCTGACGCTAATGAGACTTACAAGGTGGACAGCGAGGGAGCTCCTGACATGACAGCAAGGCTGCAGACACCACAGTCGAGTAAAAAGAAGAGGAGATCCTTTATCCCCACTCCTGGAGGCCAGGTGAGTTCAGGCTTTGACGATACTGCAGGGCCACCAGGGATAATCCCCAAGGGGGTACAAAATTTCCCAAGGGGGGACACATTGGTCACTTACATAATTACTTGGTCACCACACATGGTGAGTGTTACTGTATCAAGCACTCATGTGACATCCTACTCTACCCATACCCAGGAGAGAGCTGCCCACATCAAAATCAGCAGCCCCATTCTCTACGACATGAACACCCTGATGGCCACCAAGGAAGACGGAGGAGGTGACGTGGACACAAGAGGGACCTCTCCTATGCTCCGCGATCCCTCACTAACCAAGAGAAGCATGCAAATGCCTCCTCCCAAGGCGAGGAAGGTCCTGAATCCTCGAACAAGGCCAAGTGGGCTCCAGCGGCTGAGAGGGGGCAGACCCCGAGCGGTGTTTGCCGTGAGACAACCCACCGTGGGGAGCTCAAGACAGGAGGGACCTTTGAAGGCAAAGGTTGGTATCGTATACCTTGAATAGTAAGGACACCTTCACATGCCTTGACTCAATATCTGTGAACCATACTGGCCTTTGGGGAGTATGATACAGTGTAGTATACAGTTCATTGAGAAAAGTGCATTCTTCCCATCTGCAGAGGACATTTGCGTACGGAAGGGATACAGACTTTGATGATTCTGAGGTATGTATCCAGTTATAAGTGTTCAATTCAGCTGCATGCAATCAAGGCAAAAGCAGGCAAGGATAGACCTCTGCTTTCCCTCCTCTTGAGGACCTGCTTTTTTAGGTGAGGTTGGTACCATCACTTTCCTCAGGGCTACCTCCCTATTTACATCACATTGAGTAGTCATGCCCAGGTATGTTTCCAGTATGCTTCCCCAGGAAAATTTTTGAAAGTTACATGATCTGATGCATTCTGGATCCCCAAAAAGGCTGGAAATTAGCTACTAATAAAGTACTGAGTATCAATAGAATATCAATATTATTTAATTCTGGGGGGGGGGGGGGGTCCAGCCTCCCCCCTCCATCATATGAAACCATGGTGGACTACTGTACATGAGTAACTTGACCAACAAGCAGTTCTTTCCCTTCCTTAGTTCCCCATCCCCCGTGCCAAGGTGGTCCACTCCCCCTTGGGACAGGAAAACCAAGTGACCACGCCCCACTCTGAGTGGTCTCCCATCCGCAAGAAGAAGCCCATCTCTCTGGAGGAGGCATGCATCCAGTGTACCAAGAAGGGCCGACTGTGAACAGTAGATTGAGGTGAAAGGTGTTTGTTGACTCACAAAATTACCAAATACACGGGTTGAATGTCATAGTCCCATTCCCAAACCAAGTGACCTGCATAGGAATGAGACTAACTACACAGCTGTGTGTATGTATACTGCTATATTTATGTACATGTATTGTTCGTACGTTTGTGATAATAAAATTCTCAGCTGGATCTAATCAATGCAACATAATCCTAGCTAACCTTAATTTCTCCTACATGTGCATGGGAAGTCACCTGTAAGGTGCGTGTGTCACATGATAGAAACTAGTGAGTGTCTTGCACACAAAGTCACTTTAGCCTCATTTTTAGGTCCTTCCCACACGAGAGAAAGTATCGCAAGAGACACGCAGGGGGAGGTCAATCAGAAATCGGCGATCATGTTACATCTCTCTTGTATTCACAAAGACTAACAAATCATTGACTACTTGTATCTTGATACTGTACAGTGTAGATGTCGCTAATTGGTCAGGAAGCCTAGAATGGCTAGTCTCTCGAAACAGAAGCAACTATAGTAGTGATAGATAGATGGCTATTTGTGGTATTTCTATACAGAGAAACAACTTAAGAAGAAAAAGAAGCATATAGCTCGTGGTCGGTCGAGACTTAGTACTGATGGATAGATGACTATTAGAGAAACAAATTACAATGTAAGTTGGAGGGAAAAAAGCCTAGTAGCCAATAGCACATCTATTAAATGTTATAAAATTCAAATTAAATTTTTAAAATTATTTCTGTGGCATTTCTATAAAGAGAACAACTTAACATGGAGGAAAAAAGGAGAGAAAAAAGAAACTTGAAGGAAAAAAAGAAACTTGAGAAGACAAAAAACAAAAAACAAAAGCCTAGGGAGCCTCCCATCCCTCCTGGAGTGTCAGACACCCGGAGCGCTGGATAGGCGATGACTGGGAATTACAGGAGCCGCTGCTGTAACGTACCCAGTCATCCTTTTAGCTTCGGAGTTCTTCCGGAGAAGAAAGTTACCGGCATATTGGCTATAGGCTTAGAAAGTCAAGAATCAGATATGTACGCGGGTGGCATTCGAACCCGCGACCCGATTAATGGGGAGGCCACGTTCCGACCCCAGTCTGAAACGAACGCGCCACCTTGACTTCCCGTCAGACGTTGGCAAAATTTAGGCTTTTAAACCTGTACCGGTGTTGTGCGTTAAATGGAATTGTTCCTAGACTGAGCGCATAACTGCATGTCAGGAGCAGGATGGCTAGAGCGTCCCGCTATAGTACAAGCACTAGGGATAAAGGTTAGGTAGCTACAGATAGCGCTATAGTTGTAACAATGAGCCTGACTCTTACAGGCCGCATAGCTACAGTAACACACATCCTACTTGTATGCGCTCTCGACCTAGCTAGCGAGCTAGCCCCACCCCTGCGAGGGGTGGGGCTAGCCCAGTAAACATAAACAGCCTCATGGCCTTGCAAATGATTGTTGTATTATTATTATTATTATTATATCAAGAACACACCAACAGGAGGTGCAGTGGGGGAGGGGGAGACACACACAACACTAAGTTACAATAAAATCAAATCTCTTAACTGATATTCTCTAGGTGAACAACAACCAGACAATCTAATATCAGCCTTGGCGGTGGCATAAAAGTACCGACAGTCAAAAGAAAGCTTTGATATAAAGTGTAGTTTCTCAACCACAGCAGATACTACTTCCTCTTTAACTTTCACTTTAACCTTCCTCCCAGGATGAACTAAAGTGGACCACTGCTGTTCCATACACTTCTTCACTGTATTAGCACTATCAACATCTTCGCATCTGACAAAGTCCACATAGTGTTTAGTAACATTAGACAGGTCTTCAGGAAGCTGAAGCACTAAAGGATAGGTAGACTTCAGCTCGTTGATAGGATGAGGAGTATCACTAGAAACAGTCTCAACAGTGGTCAGAGACACTGAATTTATATCGCTGGTCTTGCAATCACCATCAGTCTGGATATCAAGTTTCTGAAAATGACTTCGGGTACGGTTAGCAACTGGACTATGATTACTGGACTCAGTATCAAGTAATATGGGTGCTGCTGTAGTCATTACACTTTGAGTGTCCATGGTAGAAGCTGACAATTGCAAACACTGAGCACTTTGCACAGACTCAGATTTCAGCATGGCCCTAGTGGACTTAGCAGTAGAGAAAGAAGAGGGGCTAGGAGTTCCATTAGTCCCAGTACTGTCAGCCTGTGAAGCAAGAGCTTTCTTCTTTGAAAGGAATGCGTCCATTCTCCGTCTGTTACGGTTTCTACCAGAGTTGGCAGAACGGGCATTATTTAGAGGTACTGATGACTCTCCCTTCCAAAAGAGCTTGAGACTATAGCCATTTCCGTGTCTAGCAAAGGTCCACACAGGTTGACAATACAAATGACCATCAATACTAGCCAAGATAGAAACTACCTCCTTGGGAATTTCCAAGGAGCTGCGGGAACACTCTGCAGACATGCTAGCTAACTTGACCTCTTCTTGACAAATGTTGGAAATATACATGTATACATGTTCTCTTGTGAACTATTAACAATAGCAGTACAGGCTGTGTTGGTGGACAGTGGATTCATCATCCAGTCACCCACACCACTGAAAGCTCATGAAACAGCTACAAAGCCACTGCAGTGGTGTGGCAATCCTGCTGATCATCCAGCACTCCACTCATTGCACGAGAGTTGTACACCTGGTCGAGAGAAAATGTTGGGGGCATTTCACAAACTCTATGGGTTTGCATTTGTGTCAAAATTCATGAAAACTAATTAAAGTCAAATGATGGCAACTGCGTAAATCCCCACTGATATTTATAAATGAAATTTACATGCTCTGAGGTTGCTTGTGATGGCTTCTGGGTCCCCCAAAAGGCTGGAAATTAGCTAGTAATAAAGTACTTAGAATATCAATTTAATTCTTGGGGGGGGGGGGGGGGATCCAGCCTCTCCGTGGACTACTGTACAAGTAACTTGATCAACAAGCAGTTCTTTTCCCTTCCTTTAGTTCCCCATCCCCCATGCCAAGGTGGTCCACCCCCCCTTGGGACAGGAAAACCAAGTGACCACGCCAGCCAATTAATCTTAATTAATTAAGCCCCCAGCTATTAATAATGGCCACATACACCTAAATATTAGTGATACTGATATCAGTAAATAGAACTGCATTGGTGAATTATTACATTAAAGCAAATGTGAAAATGTAATAATTGTCCCTATAATAATATTAGTACAATACATTGTACATAATACGTACAATGCACCAGCAAAACCCTAAACAGGGCTTTTTGATTTACATGTAGCTAAAGAGAAATGGGAACTACAGCTGTGTTCTCATTGTTGCTGTATCTGCTGCCCCTTGTCGACCTCGCTGACACACACCCACTCGCCCTCAGGCGATTCCTTCCACAGAGTCACCTGTAAGGTGCGTGTGTCACGTGACAGAAACTAGTGAGTGTAAATGAGTGTCTTACACACAAAGTCCCTTTAGCCTCATTTTTAGGTTCTTCCCACACGAGAGAAAGTACCGCAAGAAAAATGCTGGGGGAGGTCTTGGATCGAGGCAACAATTCCTCAGCTTCTCTAGCCCCACCCACCTTGTTATCGCCCCCGGATACGGCCAGGATATCTCCAGTGATGGACCAGCTGGCGTGCCATACCACATCGCTGAATGTACTCAGAACCTACTCGAGAGAAGAGACAAGAGTTCTGCTGATAATACAGCTATAGTACTAGCCTCATTCCCAGTCTCCACTCCCAGCTTTTTTTTGCATGTAGTTGGGAGTGGAGGCTGGGAACGAGGCTACTGCAGCACCCCACTGTTCAAACATGTTTGCAGAAAGGGATAATAAGTTTCGCTTGGCAACGGTTGGTACCTTTGGTGTCCAGTTTCCCCCAGTACTCTCATCTTTGGTCCAGATAATGACCTTGCAGTCCTGGAGAAGAAAGCAATGTGGAGTAGCATCTTGGAAAGAGAAGGGAGAGCAAAAACAAAAGCTGGCCAAGCTAGTACAGTGCACATGCAGGGTATTCCAAAAATGGCAATTACCATCAATACCAGAGATCAAACGCTAAAGTAGTGTCTTCAAAACTCATACCTGTGAACAGCTGGCTACTCTGTTGATGGGTAGGCCGACACTTGGGCACCAGGCGACATCTCTGACCCAGTCCGTATGCACCTCCAGCTTCTCCTCCTGCAACCACGTGTCCCCTTCCTCCCTATGTGTGTGTGTGTGTGGTAATTAATGCTCGTAAAAATGCCCACTTCAACCATGGCAGTCCCTACCTCCATATTTTGACGAGGTTGTCCCCTCCTCCAGTGACCAGCCTCTTCACACTGCTGATAGGCGCTCTGGATCCTCCCTGAAGCCAAGGCATGCATGTACATGCATGTGCCATGTGAGTTTTGTCCATATAGCTGGTCTAATGGGAGAATTGTGCTAGTAAACTGACCTCCACTAGAGCACCAGGGTTGATGGCAGGGGCCCAGCTGATGGCGTTACAGCCGAGCTGTGGGGCAGAGAGAGACGGGGTGCGGCTGAACAACCTCCATTAACCACACAACTATATGCTTGGACTACAGGAGATGCTCAGTTTTCTAATGGTAGTTCCTAGCTTAGAGCCGAGCTTTCCAACTTGCTAGACATCACCATGTCGTCAGTTGCTTAGCGACAGGTTGTACACTAACACTTACTGTGTGTGCATTTTCTTGTCTGTTGTACTTCCATTGACCATCACCTGCGCACGGACACAACAAGGAGATTGATTCTCGGGCTCTGCTAAGCCTTCAGTACGGCTCACAGGTGGCCAGCTTACTGTTGGACTCACCAGAAGTTGAGATAATTGAGAAGGACTCGTCTGAAGACGCGCAGGCCAGGATCAGTCCCCACTCATGCGGAGCCCATTGAATGCTGTTCACTGGAAGAGGAGTAAGGAAGGGAGGGGAGGGTGGCGAAAAGTGGTAGGGGAGGAAAGAGGGAGGTGGGAGAGAGGGGGAGGGGAGGGTGGCGAAAAGAGGTAGGGGAGGGGAGAGGGAGGTGGGAGAGAGGGGGAGGGGGAGGGAGAGGGGAGGGAGGACTGTATTACACACTTGGACATACTTAAAAAAAACAGCCACAGTTAGTGTACTATGCATTAGCTATCTTGGCATGCTAGTGATAGGGCAGAAAGAAACTCACCTGAGGATTTATGCTCCGAAAATTCATACAACTTTCCCCATGTCCCGTTATTCTCCTTCCAAATAATAACCTGGGGCAAGAAGTCACAGATGCATGAGTGTCACATGAGCATCACATGATGACTTTCTAAAGAGGTACCAACCTTCCTATCGTAAGAGCACGATGCCAATATGTTGCCATACTTGGGGTGAGCCCAGGCCACCTGCCACACGGGACCTTCGTGGCTGAATGGATGAAGAGAAGGACAGTACTAGCGACACCGTGATGTTAATAATCCCTTTATCAGTGATCTAGTGTCTTTGCAGCCATCTATGGGTGGTCTGCCTGTTGTAAGGTGCTATAGACAATACTGCATTCTCAGCCAGTTCCAACGTAGTTGTTTTAGGAGTCTGCATTGATTATTTGTCCATCTTCGTCAAATTAATATTTGCCATAGATAGAAAAAGAAAATGTCACCACCAAGTCTTTGCCATATATTTTTCTGACTCACTATACCACTCATGCTTGCCCATTTGGCATCCTACAAAAAATTCGGTCAGGCAGGCAGCAGTAAAAAGCATATTTAGTTGCAAGCAGCCATATATAGCTTCCTGATCATGGAATAGAGACATGGGTCAGCAAATTACATTTTCTCCTGCCTGCTGGGTCTTAGCCTCGTTCCCAGGCCACGCCCCGAGGAACCAGGCTAGCTGGTTGTACGTGCGTCAGCCCACACAATTAGAAAAAATGTACCTCTGAGCAGAGATTCCTTACCCGACTAACGTGGCTACCAAAGTTTGGGTGCTGTTGACAACCTCGAAGATCCTCACTGTCCGATCCGAAGAGCAGGTGGCAAGCCTTCGGCCATAGTAGTCCATCTGGGCATCATGCTGTGTGTGTGTGTGTGTGTGTGTGTGTGCGTGTGAACCTTAATTCTCTTACAGCTACTCCACAATTTCGTCATTGATAACGTAATTTCCTACATGCCAAAGTTGAGTCTAGTCCATAATTTGTAGTTTCCAGTTCATTTATAGATCTGATGTTAATATCTCTTGCTGTAGTTTTTATGGGTTTTTGTTTGTGGTGTACATGCAGGACTCCCTGCGACAATGGACCAGCCACAACCACCACACGAGGAAGGGACAAGCAGTCCTGTCTAAATTATAACTTATCACCCCCAAAATTGACGAACAGGTCACACTGCCTTGACCCCTCCCCCCAAGCAGGAACATGCCTACTGGACTCACGATCATGTCCTCATGACCAGTATCCACTGTGTTCTGTACCGACACCATTCCAGACATGGTGGGCTACAAATGGAGAGACGGCAGAAAGAGCGGAGTACTGGACTTTCCACTGCAGTAAATGTTCCAATTTCCACCTCAGGAATAGATAATACGGCAAAGAACAGACTAACACTAATAGTACTTTAAATTGTTGCTTTTTGGTACAACCGTACTGACACAGAAAAGAATGACACAAAGCGAATGACGTGTTCACGCATGCGCGAAACCACGTGTTTGCATGCGTTCTCTGTGTAGTTTGCAATGTCTAGCTTCTTTTTGCCTGCCAGAAGTCCTTCTAGGGGCCGCAAGGGCCTGAAGAGGAAGAAGTCCGAGACTGGGAAAAGAGTGAGTTGCAAGCATGCTCGTAATAAGTACACGGTGCGTACATCCTTGAGCTGCTGGTGATACTTAATTAGAGTATGCTGAATTTTGTGTAGAAATTGAGGACTCCAACGGAGAAGAAAGTCCGTCGAAAAGAGCTATCCCTGGATGAAGAGATTGCAAGCGATTCAGATGGCGAAGGGTATGACTTCTCTCTATAGATTTGTGAAAACTGTGCAATCAAAGCCTTTCCCCCCCCCCCCCCCCCTCCCCCTCCCCCCCCAGAGGCAAAGAGTTGCCACCAGGAAAGCAGACAGAGCAGGGGTCAGAGTCGGAGGAGGAAGAGGAAACTGCTCCCGAGAAGAGGCTGAGGCTAGCGAAAGAGTACATCTCTCAGCTGGAGGAAGAAGGTAGGGTAAAACCTCGGCCCCAGGCTCTCCGGATATATCCCCTTGAAAAATAGAACCGGTACCCTGTGTCTTTCCATGTGAGGAAAGACACAGGCTCTCCCCCAATTTTTGGGAGGGGCTGGGGACGAGACTATGTATGGTAGCTTTTCACAAAGATTTTATCAAAAGTAGTAGGCCAGCCGTAGTGATATCAGCTTGTCTGACATTACTAATGACAAATCAGCTAGCCTACATTACTACATGAAGAAGCATTAACTTTGCTAGTCTATGCCTGTGTATGTTACCAAACCATTTGCAGTGAACCCCAGTACATGTAGTTGTGTACGAACTAGCCCACATCTTTTGAGATCTTCATTTTTGCCCTCAGAGAGCAATCAGAAAGAGTTATCGGAGATCGACCACGGTGCAATTGCCCATCGCCTCCGAGAGGACGTGGTGCGTACACATCCCCCAGTAATAATAATACCGCATGCTCTCATGTTTGATGTCTCAATCCTCTTGTGTTGTGTAGCTTGAGCAAGCCGGGAAGCTACAGAAGAAAGTTGCTGATCTGGTGAGTTGCAAATACTACCACTTTACCACTATATCAGAGCCGAAGACAGTTTATGCATAGGCAGCTGGACATGGGAAGACTTTACAGAAGACTTAAAACAGCTATGGAGTAGAAAGACGCCACTAATACTCCATGAGTAATATGAACATCGTTTTGCAGTATTTCCTCTCCAAGTATGCAGTATCCTCAGTTCTATATAATCCCAACCCCTTGCAGCTATGGACCACGGGCTTATAATCATGACCATGTTATGATGTAGCCTCGTTCCCAGGCTCCACTGCCCAGCGGCTTTTTGCACTTTGGAAAAACACGGCCTGCCCGAGTTTTTCCAAAGTGCATAAAACGCTGGGCTGTGGAGCCTGGGAACGAGGCTAGTTATGGTGGTGTGGAGTCTAGATTTGCACCCTGGCTGTTTGTCCAACCTTCTCACTCGATTTGCAGTACTCTGCTCCCAGTGCCGACAGCATTCGTTTGCTGAGAGGACACCAGCTGCCTGTCACCTGTGTTGCCATAACACCAGACGACAAGTACGTCTACTCCGGATCGAAGGATTGCTGCATCATCAAATGTGAGCAGTAATGTTTTCTGGTAATCACGTAAGTAGGTGGAGTGAGCGGAGACGCAGGTTAGTCTCGACCCCAGACCCTCCGCATGCGCCTGTAGAGGGAGGAAGGTCTGGTAATGGATTTACCACTTCACCCTGCTCTGCTGGAATGTTAGTGGAGTTAATTAAAACACAATTACTGAAACTTGTGGTATCGTTGAAAAGGCTTTTTGTTCACTTAACAAATGGTTTGTTAACCTTAGCCTATTTATCCACCTCACTTAATTGGACTTGAGGCTCCATAGGAGTTTTGAGCCATGACCAACAATTTGCAATGGACGTTTTACCATTGTGATGTAATGGGGGGAGGGGGCGTGGTAAAAGTGTGGAGAAAATACAGGAAAACATGTAAACAAACATGTTGTTGTAAGAAAAAATGCCATTTCCAAGTTTTTTGGGAGCGCCTGGGACATTGTAGGGGTAGGCAGAGCCAGTCCAAAACTATCATCGACAAGTCATGCTTTTAGCAGATTTTACTATTAGAAAGTTGCTGCGTATGATATGTTTCATAATGCAAACACATGATACTAACAAGTATGGCTGAGTCATTCAGGGTATTAACAATAAAGAAATATTTATTTCACATGTACTGAAAACTATGATGGAGTTATTTGAAGCCGTCCTTTGAAAATAGAGGTTGACCTTTCCAGCTTTGAATCTCTTCCTCCGATCACTAACAATTCGCCCGTGGGTAGGAGTGCGACGGTGCACTGAGCACATGCGGCCGGAAGTTCTCCAATTAAATGCCACTTGTGGTTGGAGGGGCAGTAGGCCAGAATCGATTTGCGACTAGCCGACTTTTTGAATATTGATATGGCACTGAGCCAGCCGAGTCCCTGCGTAGATCCTCCGAGTGCTAGCAAGCAACTTCCGAGAAATGCGGGACAAGAGTGTAGGCACTGGGCGTCCGTTAGCGTCGTCCAAGTGGTAGTTGTGAATGCTTCCAGGCTTCGAGTTGAACCGGCTGAGGATGCACTGTGTCTTGAGCTCAGGGATGTGTCTGAGGCATCTCGCTTTAAGCTGGCCCTTCGGAGGAGAGTTTCGATTTTCGCGTAAAATATAGACTTGTTACTGGCTCCAGACGACTTGAAGCCTCCCATGAAGTACCAGTTACCTTCGAAAACGGCGCAAGATAAAGCAGCACACGGAGACGGCAGAGCCTCAGTCATGACCCACACATTGCGTTTGTATACTTCTACTGAAGCCAGGAGGTCTCCACTGGGGGAGGCAGCTCCCCCTCCGACAAGCAGTGATGCTTTGTACTGTATCATCATGGCTGAGTGTCTTGCGGTGAGCATTGCTGGGATGGTGAGTACCCACTGCTTTGACTCTTCGTCAAAGGTGTGTACGTCGCGTATGACCCCGAGATCGGAAACTCCCCCCGCTGTTATCAGCTTATTCATGAACTGTCCCAGTGCGAAGAGTTTCACAGGGCAGGGTGGAAGGGTAGCCCATCTGTCTAGGGTGGGATCGTACCTGCAAATACAGCGATCAAACTCGTTTGATTCGGTATCTCCTCCGCCAACGTACACTTTACCGTCGATGATGACTGATTGTGCACCTGTCATGGCGTAAGGGAGTTTTGCATGCTCCTTCCATGTCAGTGATGCATGGGGGTGCATGGGGTGCAGCTGTGGGGAGGAAAGATTGAATAGTTCCTGTAGAATACACACACACACACACACACACATACACACATACACACACACACACCTTTACATACACCCACACACACACACACACACACACACACACACACACACACACACGACTCTCTAAATGACATTTGCTATAGCTATTACTGACACAAGACTAGCCGCGACTGACCAGACTCCGGTTGCTGATCAACTCCTGTAGTCCAGATATCTGATCGTTCAATGCTTGTATGTTTGACACGTACTGTGTGATGGCGTCATCTTTTGAGGCCAGGAGCTTATTCCTGGAGGCCAAAAGGGATTCTAGTGAGGTCTGAACGGTGACCATTTCTTCCTCTTTGGCTCTCAGTTTGGCACTGTACTGCTGCTTGAAAAGTTTGGTTTCGTGCTCTTTTGAAGCGTGAAGTAGTTCGATTTCTGTATCTTTTTGGTGCTCTAGCGCTTTGATATGAGCTTTAGATTTTGCTTCTTTGTAGTCTAATTCAATTTCTTTATCACTTAGTACGGCCTGTAAACTGGTGGTGTCTGCTTCTAGTTTCATTAACTGAGTCTGTAAGCGTCTAATTTCACTCTCTTTGACTTTGAGAAGGTCATTATCGTCGTCATCGTGCGTAAGTGACATATTGGCCAGGGATAAGTCATCCATAAAATCTGTTGTTTGGTGCGGCAGACTACAGTCTGCCAATAGGGCGCTCACTCTCTGATGCACTTCTGGTGCTTCCGGTCGACAGTGGGGATTGTTACTAATACACTGCAGAATAAGACTCATTGAGGAATGATCGTGACCAATCTGGTTCAGGTACGTTTGACGTCGGGCGGCTTCTGACAAGGCTCTCAACTCACCTTCTTCGGAGGAACCTGACCAATTTCCTCTGGTTGGAACGACGGCTGCATCCGGTATAGGCCACCTTCCACAAAAGACATGAACCATTAGGATACCGTACGAGAAAGCATCAAGTTTTGTTGTATACACTGGGTTTGCTACGAGTGCTTCGGGTGGCATGTAGGGTGGAGCCCCAGGGGCTTGAGTCAATTGACGTAGCTGCAATGGCGTCAGATTGAGAATTCTAGCCACACCCAGGTCAGAGACTTTAGCTCGTAGGCTGCCGGTCAGGAGGACGTTGTTAGCTGAAAGGTCGCGGTGGATGATGGGCGGGTTGTGTCCATGTAGGTACCGCAGAGCGAGTGCGATATCACAGAGTATCGAGTAACCAACATCCTCTTGCGGGATGCCGTGGTGCTCCAGGTGCCGTGCTAGAGTGGTGGACAGCTGTTCCATCACTAGTGTTGGCACTCTCGAGCCTGGTTCAAAGTACACTCCGATGAATTGTACGATGTGGGGGTGACGTAACTGGCTGAGTAGCCGGCATTCTTCTCTGAAACGTCGAACGAGGTCCCCAACTCCTTGGTCGTGGAGAATTCTGTGGAGTTTCTTGCCAACACATACCGTACCAAAATAGTCAACTTCCACGACAGTAGCATAGGAACCAGTGCCAACTTCCTTGCCTGTTTCTCGAATATTTACAACATACGGTTCAAGGGCAGCTGTCAGTTCCCTCTCACTATCTCTCTCACGTACTGACATGCTGAACTACCTATCGATATACAGTAACACTGCAAAAATATTTTTTTTAATTTCTATGGAATTTACTATGGAATTTTAAGTAGCAAAGTGCCCACATTGAGGCCTGACTCCTACCTTCATACTCAGACATCTGACCACTAAATAGTCAATTTTCTGTAGTATAGAGCTTGAGCAAGAACTAGCGAGTCAGTGAGAGGTTTACCTATTTTTAGTGTCTTGTACACTAACAAAAACACTGAGCGTTTAAATTTATATAGCGAACTCAAAGATCCAGGGGGTAGGATGTTTATCTAAGATGATAATTTAATTATCTCTTAGTGAATACATTTGGTATTGCTTTGCCTTATGAATGTTTACATTATGGGATACCCAAATACGGAAATAGTATCATTACAACATTCCTCAGAATTCACGAGTGATAAGGGAGAATAGCAAGCTGGCTACCAGCAGGTATTTTAACCAAATTCAGATTGTTGTGAAAATACCCCCTAGTCTTTACGACTATAGATGTCTAAACATGAGAAGGTAGGAGTAGACCTCACAGTGTGTGATTGCTATCACATTACTATCGCATGGTAGTGGGTATGACACAATCATTACACGTGTGATACACGTGGAATCATGTACATTACAGACACAGAAATCGTAAAGCAATCTTTTTACCAGCTGAGAAAAACAAATCTACTATTCGTAAAGTTTGCAGTCCAAATTGCATCAAACTAACTTACTAAGGTCGCACAGGACTGTAGATAGATAGCGGCTGTTAGTTAATGCTATGACTGCTAACTTGAGATATTATGAAATTCCTGTACACATATTCCCATAAGTTTATTTGCAAACAAAAGGCAATTCTTAGCCTCATACAGCTGTAATTGATTTGGTGAACTATACTGTTGTCTCACAGCTGTAAGAATGCTCTGAGGTTGCTTCTGGGGCTCCAAAAAGGCTGGAAATTAGATACTAAATAACTAGTGAGTATCCAAAAAAAAAAGTCAACTTATAAATTCTGGGGGGGGGGGGGGGGAATCCCAGTGTGCCCCCCCCCCTGTATGAAACCCTGACTTCAACATTGTTGCCAAACTGGCTGCCTCCTCCCCTCCAGGGAATGTCCGGCAGGGTACCAAGGAAGTGGTGTTTCCTGGTGGGAGAAAGGGCGTGGCAGGGGGTGTGGTTGGGCACAGGGGACAGGTGCTGACACTGGCTGTCAGCTCCGATGGGAAGTTCCTGGTATGTCAGCTAAAATCTTAGAATTCTGACTTGGCTTCTGAAACTACAGATGTATATGTAATTTGAGTACCACTATGTGTCCAGGAGCCCATGTGGGTTCCTGATGTGTCAAACTCCTCTTTTTTCCTTACTACCGGTTGCCCCACCAGGCCAGTGGTGGGCAGGACAGGGTCGTCCATGTTTGGGACGTGCAGAGCAGCCTTCACCTCCACACCTTCACTGGGCATAGGGACACAGTCTCAGTGAGTCATACATATCTCGGCCTCGGATATGATGTAATGCTGATGTAATCTGCTGACTCACTTTGTTATGAACATTGAACAGATAACCCCTGAATACTGCAGTTTCATTGGTTGCATTTCCTGTCACCGGGTTGAATATTTTACCGTATCAGTTCAGCTACGAACATGTTTGCTGAGTTACGTACTCATAATAGTACCATGCTAAGTTTAGATGTGGGAGCCAACGATAATGCATGTGGGCGGGGACAAGAAACAGTTACGTCATGGCTTAAATGTTGACTAACTGTATAGGTCATGTGATCAGTGGTATATATGTGCATATTAGGCAGCCTGCAATTGCCTAGCCCTAGTAGGTATCCTTATAGTACTGGGGCCAAAGGTTATGGGTGCATGAATTTTTTTACTGATAAGAAAGTTTATGGAATGATGTAACCCTATACACCTGCACAGTTTATGGCTGTTGTGACTGGTACATTATCACCATGGTTACATAGAGTTAATGAGTATTAGAATATTTGGTCTCATTCCCAGGTCTTGATTCTCGTATGGGAGTGTGTGTACAGTTTATTGAGGTTACATATGACAGTGTGTGAATTGTAGCTTTGCTAGAAGATGGCAGTTATTAAGATAATGCTTTCTGTCCCTAGAACTGAAGGTGGGTTCAGTAGGAGGGGGGGAAAAACTGTGACCTTTCACCTCCACCCTCTCTTGCAGGGCCTGGCGTTTCGGAAGGGGACTCATGAGCTGTTTAGCTGCTCGTATGACAGGACTGTCAAGATATGGAACCTAGATGAGATGGCCTATGTGGAGACCTTGTGAGCCACTAGCTGCAGCCAGCACAGTTATGGCCATTGGGTCTAGAGAGTACATTGTCGCCTTGGTTACTAGAATATTTGGTCTCATTCCCAGGGTTGGATTCTCCCTGTTGCCTGGGAATGGGACTACTAGTAAAATGTACTCTCTAATGGTCTTATGTGAGGACTCCCAAGCTTCAAACCCAGTCCACGTCGACATGTCGACATGTCTTTTGCTAGCATTCAGATTTGTATTCCAGCGAAAGGGTTAACCATTGCACATTCAGCAAGACCTTGTACAGAGGTCAGGTGACCTACCGTACACGCCTCTGTTGACATACTTTAAGGTGACTATTATTTGCAGGTATGAATTTTCATAAATTTTTAATACGTATGTGTATGCACTTGATAAGTAGAAGTAGAGTATACATATTTACTCAGCGTCTGCATATTTATGCGAGCTATTGCGACAAAATTTGAAAATCACGTTTTTTAAAGTGCCAAAATTAAATCTGGTACTTCTCCAATTAAATTGTACCAGTAAACAATAGTCACCTTTAGGATGTGACGAACCACTTCCACACTGAAGCTGTGTGGTTGCTGTTGCCCCAGGTTTGGCCACCAGGACTGTGTGTCCTCCATCGACTGTCTGGGCAGAGAGCGGCCGGTGACTGCTGGCTCTATTGACCGCACTGCTCGACTCTGGAAAGTGCCAGAGGAGTCACAGCTGGTCTTTAATGGACACAAGTGAGGGTTGTTTTTGAAACATGTGTTTTACTTTGGCATGAGATCAACCCTCCCTCCTTCCTCCTCCTACCCGATGATAATTTTTCTACAGGGCCTCCATAGACTGTGTAAAACTGATCAACGAAGAAAACTTCATTACTGGATCTCAGGATGGGTAAGGTTTAGTTAATAATTATATAGTGGAGGAGGTGGGGGGGGGGGAGGTATTTAGTTCTCCCTTAGTGCCCTCCCCCCCCCCCCCCCCCCCACTGTTATAGGCACACCTTCCCAAAAACTTGTGTTCCCCTACTCCCAGAGTCCCTCCCCCCTTGGGTGCATTATACACTGTTCACTCCTATGGACAAGTGTGTATCATGGAGTACGGTAGTACTCCATATATAGGGATGGCACGGGAAAAAAATGGCCGCCCCATTGTATGTGTACAAAGTGATATGTTCAACACTCTGCCCTAGACTTAGTCATAAGCTTTTATGGACCATACCTGTCATTCTCGAGTGTTTTCAACAGTAACAAGACTGTTAACGCTGACAGAGAGCATCGCTGAAGTGCCAAATCGGCAAGTCGCTAAATTGGCAAATCGTTTTCAGTCTTCTTTCTTCTGAGGCCATAGCACAACAATGAATCAAGCGATTACAATAATTCAAACGCGAAGAAGCGCTACTGGATTTGGGCTAGTGCACCCACACCATAGCGTTCGCAAACAACTCAAACTGTTCAGTACAGATTCTCAAGCGCTCGAAGCAAGTACTTGCCGCTATACGCCGTTCTGTTCCGTTCCATTAAGCGATGGTTACGCCTACACCAGAAACGCAGCCTCGAGCATGCTGCATGGACGAGCTGTTAGGCGCTTATAATACTTGGAGTACGCTTTATGACGGACCCAAAGTGAGTTGCTGTAGTTACGTTATAATAGTAAGAACACTGATACAACTGCTAGACCATTACAGACCATACTAACCTCCATGATGTGCATTAAATGGAGTCGGCAAACTGCTGTAGACAGCCGTCTGCCATTGCAATGTTACATACAAGAATGTGTGGGTGTACAGTGGCATTCTCAAGTCGGTAAGCGCTTAGCTACAATTCACATTAGCTGTATTTTGCTACTCTGCTGTATCTTTAAGCCCCACTGAAAGCTTTGCAGTGCAAAGTGCATTCTGTGTCTGTCATTATAGGTGCTGTTAGTTTATCATAAATGGGAGCATATGTGGATACAGCTAATAACGCTCACAACCACACCATCTAAACACCATTCATACCTTTCTCTCTCTTCCCCACAAAAAAACAACAACAGAAACAAGTAATAAAAAAACATTTAAAAAAATGAAAGAACATATAGGGATGGAATCCCCAAAAAGCAACCAAACAAGGTAGGAATGGTACCACAATACCCTTACGGATTGTCATCCCTATATCTTTTGCCATTTTTCCAACCTCAACACACACACACACACACACACACACGCACACAGACCAATCCCTGCCATGCCACACCAGCCATATCCACAGCCAATAGAATGTGCATGGCAATTGCAGCACTTCACAATGCAACACGCATCACCCCCTGACACTACAACTTATCCTCCACATGCAGCAATACACACTTGTAGCTAGACTACATACATGTACCACTTACCCCACATTCTACACCACAATCCACACCTACAATGACAACTACACTCTTCCACCTGCAACAACACCCTTTCACCTCACCAACAGGGAACACATTTCCAAAAACATTACTCTATTATACCAAAGTACGTTCAAAAAAACCTAATCATCTACACCACAATCTAACATCCTCTCGTCCCATGTAACTAGCACTTACGTATACTAGTGATACACAATGTGCAGGGATGTCCTCGCTTCACGAGAATTGCTGGGTGTGGCACATGGCATGCAGGTGGCACGCCCATAGCACCCACCCACAAATGAAAAAGGTCAAACACACACCCACAAAACAAAATTGCTACTTGCTATTATGTGCTTAGAAGACCAGAGGCCGAAGCAAGCTTACTGTAATAGTGATCGCTTCCAAGTCTCCCCGTTAGGAGTCACAGTTTATAGTGAAGGTAAGTGTTCGCTGTGTGTTTGATAGGCTATACCAGGAGAACTGGCTGGAACAGGTTACGACGAAAAAAGGTCAATCGAACTGTAGTATAGCTTCGCTTTGCTCGGAACTAGTTGCAAAAATGGCTAAAGATATAGGGATGACAATCCGTAAGGGTATTGTGGTACCATTCCTACCTTGTTTGGTTGCTTTTTGGGGATTCCATCCCTATATGTTCTTTCATTTTTTTAAATGTTTTTTTGTTACTTGTATCATGGAGTACGGTAGTACTCCATATATAGGGATGGCTCCCCAAAAAAATGGCTGCCCCATTGTATGTGTACAAAGTGATATGTTCAACACTCTGCCCTCGACTTAGTCATAAGCTTTTATGGACCATACCTGTCATTCTCGAGTGTTTTCAACAGTAATCAGACTGTTAACGCTGACAGAGAGCATCGCTGAAGTGCCAAATCGGCAAGTCGCTAAATCGGCAAATCGTTTTCAGTCTGGCTCTTTCTTCTTTGTCAGCCATAGCACAACAATGAATCAAGCGATTACAATAATTCAAACGCGAAGAAGCGCTACTGGATTTGGGCTAGTGCACCCACACCATAGCGTTCTCAAACAACTCAAACTGTTCACCACGGATTCTCAAGCGCTCGAAGCAAGTACTTGCCGCTATACGCCGTTCTGTTCCGTTCCGTTCTGCGCATTAAGCGATGGTTACGCCTACACCGGAAACGCAGTCTCGAGCATGCTGTATGGACGAGCTGTTCTGCTTAGACGCTTATAATACTTGGAGTACGCTTTATGAGGACCCAAAGTGAGTTGCTGTAGTTACGCTATAATAGTAAGAACACTGATACAACTGCTAGACCATTACAGACCATACTAACCTCCATGATGTGCATTAAATGGAGTCGGCAAACTGCTTAGCTACAATTCACATTCTGTGTCTGTTACATTATAGGTGCTATTAGTTTATCATAAATGGGAGCATATGTGGATACAGCTAATAATGCTCATCTACCCCACACAACCAGACCATCTAAACACCATTCATACCTTTCTCCTCCCCACAAAAAAACAACAGAAACAAGTAACAAAAAAACATTTTAAAAAAATATAGGGATGGAATCCCCAAAAAGCAACCAAACAAGGTAGGAATGGTACCACAATACCCTTACAGATGGTCATCCCTATATCTTTTGCCATTTTTCCAACCTCAACACACACACACACACACACACACACGCACACAGACCAATCCCTGCCATGCCACACCAGCCATATCCACAGCCAATAGAATGTGCATGGCAATTGCAGCACTTCACAATGCAACACACATCACCCCCTCACACTACAACTTATCCTCCACATGCAGCAATACACACTCGTAGGCTATAGACTACATACATGTACCACTTACCCCACATTCTACACCACAATCCACACCTACAATGACAACTACACTCCTCCACCTCACCAACAGTCAGTACGGAATACATTTCCAAAAATATTACTCTATTATACCAAAGTATGTTCAAAAAAACCTAATCATCTACACCACAATCTAACATCCTGTTGTCCCATGTAACTAGCACTTACGTATACTAGTGATACACAATGTGCAGGGATGTCCTCGCTTCATGAGAATTGCTGGGTGTGGCACATGGCATGCAGGTGGAACGCCCATAGCACCCACCCACAAATGAAAAAGGTCAAACACACACCCACAAAACAAAATGGCTACTTGCTATTATGTGCTTAGAAGACCAGAGGCCGAAGCAAGCTTACTGTGATAGTGATCGCTTCCAAGTCTCCCTGTTAGGAGTCACAGTTTATAGCGAAGGTAACTGTTCGCTGTGTGTTTGATAGGCTATACCAGGAGAACTGGCTGGAACAGGTTACGATGAAAAAAGGTCAATCGAACTGGAGTATAGCTTCACTTTGCTCGGAACTAGTTGCAAAAATGGCAAAAGATATAGGGATGACAATCCATAAGGGTATTGTGGTACCATTCCTACCTTGTTTGGTTGCTTTTTGGGGATTCCATCCCTATATGTTCTTTTTTTTATTATGTTTTTTTGTTACTTATCACTTTGTGTAGCTATATCAACTTGGTGATATACAATGAACCACATGCTTCTCTTACTAGTAGTAGGCAAAATTAATGTGCACTGTTTAACAGAAAAGCTAGTGAAGGTCTTGTACAATTACACCAAAGTGTGTTAGTACTGTGCATTAACTATGTAGAACAAACCACTTCCATACTGAAATTGGGAAATAAACATCCCAATTTTCTCCACAGCTGATAATGTGGGATGGAGGCACACTACAAAAACATGAGGGTTGTTTTTGACCCTTAAATTGCAACTGTGGTAACCCAAGCGGGGTCAGTGAGGTTATTATATGTATGTATGCTATTATGCATTGTGCACAGTGCCATGTTGTCATATGATGTAACAGCCAGGCAGAGACACTCATGAACTGGTGCAGGACTCCCCACTTGTGCTTTTTGTTATTTCAGCTCAGCTCTAATTGGTGTATCAGGTTTCTATTTCCTTAATGAATCCTCTTTTTCCTTAATGAATCCTCCAGCAGTGTGGCACTGTGGAGCATCACAAAGAAAAAGCCACTTGTCTCCAGGTCCCACCACCAGGGGCCATCAGCTACAGAGGGGTCCCACCACCAGGGGCCATCAGATGCAGAGGGGTCCCACCACCAGGGGCCATCAGATGCAGAGGGGTCCCACCACCAGGGACCATCAGATGCAGAGGGGTCCCACCACCAGGGGCCATCAGATGCAGAGGGGTCCCACCACCAGGGGCCATCAGATGCAGAGGGGGGAGTACCAGTGGAAGAGAACTGGGTGACTTCTGTGACTGCCTACACCAGTACAGACCTTGTGGCATCAGGTAAAGTGAATTACTGATTAATTTTGTTTACTTTGCTGGCCATGTGTAAGAGGAGACAGCTGTCACTCTTTAGGCGCTCTTCCCATTGCCACAAAGGGAGGAGAGAATGATGGTATAAAAATCCAGCAGCAGACATCTTGATAAGGCATTTATGGAAGGAGCATTCTATACAGTTCTCGATTTACAAAAGCACTAATCTGCATTCCAGTCTAAACCACTGGTTGAAGCCAAATTCCCACACTTGAGTATACTCTTACCTGGATTTAGACATCATCTCGACAACTCGGAGACTACCCTATTCTTCATAATGCTGATTTGCCAGTAGTTGCTCTGTCAAGTAAGCCTGAAGCTGTAGCAAGGACCGCTTTCATTTTCTTCACTGGATTTAGACATAATATACATGCATCTTGTGCTGTCATAATCAGGACATTTGGGAATATGGTATATGCAGTGTTGAAACTGAACTTGCCTGTTGCTCAATGAGTTATCATAACCCACTGAATAGGCCTAATATGTCAGCTACATATGCATAGGACTACATTATGTTGCAATACAGTAAGCATCTTTGACTATTGAGGTCAAAAGGTACACACACATGGTTATCATATGCAGTTTCATAACATTTGAAAGAGTACTTTGAGAATAATAGGGTGCGGTATGAGAATAATAGAGGGAGGTTCCCAAAAGAATAATAGGTACATTTCGGATCATAAAAGGCTCAGGCCTACCATTAAACCTACAAAGGTGATGAGGTTATGAGAATGGATTGTGCCCTCTTTTGCCTCAGGTTCTAATGATGGCTGTGTGCATCTGTGGAAGTGTGGAGAGAGGTTCCGCTCACTGGAGCCTTGCTTCTCCATCCCATTGGTAAGTGATCGGGACTTATATATATAGTGTTCAAGATTTTAATCTTCATGCTCCACAATGAACATATAGGGCTTTCTAGTAATTGGCTGGAAAAGAGCCAACTTTGACTTCAGCCGCCCATATCTCTAACCAAATATGGCAAAATTGTTAACTCCACCATAGGTAAATTAGACATGTAGGAGTGTTTCAACTCTTAATTTGTGAAAATACTCGACAGAATACTTTGGGGGCTCAAAATTACCTTTTTCCTTTCATCTAATTACTTTGCTACCATATATGGAATGTACCAGGTCGCCACGTTTTCAGTTTAATTCTAACCATAATAGTGTATATTTTTATTGTGGTTACTAAATTGATAGCATGAATTTGGACTCTTCATTCCAACACCATATAGATAGTCTATTACATTCCAAGCAGTAATGTGATAGTGCAATTACTGTACCCATGGTTTCCTTTGAAGTACTCTTTGTGCTGCTTATTCCAATTGTGATAGTTTGTAGAGCGGTTGGTATGAATATACTTTGCTATCTTCTCCACCTCGTACACACATTCGACTCACACACACACACACACACGTGTACACACTGTATTAGAGTGGATTTATCAACGCTCTTGCATTCTCCCACTGCGGTAGCTACCTGGTGGCAGGTGTGGGGCAAGAGCATCGGCTGGGAAGATGGTGGAAGGACAGGACTATTAAGAATGGAATTGCAATTATACCACTGGAAAAAATGTGTGTGTAATACCAGTAGTACTTATCAGATTCCACAATGTCATGTACACACTTACTGGAAAAAAATGCTATACTAATTTAAAAAAGTTCTATACAGTGTAGGGTATGCAGGAAGTCTGCAACACGTTAACAGAACTGTGTTTCTAGTTCCTGAGCGAGCTCTTCCTCGTCGAGCTGTCTTAAGGCTTCCACAACTGCCTTCCATGTAGGGTCCTTACTGCTACGAAGCCATTTTCTCAGCATTGCCTCCAAACCACCCTCAATGTCCAAGTGCTTGTTCTTTTCAATCACTTCCAAGTCAAACTTCTTCACGCCTAGCTTCAAGCCCAGCTTAAACCATTTGGTAGTCTTCACATTGTGAATGAGCTCATCAAGAGTGGGCTTTTTTGTGGCTAGGAGTGAGGAGTTTATAATGATATCAAGAGTACATCACTGTTTTTGGGTTATCAATGAGTAATTGCTGCTGTAATAACTTCGTATGACTTGCATGGCCCTTAGCTTGTTCCCACGCTCCACTCCCCACACTACGTAGAAAAATGGGGCGAAAAGCTGGGGGAGTGGAGTTGGGGAACGAGGCTATGACTTGCGATATATCGTCGACTCCCCTTACATCATGCATGCATGAAGGTACCGTGTGCTGAGATAACTCACCTTTTGAAGTTGAGGCTGCCTTACCGGGAACGCCATTACCTGCAATACAGTGAAATTCTCATACATAATACAAAACTTTTGCCCCCCCCCCCCCCCGAAAGAAAAGGAGCCAAATAACATTACCTTCCTTTACTCAGCATGGACTGATACTAGCTTACTAACCTGCAGTGGCTTTAGCAACAGATTCTGAATATTCTCGGAAGGTCGCTGTATGTATGTATAGAGGTTTAAAATTAGTAGAGCATGCAGCTTTTTACTGTAGTCTTTCAAGCCAAGCCCTGGCTATGGAACAGCCTGGTCTGACTTACCAAACTATAGTGTGCATCTGCTAGCATAAGCCAGCAGTCTAGCTACAGGTGTAACTATCTTCAAAAAAATAATTTTGACTACCATAGTAGCTACTGGTATAGAGCTAGAGTTGTCGATCAGTGACAATCATCAGTAACCATGCCCTGCCAATCGTGCATAATAGTTACTGTAAAAACAACAAAAAAATGTATATCCAGCAGATGCTTTGGAATAGGATCCGTTGTGCTAGAAATTAAACTGGTTGGTGTGGTCTGCATACAAGGGTATGCTTGGGCACAGATGTGTATTGCCTGGTTAGTACTATCATTCAGGATATATATAATGACCTGATTGCTATTTGTTCAATAATCAGCTGTAAACCAATGAAGGTAGGCACTGAAAACTTGTAGCCAGCTGCAGATCTCTGTACATTGTTGCCCAGTCTCCCAACCATGGAGCCATTTAAATTACAGTTTCTCCACAGCTGCATGATACTGAGCATGAGGCAAAGCAAGCCAACTCAAAGTTATGCCTTCAGCTAGGGTAGCAGTGAAATCTTGTCCTTTGCAATCCAGGTCTTGAACATCTAACTTTGTATTATTTTCCGTGGGAACGGAATAAATTATTATTAGTCTATACTCGAACGTACTAGTTAGTTTATCCACTAGGTTAGCAAAGGCTGCTTCTTCCTTTAATATTTTCAGAAAGTCGTAGTATTTCCTCGGATTGTCAATGATTCTCAGTTCCACCATATCCAGGAATTTGCCGTTTTGCTCATCCAGTGTCCGGCCGCTCTTGGCATCATCTCGCTCCTCTCTTGTGATCAGTTCTCTGGCGTACGCCTTATCGACATTCAGGGAGCGACCTAGCCCTGCTTTTAGGGTAGCGTAGTGGTACCTAAACGTTCTATGCTCCAAAGATCCCGACATCGTATTGGTAAATCTAGGGGGTGGAGCTGTTCACAGGCTCCGCCCCCACCCCCCCACGCACGCTACTAGATGCCATAGTCTCGCAAGCCACAAGCCGATACTGAAAGCGAATGGTGGGCTGGCTTGCGAGACTAGTCTTGGTGATTGCACTACATGGATCATATACACACTATAGTACTGAAAAAAAAGGGCACTAGCTAGTTTAAAAAAAAGCTATGCAGTATTATAGTACATGGTGGGTCATTCATCATTTCATGATGACAAATCTGTGCAGCAAAGTCTAGAGAACATGTTAACAGAACTTTTTCTCTAGTTTCCGAGCGAGCTCTTCCTCGTTGATCGCCCTTAAGGCATCCACAACTGCCTCCCATGTAGGATCCTTAGTACTGCTTTGAAGCCATTTCCTCAGCATTGCCTGCAATGCACCCTCGACGTCCAGCTGCTTGTTCCTTTCAATCACCTCCAAGTCAAACGTCTCCACGCCTAGCTTCATGCCCAGCCTAAACCAGTTGGTAGTTTTCACATGGTCCATGAGCTCATCAAGAGTGGGCACAGTTTTTGTGGCTAGGAGTGAGAGAAGTTTATAATAGTACATTTATTTACCACTACGTTAGAAGTTAACCACTATTGAATTACCAGCAGCTACAAGTTTGGATTTCTCTTCCTCTTCCTCCTTACTTTCCTTCAGGGCCTCAGCTGGTCTGTGCGATGCCAGGGCTGCATCTGAGGAAGAAACCGTCCGTAGTTTAATTTAATGAATTTTCAGTCAGAAAGTAGCTAAGTAGCTAGCTATTCTTCAGTGGATCCCCTCTAATAGACACCTCACTAAAAAAGGATATTACCGGTGTTATTCGACTCCTGAAATAAGGTTAGGACATCCCAGCAATAAGGACAATGGAGCTGGTTCCATGTGCGTCTGAAGAATCGAATAGAAGGAGGTCTAGCCTTGTTCCCTCCACAATACCAACAGAATGAGAGAGCTTAGCAACGCCATGCATGATGGATACGATCATGGTAACCATCCCACTTCTACAGCTGCAACTACAATCTGGGGAAGGCCTGCTAATATTATGCACGATTCTTTTGCATCACTTATAGAGTCAGGAGAGTCATATAGCTAGAGAAAACACTCCTGGCCTCAGTTTCCTTTACAGGGAAAGGCCTCTCTCCCATAAGAGTAGGACTAAAGATGAAGAATTTGATTTCAAGTATCTTAGAAGCTGTTATGTTGGTGCAATTTCTTTCAGGATGATGAAAACTAAATTCTGTCTTTATCAGGGCAATAAGCCAGTGCCGGTTCCCAACTCGATCTTGCAGCTAGTCATTGTGCTTACCTGTATATTTGCCTCATGGTGTACCATGGTATAAAGACTATACTCACATCCCCTTTGTGGCAATTGAGCTATAGATGTGGGCGGAGGGAGGTTAAAATGCCCCGCCCCCTTGGCTTACCAATCTTTTTCACGATGGGCTCGTAGACCGGTTCAGAGGCCAAAATGTCCCGGAATACCACAAAAGATTCTGGATGCGCTTCGATCCTCGATCTGATCGCGGCGAGAAATTGGTCGGCCTGGTTGTCTGGCGGCATAAACAGGAACGTCGCTGTGTTCAGCTGGGCCGAAGTCAACAGCCCCCGCGAGAACGCCTGGTTCGCCAGTGGACCGACGCCTGAGCGAATAGCGACATGTATGGTGCTGAAGAGCTCTGAAAACGTCTTCCATTCGGGGGAGTCCATTTTAACATTAAGTAGGCCCTAGTCAAGTATGCAATGAATAAATTATTAGGCTTCCGTTTCGCTAATGAAGAGGTAGGAAGGTCTGTGTAAGGTCTATTTTTTTATGGCAAGTATGCTGCAGTACATGGGTATAACTGTATAACAGCAATGACTTTTCAAGGACTCATGTTGCAGCTGCATAAAGGATGAATAATTATTATAGCTGAATGCGTAGGAACACGAAGAATATAAAGATTAATAATAATTGTGGCTTGCAATTGAACTTATAAGCTAGCTAGGAAGACAAAGATAGGCAGTATATTTATGTGGGGATGAGGTATGATTTTTGAGAAAGAATAATTATGGTGCGATCTCTAGTTGCTCTCTTGTCTTTTGACTGAGGGGTGGTACAAGCTCCGCCTGCATCTAGATCTGTGGGTGTGCAGTCCACGGTACATATTAAGCACTATACACTATAATACTGAATATTATATGGCTTATTATAAGGTATGAATGATATCATCTTGCCGTGGCTTTTTGAATTTCCTGGGACACTTTTCAATGTATACAATTAATTTTTTTATGCATTCATAAAACACAAGAATTTCATTTCCTAACTCCATCAACACCTTATACAATATACCAGCACTGCTTTCAAAACCTTTCTGTGGCATGACATATAGCGATCACTGCACCCCAAGACATTTCTTTCAGGCTCTAGCTCTACTGCTATCCCCAGCTGATTGCTGAAGGCGAAGCTCATGATCGTGATAACCATCTCACTTCTACAGCTCAAGATCAGAGACAGTCAGTGGAAGGCAGAAAGACACATGCTGACCAACCATCAAATTCTACTTAGGAATTACTATAATAGTAGATACAATAAAAAAAACAAGAGTATAAAAAAGCCAGCTCTACGAAAGGTATTGGTATCAACATTTCCCCCTAATGTCGTTTCTAATTCTACCATGAAAAGTATTAGGTTTTCTAATGCTATCATTATTATTACAAATAAAACGTATAATGAACGCTATCTAGAAGAAGTATACGTCCTTGCGCAGTTGTGTGGTGCATTCTGGTGCTTGCCTACAGTTTTTAATCCTGTAGTTGGTTGCGACGTTGTCATGGGCTTCCTGGATCATGTGGTTGAGGTCAGCATAGGTAGCGTGGGTGCACAGAGATCGGCAAAGCTCTGAAACGTACCATGAGCCATGATCAAGGTCGCGCCAGGCTACTTTACCAGGAGGAGTGGCATAGCCAAAGAAGAAATCGGTTTCATCCGGGATGGTGATAGGGTCGGAGTCAGCTTCAATGCGAACTTCACCTGAATCACTAGCCACTCGAGTGCCGGTGTCTTGCCTCCCTCCCCGACATGCCTGCAGGAAGAAGAGTTTCGGCTTGCCAGCTAGCTTCGGGCAGTTCTTACCATTTAGCTTTGAGGTGATGGTAGTGATGTCAAGTGTTTCGCTATCGGAGCCATACACTTTCTCTTTCTCCCCATGTGTGAGCATGCAGCAAATCAAGCTATCGTGCTTGCTATGGTCTCGTTGCCTTATTTCTTCAAAAATGCCCTCCATCTGGGTCACTGTACGGTCTCGATGGACCTCCACCTTGTAACCCAAGAAACGGAATGTCTGGACCAAGTTTCCCTCATCGATAGCAGTGCCCTCACGGTTTGTCTGTCTCAAGAATTTCTCATTGTTGATAATTAGACACAAGCCGTGTGGAAATCGCTTCATTTCATAGTCCTTAAATTTGGTCTGTTTCGTTCCTGCTTTCGGCTGTACCTCGCCAAAACTAAGCTCTAGCTTTGTCTTCTTGTTATGTTTATGTGGTTCGAAGCACTCATATTCAAGGCCCCCTCCATCACTCGTGACCCGCACATCGTGAAAAGTGAAGCCGATGTGATCCACTGCAGCACCGCCTGTGCAGGGAAAGACACAGACAAATATCAAGGCAAGGCAAGCACTCAACTACGTCTATCGTCAAGGTAGGTATACAGTCCCTCCTTTTATTTAAACCTGTTACATACGTACAGCCATGGACACAGCAAGAGTATTAGTTGTGGAGGGGGTTGGTTAAGAATGCAGAAAACACGTTAGAGCAATGATCACTCCTAGGCCAGTCATCCACTATGCTTACTCATCTGAATAACAAACAGCTATACTACCTTTATATTCCCATTACTGAAGTAAATATGCTAGTGCATTTTTAGCATTCTTGACCAAGATATTCCTACCATATCTACTATTATGTTCATGAATGTAATGTGTTCACTCATTTGTAACTCAAAAATAACAACATTTTAATCACTGCATGCATGCATGGTCAATATGACCATTCCACAATGCATGCATGCGTCATGCACCTTCACAAGGTAAACTGGGCAGACATCTGTATATTATATAGTAGTGCTTCTTTCCTACTACTTTTCCTCCCCGCTGCAACTAACTTGATTCCGCTTGGTCAGTTTCCTTCTTCACAGATCCGTTTTTTTCTTCCTCCACTGCAGCTGGTCTGTGCGATGCCAGGGTTGCATCTGAAGGAGAAATCGTAGTTTATCTTTTTTGCAATTTTCAAATCAGGAAAGTAGCTAATTCACTTTTGAGCAACATTAATAAGAATATCCCATGTAGTAATAAAGACAGTGGAGGTGTCTTAGTTCTAGTCTTGTCCCAGGTGTTCGCGACTCCCAAATACCAACAGAATGGGACAACATGATGATGGACATGATATTTTGTTAGTATCGCAGGCCACACCTCACTTGCAGGTGCAAGTGAGGTGTGGCCTGTGAGACTGTTGTAGATGTACTTGTGTGATGGACACGATTATAATTATGTAGTCTCGTGAGCCAGCCCCCTTCCGGAAGGGGGCTGGCTCGCAAGACTATTATTGTGATATTGCACCCCCCCCCCCCCCAATCATCTTTACAACACAGCTGTAAGATAAAATAAAACTTGGCTATAATAATGTACATGCTTTTTTTGGCTTACTAACGTAAGAGGTCTAGAGGTGGGCGGAGAAGTGTTAAAGTGCCCCACCCCTTCGACACCAGAGCTTCAAAGCTTACCAATCTTTCTTACGATGGGCTCGTAGACAGGTTCAGAGGCCAAAATGTCCCGGAATACCACAAAAGATTCTGGATTCGATTCGATCCTCGTTCTGATCGCGGCGAGAAACTGGTCGGCCTGGTTGTCCGGCGGCATAAACAGGAATGTCGATGTGTTCAACTGCGACGAAGTCAACAGCCCCCGCGAGAACGCCTGGTTCGCTAGTGTACTGATGCCGAAGCGAATAGCGACATGTATGGTGCCGAAGAGTTCTGAAAACGTCTTCCATTCGGGGGAGTCCATGTTAATAAGTAGGCCCTAGTACAGCAGATTGCAAAAGTCTTACAACAAGGGCGTCTGCTAGCTTTAATACGCGAAACAATTGAATAGTTTGGTGTAGTAGGTATGCAATGAATAAGGTTACGCTTGTGGGTAAAAAAGGAATCATTTTGCAGATGAAAATTTTAGCTGAACGTGAAGGCCACATATACAGTCAATCTTCATCCATATTCTCATCCTCGCCAGCTGCACTGTCATCGTCTTGAGAGTCCTCCAGTTCCTCACAATACTCCAGTAGGTCATTCACCAGTGGCACTGGGGAAACAACAATCAAAGCCTTGAAAAACAGTGCACGATAGAGCAGCTTAAGTTTCAGTAACACAGTTCATGCAGCTAAACCCCTATATAACAGAACACACAGCTATGAGTTTTTCAACTGTAACTTCTGCACTCAGCAGACATTTTACACCATGTGAAATACAGAAACCTGCAGATTGATAATGAAGCTACATCAATGTACAGGTTTTCTGCCAAACTGTTTTCCTCACATTCCCGCTCAAGAGGTGTGTCGTTGAGCAACCAGCCGAGGGTGTTGAGCACGAAGGCATAGGTGTTCCTACAGTCTTCCCGGTGTGAGTCGAAGTATCTATCAAACACGCTCACTTTGTGTAGGAGTGAGAGAAGTTCACACACCAGGGCAAGGCTGCATGGGAGCCAGCAGAAAAATGCTTCCATGCAAAACTGCATACATAAAATAGCTTCTTCCCACCGCCCTCCCTCAAAGGGTCCAAACTACACCCTCTCATACCCAGGCCAGGTAGGAGGAAAAAGATGAACTTTTAAAATGGCCTGGGTACGAACGAGGCTACACCCTAATGGTATCGATATCGGAAACATCAGCCTGGTCTAGTCTCTTCCAGACAGCCTAGCTACTATATTGATAGAAAAAGAATGGTCGTGAATTTCTAATGACTGAGAGGTTTGTACATCACATGTATTACTTGTGGTTTGGGTACATACTAAGGGCTTTATATCCCAGATTTCATCTCCCAGATATATTTGCAGATTTTTTCTTCCACTACAGGGAGATAGAATCTGAGGCAAAAACCTAAAGCAGCTATAGTTATGTAGCGAACATGCAGCTGCAACTGACTCTTACTCTTGCTGGGACAGCTGCTCCAACTGGTACACATCGTCCAACAGCTGATTCAACAGCAGTACCACTGACTTCAGGAGCTGCATTTCAAGGAAAACAACCGATGTCAAGTGACACCATCCGGTGGCAGGTAGGCATACCACTCACCTCATGAGGACACCTGCAGGTTGTTGATTCGAAGAGTGTTTGAGGCCCATTGCTGACGGACATGATGCTGGCAATCAGTCTGCAAAGCTGGAACAAGAAGTAATACGACCTTTCAACAGAGACTCAAACATGACAAAGTGGCAACCAGGCCTCCCCATCCCAGTTTTTATCTCGCATATCTCTCTCTACAATGTGTGATAAAAGCTGGGAAAAGAGGCCAGGGTATGAGGCTAGAGAAGCAGTATCGTCATCCCTACTCACTTGTGTGTGTATACTGTGAATTAGGTGGGTGGAGCCTGGAGGAGGTTCCATGAAATATTGGTAGCACGTGTCGAGGGTGCAGGGGTCTAGAGTAGTTAAATTGTGTCATTATATTGTTACAATTACATCATCATTAAAGATAAAAATCCTCAACCATTACATCACTATTACATCATCATTGCATCATTATATCACCTACCTCCCTGTCCACAGAGCATGCTGACGATGGTGGTCGACCTAGCCATATGAGTGAGCAGGTGCAGGGTTGTAAGAGTGATCTGGGCGTCCTCCCGATCCAGACACACCCCAAGGCTATCCTCCAGCAGCAGAGTGGAGAACCTGGAGTAAAGAAACAACTAGCTCAGTGACCACACCAAATATGGAAAATTAAAATTCTCTATGGAAAAAAAACAAATTATTTCTGTTCACTCTTTCAACCTCACCTCTCCAACTGCTCCTCAGGGCAGTCCTCAGCCAGAGCACTCAGGATTGTCAGGCAGGTTATCGTGTTCTCCACCGACTCTTTCTGAAGGGAACACAAGATACTGCAGCGGTACTATACAGCTTGTCACCTGGACACTTGTGCAGATGGTAGCTACTAAGTGCTTTGGTAAGTACCTTTGTTCTAGCAACTGATTAGGAGAAATATGTGTACTCTATATCTCGAAAGTACGCTCACGGGCGATGAACTTAAGTGGCTCCTCAAAGAGGGGGATGGGCTTATTTTGAGTGTTTCGATTTTCGCTCGAACATAGCTCCACCCACTGCAGATGCATGCAAACTTCGTAGATCTAGTGCTCTAGTTGTACGCTCTCACGGTGTGTGATTAGGCCTGTTACGCCTCTTGTGTTTCTGGAAATGTCTCCAGCTGTGCTTGTGCTCGCCCTAGCTTTACCCGAAACCTATCCAGGTCGAGAAATTGTACGTTCCCAAGCTGTAGTCTCTCCTTAAGTAAAGTGGCCAGCTGCCTAATTTCCAGAGTCCCTACAACAGGAGCTCGAAAACAAGGCTAAATTGCACAGGATCAGCTTGATTTCAAATACATGTGTAACACCATCGAGATGGTAAAAAAAATTCAGTTTAATACTAAAGGCACGCTAGCTAGTATTATACGAAACTGAGGCACTCACACATACCCAGGGAGGAGCAGTGAGCTCAAGAAGGGTTGAAAACAGCTGGCCACACCCCCTGAGGACACTGCAAGCAGGAGTTGGCTGTTCTTGGAGGGTCTTCTGTATATCCTGTATGGAGGAAATTCGTTCGTGATGCACAGAGCTCAAACAAAGGTGGATATGTACGCGCACCTGGTTCCGAGGGACCCAGACTTTGCCAGAGGACAGGCCTCCCTTCCTCACAAGATGCACACCCTTCCACTCACGGCTCTGTGTGTAGGTAAATAAAATAAAATGGCTAACACAAATAGTTTTAGCTTCCTCCCCAGTCTCATTCCAGAACCACAGCACTCAGATACCCAGACTGCACGAGCGGAGTGCAGAAAAGTACTTTTGCACACAGATTTTCTTTACAGAAGAGTTAAAGAAGGGTTAAAGATAGAAGTGTAGTTATTAAAAATGTGCTCTTACATGGATACCGGATGCAAGCATCAACTCACTGTGGCTCCTGCCAACTGCAAAGTCTGAACACTACCACTTGTAGAACGGTGGACCCTTGAACCCACAGAGGCCTGTGTGAGTTCTTCCCTTCTCGTACAACTCCGCTCCTCCTCTGTGATACCTACACAGTCGTCTTCACTGCTGCCATTGTTAAGCACAAATGGGTGGAGCTCCATTGCCGAGGATGGCCTGCTATCGATGGAGAACTCAGGAGGTTGCGCAAGAAGCTGCTCCCTTGCGCTCCTGCTGTAAGAGACGAGGGTCTCTAGGAGGCCAAGTGTCTGGGACACCAGCTCCTGGTCTGCAGCAGGAGGTGATGCAAGATCCCGACTGGATACCGTGCTACTGCTTAAACTGGACTTCGGTGAGTTCACTGAGCTGTCTAAAGTGTCTCCGAATTCACTTGTGTTACCACCACTTGCAGATGCCCTTGCTTTAGCTTGCTGTTCGTTGTAGTATTCTATAACTATGTCTCCTAGGTGCTGAAGTAGGAGGGTGCAGGAATCTCCGGAATAAGAATGATGTAATCCAAAAGGACTTGGCGAAGCCCCGGGTAATGACAAGCAACCTACAGACCTGACTACGGCCGAGAGTCGTGAGGAGTCGGTGGAGTGCAGGAGAGAGGCGATGCTCTGCTCGAGACCTGCAGTGTTGATGCTACTGGCTAGAGAGCTCACAGATTGCTGGTCAGGTAGGAGGAGACGAACCGGTGTGTTGGCAGCCGAGAGGGACTTTGAAGCACCGAAGGCCTCTCTCGTCTTGACCTTGGAGAGGTCGCTCCGGGCGCATGTGTGTGGTTTTGGCAGTGGGATCTTTGGTTTCCGTACAGGTGTCTTAGGCGTCGTCTCCAGACTTGACTCAAACATCGGAATTTGCTTGTACGAACAACTGTTGACGGAAGAACCGGACCGAGCTTCACTAGACTTGAGGCTTGAGACCGGAGTCGTTAGCATGTTCGGAAATACCCCGGGGAAGAGAGAGGTTTGGACTGGCGGGTGCAAAAGAGATAAAAGTCCAATGAGTTTCCTCGGTGGGTCATTGGTAGCAGGGGATAGCTCGCTAGTGGAGTATTCCTCATGCGCCGGAAACTGGATGCTGGGTGGCTCTTCCTCTGGGCTGGAGTCTTCAGACCTGAATTTGGGTACCTTTAGGAGGTTGGGATCAACGAGAAGGCTTAGCAGCCTTGCGCCATCCAGTTGGGTGCTGGGGACGTCCAGTACAATGGGCGGGTCTTTGGGGTGGAGGGTTTTGGTCGATGTGGGTGGAGTCTGGGTGTCTTTCTTCATAGCAGCGATACGTCTTGCTGGCGTACTCCGTGAGCCTGAACTCTGCTTCAGTGACAAAGAAGTACTACTGATTTCCACCGGCGTAGACGAGGGCCCTTTATCATGTTTCCTAGCTGCAGCTGCTGCCGTGGTCGGACTAATACTAGAACTCCTTGCAGTCTTCATCTTCGAGGCCGTGCCATCTCCCGATCCTTGCTCACTCTGAGAGACCCTCTTCTGGCCAATGTGCACGGCTGTGACATCACTCGGGACCATCTGAGAGAGAGGCATAAACGTTTCCGTAGAAAGGAATTCAACTGATCTGTCTTGATCAGATCTACCGTGGCCAGCGCCCTGCACTCTCCCTTTTCTATCACTCCCGCTGAAGGTGCTAGTGGCCTTCTGTGGTGGTCTGGACTGGGGGAGTGATGGGGTCAACTGGCTTGGTTGATGCTTTGATGCCTTCTGCTTCTGCTCTAGGAACGCACACTTCTCCTGCAATGCCTTTAGCTCCTGCTCGTTGAACTTCAGTTTCGTAGCAAGGGACTCGCTCTCCTTCATCAGCTGCTGCTCTCTGGTCTGCTTCTCCAATTGCATCCTTGTGGCGACATCATGCAGCTGTTCTTCTCTCTTCCGCAGCTCTCCAAGGAGTCGCTCCTTTTCACTCCTCAAGACTTTCACCTCGCCGTCCTTGGTGAAGTTCTGCTCCTGGAGCTCTCTGATCCTGTCTGCTAATTCTTTGCTCTCCACACTAGAGCTGGCTACTTGAAGAGGGTCGGAACTTTCCTGATTGTGTGATTGAGCAACTCTCGTGGTGCTTGAGCCGGGCTGATTATGGAAGACAGTTGCTTCAGAAGGCTGTAGTCCCACAGCCGACTGGTAATTATAAGGGTTAGACCACTTCTGGTTTCTATTGGCAAGTGGATTTGTGTTGTGCGTGGATGAAGTACTAGAGATGCCGTCTTGGGGTAGGGATGGCGTGGAATGTGGCACAGTAATACTGGTACTGGTAACATGGAATGGGGATTTTGGTTCTGGAGCTTGACTAGGAGTGGTACTCCTTTCCTGCTGAGTCAGCTCGTACTGCTCCAAGGCTGCGTCCATTAGGAAATCATCCCCTTCCTCCTCAGAAGGGTTCTGCCGCTTCCTGCTTGGGCCAGGCAGGTTAGTGACGCTGGAGTTGGGCGATCTCTGGCGTTTTCTTGGTGAAGCACGCTGTCTTGCTGGATCGCTCGACCCAGTGTCTCCTCTCTGGGGTTGGTTACCACCGCTTGGCCCGGAAGACGAGTAGATGAACCCTCGCTGCATAATCTGGATGCTTTCATGTACTTTGAAGGGAACATGGGGAACCAGCAAGCAGACATGATGCATGTTTAATACAGCAGTAGGAAACATGATGCCACTAAAAAAAGCATAGTGAAAAGCTTACTTACTTCTGATTCAGCAGTAGTAGCCGCACTTACAATCTGCGAAACTCCAGTGGTAGGGGGCCTGTGTATTCAAGGACTCGCATGCTGGTTAATTCTGTAAATAGAGGGTTAAAACGTTGGTTCCGCCCCCTCGCGGGGTCTCGTGCACCGTACCGCGTGGCGCGGCATGCATGGCTGCGCCGATTTAGTCTCGCGAGCTCTAGTACCGGGGTCCGGTGAGCGACAGAATTTCCTGACCAGCCCAAATTGCGTTGCGTAATATACTGCGTAGTATATTAATCTATGGTTGCGTCAGGAGGAGTTTCCCGCGGTTTGTGGTCATTTCAGTTATTCCCTGAATCCCTATATATGGAATTAATACGCTCAGCGGAGAATGGGTGTTCCTCAAAGCATTCCAGGAGACTCGTGACGTGCACAAACTAATCATACTTGTAGCAGTTACGAGGCGAAAGTGTAGCGAGAACGCAGACTGATTTTAACTGCGTCCTAGGCCTAGCTAGTACTTTTATCTTCAGCAGCATGGACCTAGACCTAGATCGTCATCTTGGAATTACCCAAAGCGAACTTTATTCTGTGTGTACAAAGTGGTACAATATTGGAGTCCAGTTGCAGATACCCGTGCACAAACTAGATCGTATCAAGTCTGAATATAGCGAAAGTGGAGATTGCTTACGCGAAACTTTGAAGGATTGGTTAAAGAGAGACACTCCTACTTGGAATAATTTAGTCAGTGCCCTGAAAAGTGGACCAGTTGATGAGTGTAAGCTTGCAGAAAAATTAAACACCAAGTACTGCTCTAGATCTGACGTTAGTCAAACAGAGTCTGAGCCACTTGAATCAGGTACGTACCCAGAGTATAGCCGCTATAATTTATATACTATCTATGGTATGGCTATGAGCCAGACCTCCAAGTTTTGATCAGGGTCTGTATACTACACTGCAAAAACAGAAGGGTTACTTTAACCCAGCTAGGGTTATCTCAGTTGCAGCTTTATGTGCATTCATTGTAATTGAATACTCTAATCATCAGTGATTATTTGGAGTACCTATGTACGAGAAACATGTTGATAGTCATGGTTGATTTGTTGGAATGCATGTTTATAGGGTTATAAGGTAAACACCGTTATGGGAGAATAAGCCGGGGGGGGGGGGGGGGGGGGGGGAATGGAGGAGTAAAAGGTACATCACACAGTCATAACTCCTCCAAGTCCCTAGCTAATACTCCCAGTCTGATGGTGTACATTCTAACAAACCTCTCTCTTAATGCCTTTGGTGGCAGATATACACACAGTAAGCACACTGTACTTATAAGCACGATAGTGAAGTTGCAACTGAGCTAACCATAGATTGGTTAAAGTAACTGTTTAATTTTTGCATACTGGTTTTGTTTTATGGACTAAGTATTATAAGAATAAGGAAGAGGTTTGTTGGAATGTACACCCTCAGACTGAGAGTATTAGCTAGGGACTTGGAGGAGTTATGTTTTACGCCTCCATTTCCACCCCTCCCCCCCCAGCTTATTCTCCCATAACGGTGTTTACCTTATAACCCTATAAAATACTGCATGCTAATAGAATTAGCTAGCTACTTGCATGAATGGTTGTAACAGTTATAGGAGGTCAGATATTTTAAACGCTAACTACATTTCTTAGCATGAACATAGCTATAGATGCATTATTTATGAGCAGTTAATTGGGGATTGTAGCCTGGGAATAATTATTGATTATTGCATGTATCTTGGCCATTTAATTTGTCACCAACGCATTAGTTAGCTATTCCATCATTATTTAATAAATGGAAAGTTGTCAGATTTTAATCACGTTGAACTCTTGGATCATCCATAACCATCTAGCTACACTATACTATATATGGCTACCCTCGGGACAACATTTTATGGCTGCAATTTAAGAGGCAGCTGTATTTCAGAGGTTTATTATACAGTAATAGTGCATGTTGGGGGGAAGACCCAGGGAAACTTCCCATTAATTTTAAGTGCAAAAGTATTAAAATTGCCCCCTAATTTGAAAAGAGTCGTAAACTGTTTCAGCAGCTGCTGAAGTTGTCCATATGCTGTATTCATAATTTTACTTCATTTTGCATAATCCATGCAATTTCACTTGCAATTTCACTTTGCACTAACATATATCTCAACCACTACTAAACTGGCTTGTATAGGCATACTATCTATGGTACCATCGTCTATCACATTAAATTTTAGCTATATACTTCCACCAAACCTTATCGTAAATAAAAAATTAAACTGATTTGACCTAAACACAATACGACCAACAGAAGATACGACCAACCAGCAACCTCAGTATGCTTGTTTTGGTCATGCATTTTCACACTTGTTTTGGGCATTTTCAGTGATTTTCATAGCTGTTTTGGTCATTTTTATGCTTCAAACTATACAATGTTATTTTCATGCTTGTTTTGGTCATTTTCAGTATTTTTCCTAGCAGGTATGATTACTTTCTGTATTCCTGGCGGTGCATCTGTAAGTAGGCTCAGGAACCCATAAAGGGATGCATGAATATACAGTTGAAGTGTTCTAAAGACCTACTGTAAAAGCCCTCAAAACAATGTGCCTTTGTTTTGTTGATCTGATTGTATAGAGCATTTGCAAATTTATTGGGTTAGACTACCCTGGTTCTGAGCCAACCCATAAACGCTGATTTTACATGTACCCACCGATAGGGATATTATATACATATTTTGACGGTCATGGATGGTTCACAGAAGAATTGCACACTGAAACAATTGAGGGATTATTCTAACCACAACTTGGTTGTCTGAATTGCAGTTGCAAACTGAAGCTTGAAAGACCCATAGGAGTGAACCCAGGGTCATTATTCACTCTCAAACTTTGGGATGCATCGGATGATAACTGACATTCATAAGCCAAGCGTTGCCCCCACATGCTCACTTATTACATTCATAGCCCACACATGCGCATCACCACTCAAAACAATGTCCACTTATAAGAACATAGTTACAATATGGGTTATCACCAGACACATCAAGCTGAGAGGGGTGGAACAAGGTTTTCTACTCACAATTTTGCTGAAATGTGAATGATGAATCTTATTTTACCTTTCTGGATTGTTATTTGGTCAGTTTTGCAATTCAGACAACCAAACCATGGTTAAAACACACCCTCACTTTTTTCAGTGCATAAATGGCAATAGCATAATGGCAATTCTGCAAACTGTCAAGCCTTTCAATATACGTATTGGACTTCTGCTATACATACAGTTGTAATGCTATCTAGCTACTCACATTGCAGCCTCCATTATTCAATTTCAGCTCTCATGGTTGCAGCAATGGTTACATGCATAACAAAATAGGTAGCTGCATGTATTATACACTGAGGGTTTATTTTAACCACAGTTTGGCTATCTGAATTGCAAGACTGGCTTAATAACAATCCAGAGGGATGAAATGAAGTTTATCATTCACATTTCAGCAAAACTATGAATAGCAAACCTTGTTATACCCTCTTGATGTGTCTGGTGATAACCCATAATATATATTATTGCAACTATGTTCTGATAAGAAGAGGACAATGTTTTGAGTGATGATGTTCATGTGTGGGCTATGAATGTATTAAGTGAGCACGTGGGGGCATCCCAAAGTTTGATAGTGAACAGGATTACTCTACAACAACTGGAAACTTCTTTTTTGTTTTACAGTCGATCAGTCTTAGGGAAGCCCTAGCTAAATCAGTTGTAATTTAGGTAGACAGCTATATCGCCTGCCATGATTCAGAACAAAGAGCACAATCAAGTAGGGATTGACAAGGCGCGACTAAGAACGACAGTAAAGCCACTATACACTTATACAATTACTGAAATGCTGATCTAGCCCAAAACTTAGCCAAAAATTCACGTACGTGGACGATGTAATGCACTTTCTAGCTTGCGTTTTGCCCATTTTAAATTGCGCCAATATTTTTGCACAGCTCTGCCAAATATAGTTCCTGCCGAATTTTCTGGTTATACAGTAATTCACTTTCTGTTTTCCGTAGTGCACTCCTCACCATTATTGGAAATTCAAAGTATTTCTGAAGAAGAGGGGAGCAGGCCAATACAAGAGCAGGAATCAGATTGTAGCAGCGGAATATCTTTAGATAATGAAAACGTCTTATACCAACAAGATTTCATGTGTGGCTGTGGTCAGTGTTCTCTTTCATCTTGGCTCGAAAAAGGGTGTCCAAATGCCAGTGAACAGAATACAAAGTATCCATTCCTTGACTCGGGTAGGTTGAGTCACAAAGAATATCGTGCACTTTTGGCCAAGCTTGATGGTGAGTGTAAAAAGATTGAGTGTAAATTTGGTAAGTTGGTATATGGGACCCAAACTTCTTTAATAAGCCGACATGTTTCCGTTGAGCAGCTAGCTTCTTGTTTAAGTGATCTTAAGACGTATGAAGCAGTTTACCCTAATAAGCCTATGCTTTTCCATCGTTTGGATGATATTCACAATGCAAAAAATATTTATGAAGTGTTTTGGATTTTGAATGACTATCGCTCCTTTTTCAATTATCATATAATTGAGTTTATCATTGATACACTTGGTACACCGGAAGATGAAGAAAGGTTGAGTACCTACAAGGAAGACCTCAAACTCTTCTTAAAAAGAAGGATCTTTGAATGTCCAGAAAATGTGTGCAAACCACTGGGTGGAGACCACAAAACGGATCTTGTTGTAAAGATTGGAAAAAGCCGGTCTGAAACTGAGTTTTACATGACAGAAATATCAAGTTATCAGCAAACAGTCTCCGAAATTCTTGGTCTCAACATAGCATCACTACTATTATGTCATATCACTAAAGGATGTGTGCAGCTCACCTTTCAGATTCCTGATTTTGTAGAGGCTGATGGCAAAATATTTCCTCTTGGTGATAAACAAACAGATGCTCTCCGAGCTAAAAGAATTATAAAATTAACATGTGGTGATTTTAGTTGGGAATGTGAACAGGAGGTATGTTTTAATAGTATACAGTCTATTCCTGTGTATTACATTTTTACCATCCTGTATCTTAGATTACTCCAGAAGAAGTGCTGACACAACAAGTACTGAGCTTAGGAAATGCTACCTCCGCTGGAGAAAATTCTCCAGGTTTGAACCCACTATAAAATGCCCAATGCATTCGTATCAGATTCTTGTATCACCTGAAAAGAATTGAGATTGTTCCTCCTATATGATGATAATCTAGAGTTGCACCTATACCACCTATACTGCAGATACTCTGTACTTTAGATAGTTTTGATGCCTATTATACCAATATATATTGCCTATACCTTCCATATAGACCGTGTGTCTGTGTGTGTTGCCATTTTGTAGGGTACTAGAATAGTAGTAATGTACACGTGGACTCTTGTTTGGCTCCCTATATACCAGTAGTGCTGACAGCTGGATCGCTTAGTAGCTCACGTATGCCGTAAGGCTAGTAGCACTGCATGTTATACTGTAGCGATTTTAGAGCGGCTCATGGTAACCTTCAACAGCCAGCTCACAACTTTGTCGCTGCACAAACTTGCCATTTTCACAGAGCCATTTTTTTGCCCTACATCACGTCATCAGAATGTTGATACGCCGCATTTCATGACATCACTGCCAACTATAACCACGCCCATTTAGACACACGGTCTATAGGTGCATACACCATTACCTATTTAGAGTATAGTGTTAGTACTTTCTTGCATTTCATTGGTCAATTACAGGTCTCTAAATCTCATAGAGACCTGCTAGAGAAAAGTGGGTCTCTATATATAGAGACCTACAACTTTTACAAGTCTGTGCTCTCAGGGTATTCCTGAAGGTATTTACTATTTGTAGAAGTTGTTTACTATAGGCCTGGAGGCTGCATGCAAAACTGTTGCTAGGGCTACACTCTAAATAACTTAGATACCTCGACCAATGGGATCTACGGGCTTTAGAAACCCTCGAGCCCTTGGGTTTCTAAAGCCCGTAGATCCCTTGGTCTCGGTATCTAACTTATATATAGATACTACTAGCCTCCTCCCTGACAGATCTAGTAGATCAGTATACACATTCTTGAGGACGACTATTTTACAGCCTCGTCCCCAGATTCTCCCCTTGAAAAATTGGCCTGGGGACGAGGCTACTATTATACAGTGTAACATTGAATTTATTCTGTAGTTAGCCTCTATTAATTGCTGTTTGCTGCTGCTATAAGAGGGAAATTCATAAATAGAAGCACAGTATCACAGTATGTTTTGTATTTTCTATACACATTTGGATCACAGGTGCAACTAGTGTCATTGATGAGACTGATGATTGCTTGCCTTCCCTGGAGAGCAGTAACCCCAACACTAATAAAGATTTTGATGATGTAGTACTCAATGAAAGTGAAACCAGCAGACTTAATCCCTTAGAGCCAAGCAACGCATTATTACTTGAAGTATGTTGTCTAGCATTTGGCTTTGGGCGCCTCCTTCATTAAAATTTAATGCGTGTTCTTTTCATATTATTCAGACGAAGCAAGAGATCCAAGCTTCTAAAGCTGCGCTGCAATCTCATTTACTGTCAGAAGAACAAGATATTAATGTTTGTAGACAGTGCTTCAGTAGTAATACACAACAAAAATATTTATTAGTTCGGAAGTGTTTGAGTCCACAGCAGCACAGATATGCTGCAAGGGTTTCAGTTATTTGGAGTGATGGGGAACAGAAGTTAATTCAGATTAGGCCTATGCCATCCATCTTAAACTACAAACTGCATGGATACTTTATTCGCTGTAATGGGTGGCGATGTCGAGGTGAAAAATGCACATTTGCACACAGTATTGAAGAACGAGAAAGATGGAATTCACTTCTTAAAAAGCATCGCTGTTGTGTCCAAATTCAAGGTAAGTTTATAACAAATTATGAGCATCTGTAAATCAAAATAACTTTATTATGTACAGATGCATATAATCATAAATTGTAGTAGTGGAGATACTTGAGCTTTACGTTTACTTTTGACTATTGGTGCGTGGCTGCATGGAGATTGCCAAGAAGCATTACAATGGTTAAAATTTCTCAACTAAAAAAAATTCTACTAGTACATTATTGGTATATTGAATTTGCTTTTCCTTCAGGAACAATCCTTCAAGGTGTGTCTCCTCCGCACCATGCATCTTTTGCTTCCAACCGATCTTCCTTTCACTCAGTTTCTTCTGATGCCACTGTTTGTGTAGAACAGACAGCAAAACATAAAGTTCCTTTACGTAGTCAGAGCACATCAGAAGTGACTACCAATATCACTATACAGCCAATGGTAATTATTATTTAATAGTCAACATTGTTTGATCCAGAATGTAATGCTATAATCATTCTACCACAGTTATTTACTTCAGGAGCAGTAAATAAGAGTACTTCAGCAAACATTCATACTGCTACTGTTCTGGAGCAACCCTTGTCAAGGGAAACGTATCGAGAAAGATTTAGAAAACTTTTGTGGCTAGAGGAAAAAGAACATGAGGAGATTTTGGTAGCAAGGTTGGTCAGCATAATAGAATGACAGTGCAGTGCTATGATATTACTTGATTTTTTGTATGCACGTCTAGGTGTGATGGATTGTATACACTAGTGCTACATCAAGCTGGTCTCAAGAAGCCCCCATGGTTGACCAGAGAACCTATAAAGTCACATAGTAGAATAGGCTACCTTCTTGGAATGAATGGTGATCAGATTGCTTATGCTACTCAAGCCAGCGAAGCAGCAGAAATGATATTTGAAGCTACAAAGGTCAGGACTACCATACTGATGGATAATTATCACCATGGGGAAGAGAGACTTTATATTGCCATTGGAGATCGTGATGTCAAAATATTACAGCAGTGTCTTCATATGCAAGAGAAGGGCAAAGAACAATGGAGCAAAAAAGTCGAAGTTCACTTTAAATTGAAGCATTCATACTTTAGAAACATGGGACAGGCTTTGGATAAACTATCCGATTCCATTATCAAGAAATTAATCCCAAAAAATGAAGATTTTGATCCTGGCTTTCATTTGAAACCAATTCCATTTCCAAAACATTATAAGTATCTTCAGCTTGACAGATTCCAGTTTAAAGCCCTGCGAGCAGCTGTATTCACTAAATCAAACGCCCCTCCTGTTCTGATTGCAGGTCCATTTGGTACAGGAAAAACACGCCTCCTAGCTACAGCAGCACATTACTTTTTAGAACAACGCCAGCAGCCAGCTGTACGCATTCTTGTTTGTACACATCACCATGCCTCTGCTGACACTTTCATTGATTGTTACTTTGGCCTCATGAAAGCAGACCAAAAACATCCATGGGGAGTACAACTCACTCGAGTAACTCGGCTTACAGCAACAAAACAATATCACCATAGTAACCATTGGTTTGTGCCTGTTGATCGATTCATGACAGAATGCCTACACTTTCACCATCAGAAGCTACTTGTGGTCACTACATTTTTGACTGCACTTCATCTGACAAAAGAGATTCCTGCTGGGTACTTTACACATATTCTAATAGATGAAGGAGCGCAGACAAGAGAGCCAGAAACCATAGCTCCTCTTTGCCTAGCCAGTAAAGATACAAAAATAGTCATTGCTGGAGATCACTGGCAGGTGAGTAATGTTATCAATAATTAATACATCATTTCTTTACATCATTTCTTTTACCATTTAGGTTGGTCCTGCCTTGCTTGTTCTTGGTCAAAAGGCCCAGAAATATGGACTTGGACAGTCCCTTCTTGAAAGGCTCCATGAACTCTACAGGAAGTATAAATCTTCTAAAAATTATTGTACTACATTGCTGACAAACTATCGCAGTCACCCTCAGATTCTCAATTTACTGTCTGTTCTCTTTTACCATGGTGCCCTCTCCCACTCTTCTCGAGCTTCAGATAGTAGACTGCATCCACACACTCGTTTCCCTTTGATATTTATCTGTTCAAGTGATAATGATGCTGAGCCATCCACAGATGAAGACAAGTATCTGGCGGAGGCTGAAAATGTTCTAACTCAAGTTGAAAAATACACATTCTCATGGCCGGATGAAATCTGGGGCCCAAGGAATTTAAATGAGATCTGCATTATGACACCTACAAGAAACCAGGTCAGTTTTATGTAGTACTATAGTGAATCTAAACCAGACTGGAAGTCGTAACGCACTGCGAGTGTTCAAGATCTTACTGAATAGCACAGGACTACTGTATGACACCTAACAGGGACTACTATGGCAGCCTGTTAACTATTGTTCCATCTTGTTAGCGGGGCCTACTATGGTAGCCTGTTACCTGGCAGAGTTGTGGTTGCCAACTGATGATCGAGTCCCACCACATTAGAAATAAGGGACGAAAGATACCTCTTGGTTTGTCTGTTCGGTGGGTGGTAATGTGATAACCTTAATTACTGAATGCAATCAGAGCCACTCGAGAACTATACATTATTACCGAGCGCCTTATAGCGTGAGGCAAGTAATCTTGCAGTGTGGGTATCGAATCTGAGCTAGTGTATGTATATATATATGTCTGTAGCGCTTTCGACCCCGGGGGGCAAGCACGTGTTCAAGATGGCGTCCTACCAGTTACATGGATGCCGTCTTTATACTTTGTACTTCTGGCGCACGAAGGATCAGAGATTAGGGCAAATCTTACTACAGCTCCAACGCGATTAGAGTTTGTGTAGCCTCTGTTTCAACAGAGATCTGACTGCTGGATACAGACGGTATGCGGATCGATTGCGAGTGATACAAACGTGAGGTTCAAGTAACTCAGCTCTCCTGTAGCAGCCATAACTGGTCCTTGAAACTGTGTTGTATACAAAGGCATCCGTCAGCTGGCAACCACAACCCTGGTTACAAAACAATGTGTAAACAAGTGGATCACTTTACCACCATATTTCTCCAATTTCAGAAACCATTAGAATGCATATTTTGTACCAGCCTGTTACTGTCTCCACCAAAGAAAAATGATCTAGCTGGGTAAAGTGATCTTATTAATCTGTACTTAACTGCAAATTCTGAGGTAACCCTATATGGGTTAAAACGACAACTCTGATTTTGCAGTGATATGTAGCACTAAGATATAATCACTGAGACTGTATACACGTTCTTCAAATGTGAGTATTTAAAAAATACAAGCTTAGGCTCACTACAGTATAATATTTTCACCTATGCCTCTCTTAGGTGAATGCTATAAAATCTCATTGGCGATTCCGAAGACTTAAGGGAGTTCCACTTCAAATCCTGCCAACATACATGATGCAAGGTATAGTCACTATATAGCATAGGTATAGCAAAGTATCAGTGCATGCTAGCTTACATGCAAATTATACAGCACAATTATTTTCTCCACCATTTTTAGGTCGGGAATTTAGAGCTGTATTTCTAAGCACATCAGAGCCAACAGAGCATGATTTTAGGGTTAAAAATCCAACGAAGAGTATTTGTGATCCATACGTATTCAATACTGCCATCACCCGTGCAAAATCCCTAGTTGTCAGTGTTGGAAATCCATTTACGCTGTTGAAGATTGAAAAACATATGATTGACAAGTATGGTGAGAAAGGTAAATGCTGGACCAACTACCTGGGTCGCTGTTTACGGAATAACACCATTCTATTCCCGACTTCAACTACCACTGTTCGAAAGTTTCAATGTCTCAAGAAACTTCGGAGACTTTTAGAAACAAGACCCTCAATTGCAATTAAAGAGGAAGTTGATAGCATTCAGCGATCATATCAAGAGATGGCAGAAGAGCTTAATAAGGCTCCTGCACATTTGCCCCTTCCAAAGTGGCAAAAAGCTACTACAACTCAGGCACAACAGAGTGATGTGCTTTCTTTCCAGATCCCAGAGCAACATGTTCCTTCCTTCCATAAATTCATACCTCAACATGGTGTAACCAGCCCAAATGAAAGTGATTGTTTACACAGTGCTAGTGACTCTTCATTGGAAAGCAATATAGGAGATACATCAAGTTATCATAGTGGCCTTGAATCTGGTAGAAGTACTCCCACTGTCCATGAAGAACATCAGATGCACCACCCACTCCCACCAATCCTTGTAAGTAAATCACCTATGGCACATTATTTGCATACCAAGTCGATTTTTCCTTTTATATAGATTGAAGAATTCAGAGGGGATAAAATGAAGTCAGAGCTGGAATCTCATATAACCAGCCCAAATGAAAATGATTGCTTACACAGTGCTAGTGTTACTTCAATAGAAAGTATAGCAAGCAGTATAGGAGATTCTACAGATACATCAGGTTATAGTGACTTTGAATCTGGTAGAAGTACTCCCATTGTCCATGCACAACATCAAATGCACCAGCCACTCCCAACAGTCCTTGTAAGTAAATTACTTATTGCACATTATTTAATCGGCATATCAAGTTGATTTTTCTTTTATATAGATTGAAGAACTCAGCGGGGATAAAATGAAAGCAGAGCTGGAATCTGCTGAAGATACATGGGATAGAGAGAGTGTTTTATCGGAATCTAGTGGTATTTCAGAAATAAGTATAGCAAGCAGCAGAGAACATTCATCAGACACGTCTGGCTATGAATCTGATAAAAGTGCTCACTCATTGACAAAACAGATTGTATCCCATACAAGTAGCTTGGTTCATACAGCAATACATGTAAGTTATGATCTACATAAAGAAAATTCCTGCATGAATGTATTCATTTTCGTCCATGCAGTATCCAAAAGTTAAGGCGGGCATTAAAGGTGTGCAGACAAGCAAGTTAAGCCATGGTCATGGTGTCACTGCAACTCTACAAATAGATCCTAGACTAGCTGAATTTGAAACTCACTCTACTTACTACAAGACGTCCATGGGGAGCACAAAAGCTGCACCCAATTCAATATTAATTAAAAAGCCACTCAAAAGACAGTGCTACCATGAAAAACTTCATCATTTGTTATTATTGGAAGAGGATGCACATATTCAAAACATCATTACAAGGTGAGCTGTCCAGCCAATAATGGAGTTGTGTAATTCACTGTCTTTACAATTTACATGTATCAAGGTATGAACTATCTCAATATTTTTCATTTCAGATGCAATGGCAAGTATACTCTCACTGTATATCAAATTGGTCATACACCAAATCGGCTCAGAGATAGGTGCAAAGAACATATTCGGTATGGGTACTTGTCTGGAAAATGCCTGGATACAGATATAATTGCAAGTGTCAAAGAATCTAGTGGTGGTGTCCTAACTCTTAAAATCGCTGGCTACAATGAGCGTATTTATGCGGATATTGTGCATGCCAGAGGAACAAGAGAATGTATATGGATTGCCTTTGATTGGGATAACATTCAAAAGTTAACCAAACCCTTTCCAAGAGCCAAAGATGAATTTCAGGTTGAAGCACAGGTTGAATTCAAATGCAAGCCGGATTACTTTGATGACTTGCACCGTGCATTGTTGTACCTTCCTTTGGAAGTCATTGACAGACTCTTTCCCAGGGAAGATGAATTTTTTGTCAAAACTGGCTCAGTAATTCCAACTGCAAAATACTCAACCCAATCTCTCGATGAATTACAGCAGCAAGCATTAAAAAGTGCTCTTAATTTGCAAGAAAATACTCCACCAATGTTAGTTTCTGGCCCTTCTGGTTCAGGAGTATCTCATGCATTAGCATGCATCATTTATTCTTTGCTAAAATCTGTGAAGACTTCAAGAGTTCTTGTATGCACCTATCAGCACTCTTCAGCTGATTCATTTCTTGAAAGGTACTTGGACCTCACTGAGGATGATGAAAGCCATGCAAAAAATGTGCATCTAACACGGCTTGTACATGATTCAAACTACAAGAACAAGAGGAAACCAAAATACCGAAAATTTTATGATACACTTCCAGAATTACATAATTACTTGGAATCAGTTCACCTTCTGATCACCACTTGCCTGCAATCCCTTCATTTGGTGACGCAGAAACCAAAGGAAGAAGAATCACCAGCCAAGCCAGGATTTTTTACACACATTCTGATCGACAAGAGTTCTCAGATGATAGAGCCGGAGCTAGTGGCATGTCTTACCCTTGCAAATTCTAGCACAAGAATCATTATTGCAGGGGACAATTATCAGGTAAATCTTTTGCATGGATATTATAACAGTGATTGCATGCTTATATAATGCTATTGGGTTTGCATACTGTTAGGTTGGTTCACTCCAAGCTATCCAAAGTACAGAAGCTCAAGAAGGTCACCTTGGACTTTGTTTACAACAACGATTGAATGTTCACTATTCAAAAAACAATGCAGTCATTTCCAAGCCTTATTCTTTCGTACTGTCTTCAAGCTATCGAACTCACAAAGAAATTCTTGCACTGCTTTCAAAATTGTTGTATACCTCTTCACTTGTCACTGAGGATCCATACACACTACTTGTAAGCAGGGACCCCAACCCTAGCCTTCATCCCAATACAAAGTACCCTCTTTACTTTGTCTGCTCGAGTATTGATGGCATGGGAACTCTTCCAAATGAAGAAATGAAAAGGAGACAAAAAAGTGCTGTATTAGAGCAAGTGATGGCTTATACCCACAAAGACTCTTGGCCCAAAGAGAAATGGGGGAAAGCAATGGAGAATGCATGCATTGTGGTGACCACAAATGAGGAGGTAAACATTCTGGTATGCGTAGCTGAACATACTTGCAGTCACATTATGCCATTTTGTTGCTGCAGAAATCTATTTTCCAGAGCATGATTGATGACTCTCGTGATTACAGAACCTTGAAACAGCTGAAAGTTCACAAAGCCTCCAAACTCCATGGTACACATAAATTATTGTAAATTTTACTGCTAGATGGGTATATAGCTCGTGATGGGGGGGGGGGGGGGGGGGGGGGGCATGAATATGATTAAATTTTCTTGTCACTCTAGGGCATATCAATCGGGCAGTCTTTCTGAGTGCAGAAGAGCAAACAGCACCGGATGGCCAGTGTCTCAATCTTATTGAAAGCCTTAGTAATCCATACGTGTTCAACACTGTACTTACACATTCACAGTCTCTAGTCGTCAGTGTGGGAAACCCATTTTCACTACTGGAAGCAGAAAAACACATGGTAGCCAAGTACAACGAGAAAGGGAAATGTTGGAGTGAATACCTGCGTCTGTGTTTTTGGAAGGGAACTTTTACTTTTTCTGAGTCCCTAGATGCAAATGACACACAAAAAGACAAATGTCAACAGCAGCTTGAGGAATTACTGCAAGTACAATCATATTGAGTAGTTAGTATAGATTGATAGTCTAGAAAAACTTATAGCTAATATTTTTGTTGTAGGATCCTTACTAGCTAGTAGCTAATACGTGTGCATAGCTACCTGTGACCTTGTGAAATATACTTAAAATCAAGATTAGTGTTTTTTTTGTTTTTTTCTCAGTTGCTCTAGATCTGTGGCTTGGAATTTTTATTTGATATCTTGTTCTAGGCCTCTCCACACACGCAAATTTATAAGCGGAGGCTGGAAGCGACAGTTCAGCGAGATGGTTGGATTTTGTGGACCTGGACAAGGGACTCGGACGCCCTTGCTGTTATTGTTTCTCATCAGTCTCCTCGGATGCTGCACCCAATGTACCGCAGTGCCGGTTGCGCACGATCCGTCCGAGGATTCCGACCCCTAGCTACCTGCACACTCTGAGTTGGGCTATTCCAGATTATAAGCGTACACCCCCATTGAGGAAAATAATTGTGTCTTGAGGGACCAAAACCAGATTTTAGCGATGTCCTAAGGGGCAGATTTTGATGATGTCTTGAGGGGTAAATTCACCTAATTAGCTGTCTTTGGGGAAAATGGAAAAGTACTCAGTACTGGGTGGGCAGTGGGCGGATAGAGACCGAACATGCTACGGTACACCTGCCACGTGATGCAGTGCATCAAGCCAATGAGTTCACTTGTGTTACCACCACTTGCAGATGCCCTTGCTTTAGCTTGCTGTTCGTTGTAGTATTCTATAACTATGTCTCTAAGGTGCTGTAGTAGGAGGCGCAGGAATCTCCGGAATAAGAATGATGTAATCCAAAGGGACTTGGCGAAGCCCCAGATACTGACAAGCAACCTATAGACCTGAGTTGACGGAAGAACCGGACCGAACTTCACTAGACTTGAGGCTTGAGACCGGAGTCGTTAGCATGTTCGGAAATACCCCGGGGAAGAGAGAGGTTTGGACTGGCGGGTGCAAAAGAGATAAAAGTCCAATGAGTTTCCTCGGTGGGTCATTGGTAGCAGGGGATAGCTTGCTAGTGGAGTATTCCTCATGCGCTGGAAACTGGATGCTGGGTGGCTCTTCCTCTGGGTTGGAGTCTTCAGACCTGAATTTGGGTACCTTTAGGAGGTTGGGATCAACGAGAAGGCTTAGCAGCCTTGCGCCATCCAGTTGGGTGCTGGGGACGTCCAGTACAATGGGCGGGTCTTTGGGGTGGAGGGTTTTGGTCGATGTGGGTGGAGTCTGTGTGTCTTTCTTCATAGCAGCGATACGTCTTGCTGGCGTACTCCGTGAGCCTGAACTCTACTTCAGTGACAAAGAAGTGCTACTGATTTCCACCGGCGTAGACGAGGGCCCTTTATCATGTTTCCTAGCTGCAGCTGCTGCCGTGGTCGGACTAATACTAGAACTCCTTGCAGTCTTCATCCTCCAGGATGTGCCATCTCCCGATCCTTGCTCGCTCTGAGAGACTCTCTTCTGGCCAATGTGCACGGCTGTGACATCACTCGGGACCATCTGAGAGAGAGGCATAAACGTTTCCGTAGAAAGGAATTCAACTGATCTGTCTTGATCAGATCTACCGTGGCCGGCGCCCTGCACTCTCCCTTTTCTATCACTCCCGCTGAAGGTGCTAGTGGCTTTCTGTGGTGGTCTGGACTGGGGGAGTGATGGGGTCGACTGGCTTGGTTGATGCTTTGATGCCTTCTGCTTCTGCTCTAGGAACGCACACTTCTCCTGCAATGCCTTTAGCTCCTGCTCGTTGAACTTCAGTTTCGTGGCGAGGGACTCGCTCTCCTTCATCAGCTGCTGCTCTCTGGTCTGCTTCTCCAATTGCATCCTTGTGGCGACATCATGCAGCTGTTCTTCTCTCTTCCGTAGCTCTCCAAGGAGTCGCTCCTTTTCACTCCTCAAGACTTTCACCTCGCCGTCCCTGGTGAAGTTCTGCTCCTGGAGCTCTCTGATCCTGTCTGCTAATTCTTTGCTCTCCACACTAGAGCTGGCTACTTGAAGAGGGTCGGAACTTTCCTGATTGTGTGATTGAGCAACTCTCGTGGTGCTTGAGCCGGGCTGATTATGGAAGACAGATGCTTCAGAAGGCTGTAGTCCCACAGCCGACTGGTAATTATAAGGGTTAGACCACTTCTGGTTTCTATTGGCAAGTGGATTTGTGTTGTGTGTGGATGAAGTACTAGAGATGCCGTCTTGGGGTAGGGATGGCGTGGAATGTGGCACAGTAATACTGGTACTGGTAACATGGAATGGGAATTTTGGTTCTGGAGCTTGACTGGGAGTGGTACTCCAGTCCTGCTGAGTCAGCTCATACTGCTCCAAGGCTGCGTCCATTAGGAAATCATCCCCTTCCTCCTCAGGAGGGTTCTGCCGCTTCCTGCTTGGGCCAGGCAGGTTAGTGACGCTGGAGTTGGGCGATCTCTGGCATTTTCTTGGTGAAGCACGCTGTCTTGCTGGATCGCTCGACCCAGTGTCTCCTCTCTGGGGTTGGTTACCACCGCTTGGCCCGGAAGACGAGTAGATGAACCCTCGCTGCATAATCTGGATACTTTCATGTACTTTGAAGGGAACATGGGGAACCAGCAAGCAGACGTGATAGGGGGCCTGTGTATTCAAGGACTCGCATGCTGGTTAATTCTGTAAGTAGAGGGTTAAAATGTTGGCTCCGCCCCCTCGCGGGGTCTCGTGTACCAAATTCCGAACAAGAATTAAAGATTTCGCCTGTTTTCCCCTGGCCGATCACTCCGAAAACGGACTTGCAAGGAAGAAAAATTATTGCTGGTATTAATTTTTGAGTTTTCCTCGCACAACTGTGAGGCCTTTGTTGGCTCTGGTGGCAAAAAGTCCGCTGTCTCTGATCCGAACGTGAAATTTTTAAATGCAATTATTAATAGTTATTTTACTATATCCTTGCGTGCACCATACCGCTTGGCTGCTCAGATGGACGTTGCCCGAGACGCTGACGGTCACTTCACTCGCATAGCTACGCGCTATGACGAGATGTGCAGATTTATGTATGAACCAACGGCAAAACTCGCCGTAAAGTACCTTCAATTGGAGCCAGATGATCTCTTGGGTGACGTTGGGGGAGGCACCGGTGAAATCTCCCACCTCGTCTGGAAGACAGCCGGTCAGTAGAGTCTTATAGTAGAGAAATTTCGGTACTGTTTTCGCCATTAATGTCACAAGCTCTTGTTAGTTTAAATTTTAAAAGCAACTTTATTAAAGCATAGCAAACGTCTATGCTTGAAGGTTGAGTAAAAACAAGTAGCTATGGCTGAACAGCAAAAAACAGTAAAAAAAAAATTTGAGTGAGGGGATGCTCCCACGTCTATGCTTGAAGGTTAGGCCCAACTGGAAGTATTAACGCCGCCCACTATATTTGGTAGTCATGGTAAGACACAATGCCATGATGTCGAGGGCGACTGTGAGTGAATAATCTCAGGCTAGAAGTGTTAGGTTGTTTGTAGGTCTGATTTGTAGTTGTGTGTACAGGGCCGAAGATGGAAACACGGGAAACCGACAATGCGCAATAAGCTGCGAGGGGAGGCCTGGGTACGAGGCTACCTCTTATGCTCCCATTACATTCATTCCTTATTCATTGACACAAAAATTGATTGACAAAAAAACTTCGTAGTAAACGTTTGTGAGAAAAAATGATGTATAATTTACAGTACTAGAACAAACTTTATCTCTCGCTCTAACTGATCAGAGGCTTCTGCCATTTCATGCCTCGTGGCACACTGCCATTAACACCCACTCAGGAAATTATGAATAGACAAGATTTAAATACTAAGTCCAGTTAATGTAATTACTAACTAGTATCCATTATGCTCATTTACCAGAAAATTATACTAGCACAATAGTTGTTGATGCTCGAAGCTACCAACTGTTAGTTATTTTGATTCTAAGATATCACAATCTTAATCTCAGGGCTCAAGGCTCCAGTTCTGTGTGTTGACCCTAATGCTGAAATGCTGCGAGAAGCAGAAAAATGGGAAGGTGTAAAGCCCTATCACGGATCAGCAGATGATTTTTTCTCCAGTAACCTTCAGCCAAAGTGCAACAAGATTTTGATTAGTGGAACTGTCCACTACTTTCCTGATCCCCTTACGACATTCCGGAAGGCTGCCCTGTACCTTCCTGCGGATGGCATTATGCTGATCCGTAACAGGAGCGGTGAAGCAACTCTATTACCTCTATGGAAAAGTGCTGTAGAGAAAATTGGTAAAGGCTATGATTCATCGATTCCACTACAGACAGTCTTGGAGCAAGCTGGCTTCAGCGTCCAAGTGATTACATATACATACACTGCTGAGATGACCAAGGGAGAATGGTATGACAAGATTCGACAAAGAATGTTTCACGTCTTGAATGGATTCTCAGATGAGCAGATAGAGGAAGGGTTGAAGGAACTGGATCGGGATTGGTTTCCAGCAAAAAAAGATTCTGATGTTGTGCAAGTGGATGATAAGTGGATTTGCTGTGTTGCCACAAAAACTTGAATTGGACCGGAGGTGGCTATACAGCTATAGTACTATTGTGTTGTTGATTTGTTTTTTTTGGTACATGCTTCTTTGACAATACCATAGCAGTGTTTCCCCCAAAGGGGGGTACCAGGGTGCCCCCCCCCCCCCCCCTTCCTAACTTGGTTTCCTTTGATGTGGTTACTGCATAGGATGTGTCATTTTGCCACCATGAATGTCATAGAAGCTGCATGATGATGGGGGGTTTAACTAATGGGTTTAGAGCTAACTGGGCTGTGTTGCGACAGTACATGTGCTTTTCGTACAATGTCACCGTCACGAGACTACCGTTAGCCCCACCCTCAATTGTGCGCGCGCCGCTCCGCAAAGCACAATAGGCCGGCTACCGTACATGCAATGGAGATGGTTGCATTTTGTGGACCTGGACAGGGAACTCGGACGACCTTGCTGTTACTGGTTCTCATCAGCCTCCTCGGATGCTGCACCCAATGTACCGCAGCACCGGTTGCGAATGATCCGTCCGAGGATTCCGACCACTACCTGCACACTCTAAGTTGGGAAACGTACTGGGTGGGCAGCGGGCGGATAGAGACCGAACATGCTACGGTACATCTGCCACGTGATGCAGTGCATCAAGCCAATGAGTACATACACAGCCGGCATAAGCGCATGATCTTTGGAGAAGACGATCGTCTCAAGATAAACCCAGCTGTAGACGGAACTAAGTTCCCCCACACTGCAGTTGTGAGGGTTTCCTCTGGCTGCTCAGGAACCTTGATATCGGAGAAACATGTCTTAACATCTGCTCACTGTGTTCACGATGGAGAGGCCTATTTGCAATCTGCTCTGTTTTTTTTGAGAGCAGGCTACATAGACCCCGATGGGGACACGAGATGGTACTTTGTTCGGAGATTCTTTGTTCCCTCACAGTGGAAGAACCTGACCAGCAATGGGGCACACCAGTACTCAGACTGGGAGGACTATGACGTTGCGGTTTTGGAAATGAACGAAGATTTGGGCAGAGAGCGAGCTTTCATGCCCCCCGGGTTGAGTGGGCTCTTCTGCGACAACAAGAAATCCGTCCATGGAGCTAGCTCTAGAGTTGAATACTGCAGTTTCCCAGATGATAAAACCCGAGATGCGATGTGGTACGAGCAGACAGAGATTACAACCGAGTCTCCCCATCTCCTGTACTTCACGGGGGATGCTTGGCACGGGTCTTCAGGCGCTGGACTCTACACTTGGGACTATAGCAAGGAGACTAAGAAATATGAAAAGAGGGTCATTGCTGTTCTTTCTGGAAATAGGAACACAGTTCCGTTTGCTAGGGTGCAAGGGAATTTCAACGTTGCTGCGAGATTGACGGCCACCAACCTCATGATGGTATGCCACTGGATCGGAACTGAGAGTGAGTGCAAGGACAGATATAGGGAATACTTCAACAAGGCCAACCGTGAGACTCTTTGTAAGCCCTAAATAATGCTGCTCTGTTCACAAGAATATTCAACAGTCATAATATTCATGAATTATTGTACTGTCTGTCAAAAGAATGTAAACAATAACTATTGTACTGTCCCCAGGTTGAATGTGTGAGCTGGTGTGGGTGTGTTTTATAAATATAATTGTGTAAATAAATTATGTATATGCACACGCGTATAGTGTACATGCACTTGACAGGTGCTTCAGGATAGTGCAAACAACTAGTCTCGACTACAGACTAGACCCTCCCGGCGCGCCTACTTTTCCGACGGGGCGCGCGCGGGGAGGGTCTGAGTACGAGTATTATTACACAAATACCCACACCACGCCCCTCGCGTGCGCGTGACCACGACCTTCCAGTGCATGCAGAAAAGAATGGACGTTGACTCCGAGAACCACTTCAGTCGTGTAGCTGCACGCTATGATGAGCTGTGCAGATTTGCGTACGAGCCAAAGGTAAAACTCGCCATGAAGTACCTTCAGTTGGAGCCAGATGATCTCTTGGCTGACGTTGGAGGAGGCACCGGTGAAATCTCCCACCTCGTCTGGAAGACAGCCGGTAATCATAAATGTTTGTCTGGAAAAATTAGTATACTGTAAAGTTTAAAGGTATTCTTTGAGTCATCCACATACAAAGCCTACTCACCTATTCAATATGCATATTTAGCACTGCTCTGCTGATACTGATTAATAGGCCATAGCTACAATGTCGTTAGGCCTGTGCGGACAGGGGAAAGCCTGAGAATGAGGCTAATAGATAATTGGCATACCCATGGTCAGAGTGGCATTATTTGTTCTCACTGAGTTGTGGCATATCACTGTAATTTCCATACACATGCAATCAGCAGCGTTAGCCCATGTTACAAAAACTTTATGAAACTTTCGAAAGCACTACTTCCTTCTGAGGTATCTCATGCATATGGCAGCCTTATATTGCAACTGAGGCAATTGGCGTACATCAAGTAGCTATGACTTTGGGCTCTATTATAGCTGTGTGTGAGAATTTGCTTAGGGCTCAACGGTGCACGTGTACATATTAACGTCGTCTTGCATGCATGGACCCTTGTTTTAAAGACCACTATACCAGTTAATTGAGTTGCTTCCTGTCAAGGTGGCGATGTCAGGTACCGTATGCCCCTTCCACTTTGTGTTTAACCAGGGCAGCAGTCAGAAAGTGAATGAACATTGGTGCTGGTAGGTATGGCATCGAAGATCAAAAGCAAGCACCTGCTACGTTTACGGCAATAGACTTACAGGATGAGAAACCGGAAATTTCATTTGCATGACGATATGGCTCAATATACCCATTCTAATTTGTAGCAATGTCATGCAGCTTACACATTAGTTATTTTAGTGTGTATACTTGAGTTATCTAAGATATCATGATCTTAATCTCAGGTCTCAAGGCTCCTGTTCTGTGTGTGGAGCCTAATGCTGAAATGCTACGAGAAGCAGAGAAGTGGGAAGGTGTAAAACCCTACCATGGCTCAGCAGATGATTTTTTCTCCAGTAACTTGCAGCCAAGGTGCAACAAGATTTTTGTTAGTGGATCTGTCCACTACTTTACTGATCCCCTTACGACATTCCGGAAGGCTGCCCTGTACCTTCCTGCAGATGGCATTATGCTGATTCGTAACAGGAGCAGTGAAGCAACTCTATTACCTCTATGGAAAAGTGCTGTAGAGAAATTTCTTAAAGCCTATGATACACCGGTTCCACTACAGACAGTCTTGGAGCAAGCTGGCTTCAGCGTCCAAGTGATTACATATACATACACAGCTGAGATGACCAAGGGAGAATGGTATGACAAGATTCGACAAAGAATGATTTGTGTCTTGAATGAATTCTCAGATGAGCAGATAGAGGAAGGGTTGAAGGAACTGGATCGGGATTGGTTGCCAGCTAAAAAAGTTTCTGATGTTGTGCAAGTGGATGATAGGTGGATTTGCTATATTGCCACAAAAACTTCGGGTGTCTAAATTGGACTAGAGATGGCTGTATAGCTGTTGCATTTTTGTTGTGTATTTTATGTTGACCATTGTATGCTACACCATTTGTACTTGCTATCCTGAGAAGTTTGGAGGCTTGGAACTCTGACTGGCAGGGAAACGTCATACATGTAATACTGCGTAGGTGCCAACCATGTTGCCAACACCCTTGGTCCGACCACGTGTAATATTTAGCCGACGCGCGGCGCGCGCAGCGGATACGGGTCGGCTATTAGATAATTACACGTACGTCCGTACGTGTGTATTATATGCTGCAGGCCGTATGCTGGTACATTTTTTCGTTGCCAAGTTGCGGAGTGACTATAATTTTGCACTGAAGGCTACATATATAGCCTAAGCTTGGGGTACGAGAAAGCACTTCTTATCGAGCCCGCCGTGTCTTCATTGCAGCAACATGGAACATTTTGAACTCAACCGCGATCTGGGAACTATTCAAAACGAACTCAATCCAGTACGTACGAAATGGTATAATATTGGTGTCCAGTTGAAGATATCCGTAGACAAACTAGATTGCATTAAGTCCGAAAATATTGAAAATGGAAATTGCTTACGTGAAATGTTGAAAGAGTGGTTAAAACATCACCCACATCCCGTTTGGAGAGATATAGCGGATGCCCTCAGAAGTGGAGCAGTTGATGAATGTAAGCTCGCAGAGGGTATTGGAAAAAAATACTATTCTGATGATACACAAATGTTAATATCATGGGCAGAGCAAGTTGATTCAAGAGTCTTAAATGCTGCAGGTAAGCATTTGGCAGAAAATTGGCATGGCCTGCAAATATAGCAGGCAATAATTTACTATTCAGAGTGTTTCCCACTTCCCCAGACATGCACCACCCTTTTCTATTTTTACAACTTGTTTTGTTACGTGTAGCACGTGTGTTGGCAGCCTTGTTCCCAGCCTCCACACCCAATGAGCTTTTTCACACTGTGCCATTATAGGCAGCAGCTTTTATTGCACCATAGATAATATAGCTTGATTGCACAGAGTAAAAGGTTTACACTTCGCAATATACTGGGAAGTGGAGCATTGCATAAACAGCATGCATTACAACTAGTCTCGAGGGTCTGAGTATTAGCTCGAGACTACATTTTAACCAGCTTCGGATTAACGCACACATGCTTATGGTAGTTGCAGGAGCCATAGAAGTGTTATAAGTGTAATAATTCCTTAATTGTATATAGCTACCTGTAATGCGTGACTTAGCTAAATTAAATTAGAGATCTATAGTGGTCAAGAAATGTAATCGATCTGCTTATGTGTATGATTGTTGTACAACTCCTATAGCTGGGCTACAGCAACCCTTTTCTTTTTGCAGCATGCCCATACAATTTATGTTTCACATTATAATTTTAAAGTGGGGTGCTCCTTCGGTTAACGTTGATACAGGGTTCTGATCATCTAGAACTTTGTTTAGACATGGAAAGAAAATGGTAGAATGTGGGACTGGAATAGTGTATGGATTTCTGAACCAATAGTGCTAAGCTACAAAAATATGTAGCTAATCGTGTTGACTATAGAGTCTGAGTACTAGTATGAAGGCCTAGGTAGGAGTTAGGCGGGTAATTTAATCCTTGCTATTGGAACTGAATTCACATTCCATTGTAAATTACCCACTTTGAAGCCTAATCCCTACCTCCATACTCAGGCATCTGAAACTCTGTAACCACTTAGTGGTCAAAACAAACACATATATTTAGCTATATATACTATATACATGGTCAGTGTTTTCACCAACTCCTGATAACTACTCTCAGTCCATATGTTCCAGATAGCTAGATGTATGGTTAGGTCTCTTTATAGGTATGCATGCCTGATGATTTTACTGTGTCTTTTCATGCTCTATGTGGATCACCAAAGCTGCATACTGTATATACACCATTTTAGCAGTGTTCACTTCGTTTTCGTATTATAGCACACTCCCCTCCATCAATGGAAGCTCAGAGTACACCTGAGGAAGATAATAGCATCTCAGTGCAAGAGGATTTAAAGCGAGAATCAGACCATAGCTGCAGTGAAAGTACTTTAAGTGATGAAACCCACTCACTAAAACGAGGTTTCAAATGCGGATGTGGTCAATGCTCCTTTTCGTCATGGCTTGAGATAGGATGCCCATATGCCAGTGAGCAGAACATGAAATATCCTTACCTTGATCTGGATAAATTTAGCTACAAAGATCGTGTTGCACTTATGACAAAGCTTAATGATGAATGTAAACAGATTCAGCGCAAATTTAGTAAACTAGTATATAGGACCCAAGGTTCTTTGATAGAGCAACAGATTTCAGTTAAACAGTTAGCTTCTTGTTTAAGTGATCTTGGGACCTATGAAGCAGTTTTACCCAATAAGCCTGTGCTTTTTCATTGTTTGGAAGATATTCGCAAAGCAAAAGGTGTTGAGGATGTGTTTTGGATTCTAAAGGACTACCGTTCCTTCTTTAATTACCATGTAATTGAACATTTAATTGATATACTTGGCACAGAGAAGGATGAGCAAAATTTGGATGATTACAAGAAAGCCCTTGAGCTCTTTTTAAGAAGAAAGGTTTTTGAATGTCCAGAAAATGTCTTTAAGACAGTGGGAGGAGACCACAGAACTGATCTTGTTGTGAAGATTGGAAAAAGCGAGTCTGAAACTGAACTTTGCATGTCAGAACTGTTAAGCTACCAGGAAACCGTTTCTAAACTTCTTGGACTGAAAACAGCGGCACTGCTATTACGTCATATCACTAAGGGATGTGTGCAGCTCACCTATCAAATTCCCAAATTTGTGGTCACTGATGGTGAAATATTTCCACTGAATACTAAGCAAATGGTTGATCTCCAAGCTAATGGAATTACAAAGTTAAAATGTGAAAACTTTGACTGGGAATGTGAACCAGAGGTATTCTTAAATTGGCTTTTAGCTACTATTTACACTAATCTTAAATTTCTGTTCTGTACTCTTAGATTGTGGAAGAAACCGAAGTGCTAGACTCGGCAAATGGTGCTTCTACCAAACAACCACAAGGTTTGAGTCCAGAATGTCCATGCATTTCCAATAAATCATGCAACACCTAAAACAAAGTTGAAAAACATGATTTGGAATATATTACTAGCATGGATTTCTGCATCATGTAACAACCATTAAGTATCTCCTTTATTGATTATCATCACTATTGCATGGCTAATGAAACTTAATACAGCCAGTACATAGCTATAACCAAACTCTATTGCTTGCTTTGCAGAGACACAGCTAAGTCCGGAAAAGAATCAGAGGGCGACTAAAAAGAACGTTGGCATAGTCATCAGAGACTTTAGGGGGATTTTTGGAGACGAGCTTTCTCTAACCATTGGAGAGAGGCTTGAAATAATCTCAAAGAATACAGGGGTGTCGAGAAACCTTGGCTGGTGGACTGGTCGTAATGAGAAGGGCAGAATAGGCATTTTCCCGTCTGCCTGTGTCAAGGTTATATCGGACAGCACCAATGTTAGCCTCAAACATGAGCTACTGATGGAGATCCTGTACAAAGATATTGAGCTCAAGGAAGTCATAGGAGTGGGTGGTTTCGGGAAAGTGCACAGAGCGATCTACAGGCAGGAAGAAGTTGCAGTCAAGGTTGTCAAATACGCAACAATTGACTCCTTCATAGAAGTCCAAGAAGTCATTGCAGAGGCAGAGATATTTGCACACTTGGCCCACATAAATATCTGTGCCCTTGTGGGTGTGGTTTTGGTAAAGGACGTATGTCTAGTGATGGAGTACGCAAGAGGCGGTGCACTATCGGAAGTGCTCCACAAGAAAAGGATCTCCCTGCCCCTCGACATAATATTGGACTGGGCCACACAGATTGCTGCAGGCATGATGTATCTGCACCATGAGGCACAACCGTCATTCTTCCACAGGGATCTAAAATCTAGCAACAGTAAGTGCTGAGTGTTTGCCAACGACAAAATCTAATGTGTCATATGGACCCCCCTCTCTCTCTCCTCCTTCTGTGCAGTTCTCTTATTAAATGTAGTCAACCCCGATAATTTGTATGGCAATATCGTCAAGATCACTGATTTCGCACTAGCTCGTGAGATTGTGGATACCATGGACATGAGCGGGGCTGGTACATACCCCTGGATGGCACCCGAGGTCATCCGGTCACACATGTTCTCCAAAAAGTCGGATGTATGGAGGTACGCCTAGTTAAGTTAGTTTCTATCTTTTTGGATTTCTGTTTGTATTGTGTCTATACATTTGACCATAGCTAAACAGTACTGGTTAGTTAGTAAACAGTAACTACACAGTTCTAGATCTGCATGTAAATTGCCTATTATATTAATTTTGGTCTAGTATCAGCTGTGGTACTTCCGTATATATACCCCTCATGACTTGTGTCCTTTAGTGTCGTCAGTTGGGAGTTTTTGTCCATTGTGGGTAGGTTTTCATATTGCAAATATGCTGACTTTCCTATTTTACCTGCATGTGCGCATTGCGACCGAAAGTAATATTGCATATATGAGGCCAGACGTAGCAAGCACATGACTATGCTAGCAGTATGAATGTTCCAAGAGAACCTTGGAAGTGCGTATGTAGGCTACACTATCAGGAAAGGAAAGAAGAGGTGTGGAAAATACACAGAGGAGGGAGAGAAGGCTGGTGTGTCGGCGAGATCTGCAATGGCTTAGGTTATCTGGTGAGTTGGTATAGAAGCTAGGGAGGGGCAACTGGAGCATCTATCCAATGAATCAGCGGAATCAGCGGACGGCAGGGAGCAATGGCTTGTGCGTGAACGCTCACGCAGATGACAGCTGAGAGTTCTACTTCATTCTCTTATACACACACAGTATGCACACAATCACACTCACCAGGAGCCCATGCACTCACATACACACATCCTGATTTCAGTCATCACAGCTTTACAGTTTACATGAAATCAATACTGAGTCAATTACATGTGAGTGTGTGTGTGAATACATACACACGTGTGCATTCTATTTTATGTTCAGTCTCATACCCAAACCTTCATGAATGAAACTGTTTGCAGCAGAGGCAGCCAAGCAAACTAATCATGTGAAATAATAATATTGGAGACAAATTACTTCACTTTCACTCATCCAAGCTCACGCTCGCCCCTTGTATCCCATGATACCCTAGTTTTAATCATGTTATGATTCCTCTTTCAGCTATGCAGTGGTATTTTGGGAGTTGCTAACCGGAGAGTGGCCCTACAGTGGCCTCAACCTCTTTGTGGTGGCGTACGGAGTGGGTCATGGGACACTCTCTCTGCCCATTCCAGTGGGATGCCCTGAGCCTCTATCGAAGCTAATGAAAGGCATGTGTGTGTATTTCCTTCCACTGGTTATATTTATATATAAATCTATGGCTTTCTGTGACATTTGAATGCCAAGCAGAATTCTCTCTCTCAGCCTCATTCTCAGGCACTTGGAATTGCATCATGTGGTCTGGGAACAAGGCTGTGACATAATATGAATTATCAACTCTGAATTTGAATACTAGCTATCTAAGCTGTTACTGAATTAAGAGTCATTTTACCCTCACACACACACACACACACACACAAACACAGCCTGCTGGATGCGAACCCACAACGACCGTCCTTCCTTCATAGATGTCCATGCCTTACTGCAGTCAATGGAAAACTACTCTTTCTTCTCATCTACAACTGTCCAGGACTTTCAGACTATCCAAAGCTCATGGAAGGAGGAGATTCACAGAAAATTCGCCGGGCTCAAGGAGATTGAGGCAGTGAGTATACTGTTATATTGGTTAGAGTAAAGCACCCAAGCAATTCAACTGTCACATAGTAAACTATTGATGGCATTATTGACCTAAGACTAAAACCTTTACCGCTCAAAAAGCTTTTGAGAATGTCAGAGAAGTAAGGTAAACCTTTGGGGCTCTCTGTCGCCAGTGAAATAGAATTATGCAACTCCATTACACAACAGGAAAAATAGAAACTTAATAACAATATATTATTGTATTTACAATTGATGATTGTTATTAATGACAGAAGAGAACATTCTAGAACACCATTGAGTGATAACTTTATGAAATATGGTTCCAGACAGTTTGGTTAATAGCTACTCCAGCACCTCCCCCATTAAGATTATCCAAATAATATGGTCGTGGAATCTGGTCATTGAGAGGTCACCTTACACTGTATCCATAACAACTGTAGCTTGGCTATATACTCCTATAGTAATTTTCTCGAAGCCAAGTACACCAACATGCCTACCTGTTTGGCCTGTATGGTGGTTGGCAAAGTGTGTTCAGTAGTTTCTATTTTCAAAGCTCTTGTGACAGTTGACTCAATCTTCTCCCGTTTCCCCCCTCCCCTCAGGAGTTGCAAGCTCGTGAGGAGGGTCTGCGGGAGAAGATGGAGAAGAAAACAAAAGAGTTACAAGAGAGGAAGGCGGCAATTGAGAAGAAGGAGATGGACCTCCAAACACAGACGGAGCTTTTGCAGAGAAAAACGAGAGAACTTGAGGAAAAGGTGACACCCTCATTTCTTCAATGTAGTAATTACCTACATATTGCAGCAGTATCGTAAATGTAACCTGAGTAATATAGCCAAGAGTATCCTGCATCACTCTTACTTCCCCCTCCTTCTCTTCCCTGATTCCAGGATGAGTACAAACGTCCCCCTCGGCTCAAGAAGTTCTCGATAAGACGGCTGATCCGTTGGCTGTCGGGACCAGGAGAAGAGCAAAAGCGGCTTGGGACCGGTGGCAGGCCTAAGACTGGAACTGAAGACCTATTGCCAAATCAGATGAAGCGGCCCACCAAGAGAACCATCGGCTACTTCGGGTCACCATCGGAGTCTGGAAAACGTACAACTCCCGACAATGCTCAATCTCTACCCAACAGTTATACTTTGTCTGTTACTACAAGTGGGGGCAATGTATCCAGGGTGCAGTGCTCAGATGACCTCCCTGTTGGTAAGCTCACACTCTAAAGCATTGCTCTGCATGTATGAGTGCTAACCGTCCAGTGTTCAGAAACATTGGTGGATCACTCATTTTATATATACACTAACTAGTACCTAAGGCCTATAGCAGGTGCATCATTGTATTTATTTTTTGATAATAGGTGTTTCAAAAGAGCAACTCCAGAGGATTGATAATGCCACTGCCCAGTTCCAGCGGTGGAGAGCCTACAGTCCATCTCCCACATCCAGGAGCATAGAGTCCAGACCTGTTCCAGCCATCCTCCGCGGAGTGCAAGATGAGGCCAGAAGTCACTCCATCACTGACCCTCGCTCTCCCTCCCCACAGCAGATCCCTCACCGTAAGTACTCTTCATTTTAAAAACGTGCAGTCCCTAACCTCACCTTTCTTGCTCTCCCTCTTCTTCCCGCAGTATCACCTCCAAGATCGCCCCGTTCCAGACCCTGTGCTACCGGCAGCACCTTTGCCCCAGTAATGGCAACACCCATGCACCCTGATCCATCTACTGTCCCCAAGCCAACCCACCTCTCGTTTCACAGGGGGAAGACCCTCAGTTCAGTTGACAGTAGCCCCAGCAGTCCTACGATGACCGTTACTTCCGTGGAGGGCTACTCCATCCAGTGCGATTCAGGCAGGGGCAGCATGACTTCAGACGATTCAGAACACTCGAACCACAGCGAGAATCACCAAGACCTAATAAAGCTGGAATCGCCAACCAGTACCAATGCCCCAAAGGCGATGTTCCACATTCTGGCCGAGTTCGACCCCTTGCAAGGCTCGTATGATAACCTCCTCTATGACTCCTACATAGGGATAACATCCAGCAACTGTAGTCCAAATGCTAACTCCAGCTCCCCCCAGAGCCAGTTACTTATGAGTGCTCCTCCAAATACTCCAAGGCATGGCCAGATCTCACCAAAGCTGTCCCCCCAACAATCCCTCACTCTTGAGACCCCCATTTCAGGTCCCAGTTTGAGTATAGTCCGTCCCCGTCCCAGACCATCCGCTAGGCTCTCAACACAGGGGGACCTCTACCATCCTATCAGTGCGCCCTCTTCCAGACCACAAAACCTGCCAGCCCAGCCCCTGCACCACCACCAGAGGACCAGTACCTCACCAACTGATTCTGTGCACAGCTTTGGATTTCAATCTGACAGTGATTACATATCAAATACAAGCAGCCTACCCAACAGTGACTCATCAAACACAAGCAGCCTATGGGATCTTGCTGATATCAATGTCCCCAACCCACCTAATACCCTACCAGGCCACCAGGCTACTTCACTCCCAAAGGGAGGTCACCCTCACCGTCACGGAGAGCAGCACCCGTGAGTCCACTGCCTTTACGGCTAAACCAGTTTGTGATATGCAACTCTCTGCCATGTACTGAATTTGAACAGTAATCTTGTAACTGGATCATCCCTGCAGGTATTATTTTTTTTAAATTCCAGTAATCCTCAGTATAACTGCTTTTATCTAGGTCTTCCTCTGCCTGTCATGTACATGCATAATATTACTTCTGGTTAACATATCCCCATCAAAGGCAATCCAGATACATTCCTTTGTCCCTTAGACATTATTATGCATAGTGAACATGTAATAAAAGGCAGATAGTTAGGTTCCTTGGAGGTGTATCCTAAACTACTAGATACTAAGAGTATTTTCCCAAGAGGTTAAATTCAAAATGCAAGCCAGATTATTTTAATGACTGTCACCCAGCCATGGTACTGAGTATGAGAATGGAAATGAAGCAACAGGTTTAATGACTGTCACCCAGCCATGGTACTGAGTATGAGAATGGAAATGAAGCAACAGGTTTAATGACTGTCACCCAGCCATGGTACTGAGTATGAGAATGGAAATGAAGCAACAGGTTGTAGCTTACACTCACATTGGAAAATACATGCACTGTGGTGACCACTGCATGAGGATGTAAATTATAATATAACTGTACTTGCGATCAGAAAAAAGAAATGCAAACAATCTATTGTGCAATGCTGACGAGAGAAACCTGTGCATCTCCTGTATACATGGGTAGAACTGGTTACTACAAAGCATAGCTCTTCCTGGACTGACTACCAAACTGTACGTACCCTCTTGAGTTCACCGGCCATGACTTCCTTTGCACCACAAGGGAAGAGTGAGGGTTATAGATCTTTGGATGCTCTACTGGCTGGAAGATATTGTAGAGGGAGTATGGTTTGTCTAGCAGTGTCTCGGAGGGCCGCCAGAATCGGAGCTTGTCCAGCAAGGCACCAGGCCAGAAGGCGTTGTTGTCTGGTAGTCCATGGTACTGGTACTTGAAGCCAGGCTTGGATCGGATTTTTCTGTGAGGGTATTGGATAAACACCCTGTACTGTGATGACTGCATGGACACTTAAATATTGCACACTTATAGAAACAATAACATTTATTTATTGGTAGTCAAAATCAGTTTACATATTTTGCAAGCTGTGTAAGTACTGCAGACCTGCCTTATTTTATTATATGACTCACTCTGTGAGCTTCATAAAGTCTTTGTAGGTCAGCCAGCAGTCTGTCTTAGTCTTCACCATGGCTGTACCAGTTGAGAGCCTGGTGAACCGAGCCTTCCTCCTGCCTCGAAGCTCCATGTATGCTCCTCCGAACTCCTCCCTGGGGTTCCTCTGCTCGGTCCCCTCCTCTTCCTCCTCCAGAGAGTCTGCAAAGTGGACGGAGAGCAGGTCCAGCCCCGGCTGTCGCAGGTGGGCCTCACATTCTACCTTGGGGCGATCAGGAGGGAGCAGCAAGGCTGGGGGCATGAGGGAAAAAGAGATGTCGTTGTGATACTACTCCAATTACGCACACAGGTATTCAATACACCAGCTGTCAGTTCGGCTCTCACTAAATGTACACAATTTTAAGCTTTAAGACTATTAAGCTGCACGTTTGGTCTCTATACTCACCCCTCTCTGCTAGCTCCCAATCAAGGACTATGTCATTGGCCTTACAGTACTCCACTAGGCTGTTGAACTGCCTCAGTCCCTCCTGCCTGTAGCCATCCACCAGCCTGCCGTTCTCCCCACCCATTGTGCTGACTCCCGAGTATCTCTGGCTCAAGGTTGCTGCATCCTGTAGAGCACCTTCCTTGCCCTGCACCTTGCTACCTGATGTCTGAGATGAGTCACCAGCCACAGATGTAACGGTTGTGGCGTTCCTTTTATCCTCTCTCTGAAGGTACTCTTCAGCCAATTTCACTAGACCACCGTTTAAAACAACTCGGTAGTCTACTCTTCCATTCTCAGTGAGCGGTATCCCCATGGCTTGTAGAAGTAGCTCAAAGGCGTCTTGTCCTATGGGTGTCTTCAGTTTGTTAAACACCGTGAGGAGATCCTCCACAGAAACGTGCCTGTCTCTGTTCCTGTCGGCTGTCATCAGCAGGGTGACCAGCCTCTGCCTGTGCCTGGTGAGGAACGTCTCCAGGAGAGAGAGTTCCTTCAGCATCTGCTTCCTGTGTCGCAACCGGTTCCTCCTCGTCTCAGAGGGGCTTGGAACATCTGGAGTCGATGAGTTTGTACTGTCCTGTGGAGTAGCAATAGATCAAGAACCCATGCTGTGCCATGCTATAAAATATGGAAACAGGCATACGGATTGGTTCACTTGACTTATAATTACAGGGCAGGGAGGGAGGAGGGGGGGTAGGGGTGGAGGAGGGATAGTGCCCACATGTAATCGTGGGTCAACCACTCTAGCCTCGTTCTTAGGCCACACACCCCCCAACGAAAAAGTGCTCTCTTTCGGGGGGAATGTGGCTTTGGGAACGAGGCTAAAACCACTCCTGCCTAGAGCCTGGGAATGAGACTTAAAGTGCCTACAGATGTATATTTGGAGGGACATACACAGTATTGTGCATATAAAATGAAATACAGTCACACTGCCATATCATCACAATAAACAAACCAGCCCAACCTCAACTGGACTGCTAGGAGCGGCACGGGCTGCAGCCATCTTTTTCCTCTTCTTCTCCCTCAAGCGTGCCAGCAGACCGTTCTCCAGAGGAGTCCGTTCCTTGGAACACAACCACTGCTCGTTGGCACCCAGGGCCTCCAGGTCTGACCTCATGTGCTGCCTTGTAGCCACCCAGCTCTTGTACTCCTGCTCTGAGAACTCTCTGGCATCAGTGGCTGCACAGACAGGAGCAATGGCGGCCTGAGTCGGTGTCTCTTCCGTGACTGCAAGGTCAGAGAACCGCACCTTTTTCTTTCCTACAGGGAGTAATCAGCTAATGATAGCAGCCACTGGTTACTTGCCTATCTTTCCCTGTTTTCTGCACTGCTACAGCATGTACAGGAGCAGAGGCCAGAGACTGAGTCCAGACTGCAGCTGTGAGATAAATCCTAACAGGTTGTCTACATAAAGTAATTAGGATTATGATACGCAAGTGACTTTTTTCCTAATCATTTGTGAGCCTCTATATAGTCTAGCTAATATATTTCCCTAGCTGTGATCATTAGCTATGACTATTGGTGATGTCCTTATTAATCAAGGTCTAAAACCCGGTATACATAGTTTTTGCACTACTCATGAGGATATTTACACATACCTTCAAGTGGGCGTCCATCGAGAGACCTCCTGAGGAGACTGGCGTGTGGGGTTCTACTTGGAGGGGAGTATAGGGCAGCGTTAATGATTCTCTTTCTTGGTGGCTCAGTGCCGAATATCCCTGTCCCCAGTCTATAAATGTGGGAGGGGCGAAGGTCTCTCTGCCGATAGTACTGCAGTTGCTCAGAGGGAGGGAGGTGGTCCAGGGGGGGTCGAAACAGCCGACGGAGGTCCACTTCGTAGCCAGCCATCATAGGAGGATTGAGAGGGACATGGTGCAGATCTGGCCCCAGCTACTAAAGAAGCTGAACTAAAGAAAGGAGCATAAATTTATGACAGTGTGTACTGCTTTACGGAGCTATATTATCTATGGTTTACCTTTTCGTAGTGTTGCCATAGCGACAAATCTTCTAATTTTCTGACTCCGTTATAATACTTACTATTGCTATATACGGTAATAATCGGGAACGCCCACGCTAATGAATCAAAGGTCTGCTTTGGCGCATGACGTGTCTCTCTGTCCTAGCTGCACGTTCAAGAGCTCTAAGTACATGATCACCGTGTGCAATCACTGTGCATTGTCAGACTGAACGAGTGAGCCATTTGTGTACGGATCAACAAAGACTAGTTCGTGTAGTTCACGCATATTAAAACGTTTTCTGTGAAAGTTAATAATCAGTTCCCAGGATGAGTCTCCAGTGGGTTGCCGTTGCTGGCTTCTTGTATGTGGAATTAACCCTCACACTGCTGCTGATCCTGCCACTGCTCAAGTCAAAGACGTATGTAAAAAAATCACAAAATGGCTGAAGGACATTAGGATAATTTAAGGGTGCAAAGGTGGCATTTACGCTCCTCTGGCCACCGCCTGGAGTAATCACCACCCTATATCCCTATACCACTTGGTGTACTTTTATATCTCTTTGATCCTGTCTAGGTGGAAATGGATTTTTGGTATGCGTGTGTTCTCGACGTTGCAGCCAGTGTGGTCCACTGTGTACTACTCCACCCTCCTGGTGCTGGTGGTCCTCTTTGCAGGTAAGTATACTTGTCTAAATCACGACATGCCTTGAGATTGTTTGAGCCTAGCCTCGTCCCCAAGACTCTGGCTACGTGAAGGAGCAGCCTGCGCTTTACCTTCGTGCTAACGGATAAAGTGGGGGGGCTGGGAACGAGGCTGGTTTGAGCCTTGCCCCTAATATAAAATGACAACTAGACTCCATGGCCAATGTGAACACTGCCAATTTTGTGAAGGCTCGCTCCCACAATGATATAGTAAAGAACTAGACGTAAGATATTTATCAATGTCTTATATACATGTATGATATTGTAACATCTTCACCCATTTCTCCTTTTCGCTGCATGTCATCTCCAGATGCCATCCGTACCATGCTAAAGTATGGTCAGGACTTACCCCAAGCTGGGATCACCCTAGACACCAAGATCGACCGCCACCTCCATGAGTGCCGGGGGCAGAGGAACTTCTACATCACCGGCTTCTCTCTCTTTCTCATCTTGTGAGTGCAGCTGTGTAAAACTGGTTTCATTGCTAGTTACTTGAATTGGATGCAAAACATCAACGGCCAAGCTAGGCCACCTGGTTTTAATAGCAGCAGGTCATAGCAAGGAGCCCAGAAGGCAGCTCTCCAGTGTGAACTGAGCTTGAGTATCAGCTGAGGTTATTGTATTCTTTGTCCTGTTTATGTTTTAGAAGTGGTTATATGCAGCTATATGTAGTCTCATTCTCAGCCCACTCTTCCAAGGCCTGGAAAGGTAGGATTGAAACTAAGCATTGTGGGCTATCTGATACATTCTAAGGTTATTGGTTTGTAATTTGTGTGTGTGTGTGTGCATGTGTGAAAGGGTCAATCTTAGCTTCACTGTGATAACTTATTGCACACATGCACTCCACAGAGTGATCCGCAGACTGATCACGATGCATGCGGAGCGGGCGACCCTGGAGGCGTCCCACGAGGCCGCAATCAGCCAGGCACGATCAGCCAGCGCTGAGGTCACTAGGAGACTGGAGCAGGAAACACAACAAGGGGGAGAGGTGAGTGGGGGAGAGGGATGAGAGTGGGTATAGCCTCATGGGAGGAGGTTTAGCTAGTCATGGGTCCTGTGTTTGTGTACAACTACAGGATGATGACTCTAAGAAGACCAAGGGACCATCGCAAGAGGAGTTTGAGAAACTACAAACTGGTATGTGTAATGTAGTCTAGTTAATCTGTGACTTATAAGTGCTTATCTCTCTGTGTAGTGTCCATCATTAGTCATTCAGCTTTTGGCTTCTGCTCTAGACTGTTATCTATTTTTCAGCCTAAAATGCACATATTTATGAGTTGTGACTAAAATAAAGACAACTTCTCCTAGTCATTTGCAAGTTTTTTCTTTTACCATATCCTACTTCTTTCTGGCACGCACACTTCATAGATCTCAAGAAGGCCCAGACAGACCTCTCAGCAATGAAGAAACAGGCAGAGTCCACTAGCACCGAGTACGACAGACTGGCTGAGGAGCACCAGAAGCTGCAGGTACTATCATAACATGAGACGGTAACTATACCTTGTGAAGATCACCTTGGGAGATAACAGTAGCTTTTTTTCTGCATACTCTTTCAATCTCTCTTTTTATGTGTATATTGGTAGTCATAGCGATGAGCTGTCTACTCATGATGGTCTCTCCCTTCTCACCCAGAACCAGATAAGGGCCATGGAAGTGGACGGGGAGGAGGAGAGCAAGAAGGATCAGTAAAAGCCAGAGACTCCATTGCTATAGTACCAGTTGACTGCCTAGCCTTGCTAACACAACTCACATTACCTTATTAGTGCATTAATTAATCCTCGGGTGCTACCCAAGATGTAACCATCATCTGCACATTTTCTATCATGAGCACACACTCAACACAAAACAAAACGCATGCAGCCACCAAATTAATTGGTTGGAAGGTTGGAAAAAATGTCAAGTTGGGTATACATGTAATATGGGTTTGGTGACATGGCATGATAGTATTTGGGGGGGGGGGGGAGCTCATAATTATTAAACAGGCAATACCTTGTCCACATTATGCTAAAAAATTTGCCTATTATATATTATTGTGCTTTTGAGCAAATTTTTCCCACAAAATTTGCTAACTTCTATTATGCCAGACAATTTAGAACCAATACAAATGCAGGATGCACATAATGTATAACAGTTGTTAAATAATGTAACAATAGCTAGAAGCTTCAATGTAGTCTTCCAGGCACTATGGAAGTGATAATCGTTTCATCAGCCAGTTACCGGTAGCCTCGGCTGCGTGTGAGGGGAATCCCCTCATGCATCGATCCTCCGCTCGAAAATGGCATCCTTTCTCTGGACTGGAGTTGCTTTGTTCCTTTACTTGGAGATGGCGGTGGCTATGCTGCTCTGCCTTCCTCTTCTGAAGCCCGCGACGTAAGTACTATGGGGAGGGTTCTTGAAAGAATGTTGATGTATCCATAGATAATAGAGCACGTTACGTGCTCTATTATCTATGATGTATCACACCAGTGACCTTTGTGTATGGAGCACTTACTGATCACTAGCTCTGTCATGCGTGCCATGTAAGCAGCTGATTGAGCTCCTTTCTTTTCCCCCTCATAATTATCTTGCCTGTAATGGGCACTTATCATCAGATGGCAGCGGATATTTAAGTCTCGGTTTGTGGTGGCGATAAGACCAGGGGCCAAGACATCGTTCTTTGTGGTATGCCTGCTGCTCATCGTCCTCTTTGCAGGTGAGTGCAGTGGGAAGAGCTGTGGCCATCATTTTTGTTACAATATAACTCAATGTTACTGAAGTTCAAGAACAGCAGTGTACATGTATATTTGGTATTTTTGAGCTACAATAGCTCAAAAATAGGCTTATTAGATCATAAACATGATCTGATGTGTATAGCTATAAGTTCTCTTGACCCATTCCTGCTCCATTTTACTGTTTATAGAAAAGGAGACTGTGCCACATGCAAAAGTTATATCATTATGCAGCACATGACCTGCTACCAGACATAGCCTTGGATAAATGCCTGGCTGGTTTTTAATTCCTATTTAAATAGTCAGGAGCTCATCCCCGTGGGTTCCTGTATTAGTATACTATAATTTTGGAATGCAAGGTAATTATAGTCAACACTTTGACCCCCTCCCCTCCAAACGGTACCTAGTATACTAGTGTATACAGAGAACGTTGAGACTACATACATAAACAATAGCTAGTATGTTCATGCACTCCTGAATTCATTGATAGACTTCGTGTCTGTAATAGCCCTATTCTCAGATAAATAGATAGAATTAACAGGTGCCTGGGTGGTAAAACAGCTGCTATAATATAGCCACTTAACTACTTCCACCTCCAATCACAGAGTCCATCCGCAGCATGCGGCACTACGGTGTCCCTGCCCCAGTGGCCCGCAGCAGTCAGCTGGACACCGAACTCCACCGTATGAAGAACATGTTCCGGTCACAGAGGAACTTCTACATCACTGGCTTTGCCCTCTTCCTCATGGTGTAAGATAGCCTTCATATAGCTGTAGCCTCATGCCCAGCCTTTTCAATTTAGTGTGAAAATACTACTACAGTCGTTGAAGTGGCTCTTCACCTTGTATTTTCATAAGTAGCTGCATTGAACTCCGTTTGCTCAGGGCTTTTCATGAAATTTGCATGGGACTATTGGCTCTGAATCACCAAACAGCCAGCATCATAAGCCTCCGGCAACTAGTACTCTTTCCATGGGCATAGTTACTCTCTTTGTACGTAGTGCGAAAGACAAAACACAAAACAGTACTGGTATACTCTGTTTTGCATACATGATAGTGTTTTGTTAACTCTCTACCTCTGTCATAGGGTGATTTGGAGGCTGGTGAAAATGACTCATCAGCTTGCTGTCCATGAGGAGTCGAAAGCCAAAGAACAAAAAACTCAGTGACAAAAATAACTTCCACATTTTTGTTTGTGAACGTAGCTATAGAATTTACAATGAGACAGACATGCAGGCACTACTGCAGACTGTGTGCAATAATTCTCAGATACAGGTTTATAGCATTATGTATATACAGATAATTATGTAGCTGGGTGCTGTACATTTATAATACCAGTGATGTGTGTATAGAGCTGTTGTTCATTCTCCTAGCTGGCACAGAAGTGCAGCTCCCTTGGCAATCCAGTAGTCCTGGGGCCTATTTGAGGGAAGCTGCACTGCCACTACAAAGTTTGTAGAGTGACCTGTAGCAGATAGTGTTTCCATGTCAGACAGACTGACAGACAAACACATAGAGAGACACACACAAATGCACACACCAACACACACACACACTTAGAGGCCTCCCTGCCCTAGCCTCATTCTGTACACCACCATATCCACAGCACATTTCCACCTTAATATGCATACACAATTAAGGTAAAAGATGGACTAACAGTTATATTCAGTCCTACAGTTCTATATGGTGGCAGGTATATAATATTATGTGTACAGGCGGCTAATCGAGCATTCTCTCCATGCATGACTCACCTGTGGTTGACAGCACACCCGCCCTGGCTCCTGTCTTGTAGAGAGGCGAGTTATAGTTTGTAGGGTCAGGAGTGAAACTCCGCTGTGGTTCCATGTGCATCGAGGGTAGGGGCTGGAGAATTGGAATGAGCCAAGTGGAGGTAGAGCTTTATGGGAGCTGAATAACCAGTCTCGTATGCATATTATTATGCAGATACAATAGTTGGCTGAGCTCTTGGAGTACAACTCACTGGGTTCATTTCTCCTGGCAGTGAGTCTACTATGACCATGTCTTCGTCGTCCCAGCGCATGGCCTCCATGAACAGCCCGTGTATCATCACCCCATCCTCTGGGGTGTCTATTTCATCATCCAGCTTGCCCTCTTCACCCTGGAGTGGAGGCAGGAGAGAATTAAATAAGGGTTAGTAAATGGCAGCATAAAAACCATCAACTGTTACAGAGAGGGTGGCAAGGTATTTGAAATACAGGTGATAGGTAATGCAAGGTAAGTTGATTCAAACGAACATGCATCAGTCTGACTTTTACAACACTTGCATCTAAGGTAATAAATACAGGTGGATGACACCAAACTATTAATAAAGCAACTGTACTATACCAGACCAGCACAGTTGAAGCGCATGTCTATTATATATGACAAGATTGGGCAGATTTACATTTTGCCTGTAGTAATCTCTAACTCATGAGTCCAATGTTGTAGTGGGGTTCATCATACTTTTGAGTACGAAACAAAACTAGTTATAGTAGCTATATATAGCTCTGGCCAGCTTTCCACTTACCTTCAGTGCCAGGTTGTAGCATTCCTCCTGGCTACGGTAGAGGGGCTGGGGGGTGAACTTGAAGCTCAGCTCGTCGATGGGGAGGTTGTACTTGCGGGCATGGTTCTGGAGTGCACCAGTGAGGAAGCCTTGAGGGAAGAAGAAGCCCGATATCCAGTAGGACTTGGGATAACCATGCTCTATCCAGTGCTGCATAGGAGAGGGGAACACATGCCAGTACAGCTGTGGAACAAACTACAACATGCCTTTTGCATGCATGCAATGAGTGTATTAGCTATGTCCCACATATGGTTACAAGAATTATTGATATCCATGGGATCCTACATAATGTTTCATTTTAAGTGATGCGTAAGAAAAGGTACAGCTTGTTTCATTACATTACCAGAACCTTTAGTGTGTCTTTTGCTATTTGCTGTAATGCAATTCAGTTGACAGCATCATTATAATAGCAGAAACAGTCATTTTGCTTGCTCACCCCTACGAACTGCAATCGCTGCTGGAGATCCTTCACCCAGGAGCTAAGCGGCTTCAAGGAAGGATAGGCAGCCTTGCTCCATAGCTCAGGGACCTGGGAGCAAGAGCAATGGAACAAACTGAACTTGTACCTCATCTGTGGCCTCATACCCAGGCACTTTCTTGCCCAGATTTTATCTCATAGCCGTGGAAGATTTTTCTTCATGGCTGTGAAATAAAATCTATGATGCATGGGTACGAGGCTGCCTCATCTGAGCTGCAGTGTACTTGTCTATGCACACACAGTTTATATAAAATGTAGCTTCAGTTGCTTGCTACTTACCTGGTTGTTGAGAAAACTGGTGTACACTCGCTCTAGCTCTTCAGACATCACCACTAGTCCCTTGATGGCCTTCTGGATCTGCCGCAGGGAGTTCTGGGAGAGATGAGTGGGAGGCAGCTACTGTTACAGCTCTTTCAAGTGGAGGACCTTCAATTATTCGAGTACTGAATTGCTATTGAGTAGTTCCTCTTGTAAACACCCTAACCCCCCACACATACATACAACACATATACACTTAGAATATATTTAGGTGCACAATTCAGGTTACAAATCCTGATTATTCAATGAATCTGTCATCCATTCTCCAATACTTAGTCTAGTGTATTAACTGTTGAGGCTCATACATTAGCAACAGTGTACACGGGCACACACTGGAGAGTTATTTGTGACAGGCTTTCAGGCTGACCTTGAGTACCCTGAGTAGGTTGTTGAAGCGGTCCACCTCCTGATTCAGGACGGTGGAGAGGGAGTTGATCTGACCCTTCTCGTCCGGCTGGAGAGAGGGAGGGGTCAGTATATATCTGTTATTATTACTTTAATAAACACTACCCATGACATTAATCATATGTAATGACTGATATAAAGCTGATGTACATGCTCTTGGTATTAACATTATAGATGCATAGCACTGGATCACACCACCAGGCTGACCTGATACCGTCATGTGGGACTCACCTCAAAGAGCTCTGGCATAGCCAGCTCGATGTCCAGCTTCTCTGGTACCTTGTTGAGGATGCTCTCAGCCAGGTCGAAGACGATCTCATCGCTTGTCTTGCCCCCACCGCTGCTGGCCATCCTCGGCTGCACGTCCAGGATGGTGGTGATCAGGGTGTGGGTCTCTTGCGTCTATAGACAAATATCAAAGACAGAAAGATGAGCTATTATTATAGGGGCACCCTCATGGGATCTATTCATGCAGTCCATAATCCAGAACCTACAAAATGTAATTAGTAATTCTGTTTTTAGAAACATCTTTCACTGACCTGGAAGGCGATGTTGGCATTCTCGTGCATGCCAAAGATTTCTGGCTCGTCACTGTAGGGCAGGCCCTCGATGTACTCTCTGAACTGCTGGATGGTGTCCATTTCAGGTGCATAGTATACTCCTGTGGGGGCACAAATGAGTATCGTCACAACCACAATGAATGTTATTGAGGTTCTCTGGAAGGGCCTGAGTTAGCTAGCCCATCGTAAGGGCAGCCTGCACAGCACCAGGAGCCACATGAACCTTGCTGTCTCTGGAGGCCCATGGGACTCTTGGTGACGGTCAGGTGTGAGAGTACATAAAAAATTTCTCTAGTGAAGGATTCTCTCTTAATTCTTATTTGAGTTGGCAGGACATATCAGACGGGAGGTACAGCAGTGGGTGATGGATTGCACACCTGAAGGCGAGTATTTGTAGTCAGGTTCCAGAGTTGGTGGGCAGAAGAATCCCTTGAGAACAGTCCTCAGGCACCGCTGGTCCCAGGCGTCAGTCACTCGACCACCATAGGTGATCTACAGCATATGGATGAAATTATTATGAGTGATAAATAGAAAGGCATCACTGAGGAGTTTAATATAGGAATTATGAGAATTATGTACTGTTCCCTAAGTGAAATGCACACCAAACACTTGCATGGTTCTTTGAATATAGGCATAGTATGTCATTGTGTACAGGTTTTAGCATAATGCCATACCCAGCAGATGAAAGCACAGTGTACTGAAGTGAGTACCCTACTACTGCACTGCCAGACACAGTCCGATACTACTGACTGACCTCTCCAGTGATGAAGGTGAGGGCGTCCCAGGGGATGTGGCCATCGTCCACGAAGATCCTCAGATTGTCCAGAGCACACTCCCTGTCTGAGTCATTGAATTCATACTGGGGAAGAGAGAGACATTTTGCAATCTCAATATTCATGTAGTACCTTCGTCCCCAGACTCCTGCATGTGTGCATTTCACTATGCTACAGTGGTGTAGCCAGGACGAGGTAGTTACATGGGCACTGCTTGGACACACTGCCGAAGGCAGTGTCTGGAGGCGTCATGCGCCTCTACGGAGGCTGCAAATCAGCTAAAGGCGTGGAATTTTTTTCGCGCAGGAGAATATTTTGCGCAATCCTAGGATTGTGCAACTGCTCTGCTGCGCAATTAATTGGAATCCTAGGATCGCGAAAATATTCGGCTGTGCAATCCTAGGATTGCGCAAAATATTATGCTGCGCGATTGCGTAAAACACTCTGCTGCGCAATCCTAGGATTGTGCAAAACACTCTGCTGCGCAATCCTAGGATTGTGCAAAGTATTTTGCTGCGCAATCCTAGCATTGCGCAAAACACTCTGCTGTGTAATCCTAGGGATTGCACAAAACACTCTGCTGCGCAATCCTAAGAATGCCCAAAACACTGCTGTGCAATCCTAGGATCACGCAAAACACTCTGCTGTGCAATCCTAGGATTGCGTAAAACACACTCTGCTGCGCGATCCTAGGATTGCGCAAAACACTGCTGTGCAATCCTAGGATTGCGCAAAACACTCTGCTGTGCAATCCTAGGATTGCGTAAAACACACTCTGCTGCGCGATCCTAGGATTGCGCAAAACACTGCTAAACACTCTGCTGCGCAATCCTAGTATCGTGCAAAACACTCTGCTGTGCAATCCTTGTCCTAGCATTGCGCAAAACACTCTGCTGTGTAATCCTAGGGATTGCACAAAACACTCTGCTGCGCAATCCTAAGAATGCCCAAAACACTGCTGTGCAATCCTAGGATCACGCAAAACACTCTGCTGTGCAATCCTAGGATTGCGTAAAACACACTCTGCTGCGCAATCCTAGGATTGCACAAAACACTGCTGTGCAATCCTAGGATTGCGCAAAAAAACACTCTGCTGCGCAATCCTAGGATTGCGTAAAACACACTCTGCTGCGCGATCCTAGGATTGCGCAAAACACTGCTGTGCAATCCTAGGATTGCGCAAAACACTCTGCTGTGCAATCCTAGGATTGCGCAAAAAACACTCTGCTGCACAATCCTAATATCGTGCAAAACACTCTGCTGCGTAATCCTTGGATTGCGCAAAAAACACTCTGTTGCGCAATCCTAGGATTGCGCAAAACACTCTGCTGTACAATCCTAGGATTGCGCAAAAAACACTCTGCTGCACAATCCTAGTATCGTGCAAAACAATCTACTGCGCAATCCTAAGATTGTGCCAAATATTCTGCTGCGCAATCCTAAGATTGTGCAAAATATTCTGCTGCGCAATCCTATGATCAAAACTCACTAAGGTACTCAGCAATAATGTATGTATGTTGATATTGTATGTCGAGACGAGACTACGCAAGTAGCTTATTGTATGCAGTGCTAGAAGTAAACAAAATTAGTGCCTGCAAAAAACAAACAATCCTGATGTCGCCATCATTTCTGTACCTTGATGTTCCAGCCAAGGGGGCCAAACTTCTTCCTCTCCTGGATAACAGCATGGAAGAAGCAGAGACCAAACACCAGTTTGCGCCAGTCCATACCCAGGACTTGAGAAAGGGAGCAAGGATGGGTCATCGTGTGAGCAAATACATTTACAAAGACAGTGTGCAGAAGTGGTTGCTATTGTAATTAACACTTACTGTGGTCTTCGATGTAGCTTGCTGAGAAGTCAGTGTAGGCCCTTCTTACATTGGTACGTAGACCTACGGGAAATAACACATGCATCTATGCATATGTATGAAGACACATGCATAGCTACACATAAATAGTAGATGTTATGGTCTTATCTATTATCAAGATCAGTGACTTCTGCTTTCTATAACGATTGCTTGGCACATTTCCTGACAGTCACAGAAGCAGAGAAGGTGGTACTAGCTGGCTACTTAGACTGACCTTTGGGTGGTTCATTAGTGACCTTGACAGCATTCTGCAGGACGGAGACTGGGAAGCACTTGTCGGGCATGGAGCTGAGGAAGAGGCGGAAGTCTTCATGAATGATGGCATCGGGGGCACTAAAGCCCTTGATCACTGCCTCCATGCTCAACATCCAGGAGGCTGCAAGGTGGCAATTCTGTGAGTGAGGGGGTTGGGGGGAAGGGAATAGGGTAGACAGAGATTGATTATTATTATGGTGGTAGAAGAGTAGTAGGGTTCTCTGATTCTATCTCAGGTATAGACTGGATAGCTAAGAGGACTTTTGTCCCTTCTTTCTAACATGGAACTCATTAGTTGGCTATCATGTTTTCACCTGGAGGAAGACCCAATCTCCGTTATTGGTGGCTGCAGATATCAGCTTCTCAGCCACTGGTCCCTGGCCTTGCCCCAGAGAGATCGCATGGATTCTAGCAGGGAGAGTAGAACAAAGGGATAGTGTATTTCTAACCCACTCCTCTAGAGATAACCCCCAATTCACTAATATATATAGATTACTGAAGGGTGAGCCTAAACACAGGAGTGAGATGACCTCAGGAGTGACCTAATACTTGGTGCTCAGAGGGCTACCTTAGCCTCATTCCTAGGTCATGTGGCCTGGGAATGAGGCTAGGGCAAACTTAAAAACACCCTATACCAGTAAATCACGCTAACTCTACCTGGAAGTGTATACTAACAGCTTTTAAAGTACCTCTCAGAGTATCCCTTCTCCTTGGCAAATCTCTGGAAGGCGCTCATTGGGTCAGAGCCAGTGGAGAGGACAAAGACTAGAGGAATGATACTGGCCATGTCCTCATAGAGGGTGGAGAGCTTCACTGGAGGGCTCTCCACGAACTGAGGACCCAGGTTCTCTGAAACAAAGTCAATGACTGCAAATACCACCTGTACACACACAGAGAGAGAGAGAGAGAGAGAGAGAGAGAAATGGAGGATGCTGTTTTATTTTTGTGTGAGGCTTACATACATTACATAGAGTAAACAACATAAAATATGCCAAAATGGGTGTGCGGTGTTTGAGTCAGTGCATGAACACATTAGTTTTGCTAAACTCTAAATTGAGGCTGGTACTTATTACTTCAACAGACTGTACACTGCATTCAGAATGAGGATACTGTAAAAGCTGTACATGTACATCAGCTTAGATCTCCTATAATCAACATACTTTCTCCTCTTTGAAGCACTTGATCATAATAAGCTTCTCAAAGGGTGTGAGCCTCTCATCCCAGTGCCCAGTTATTGCAGGAGCTTCCCCTCCCTCGGGGGCAGGCTCCGGAGGGGGAGGGCTAGGATCAGAGTAGCCATCCCAGTCCGGAGGATTGGCATGTACCTGTAGCATGAAAGTAGTGGCAGCACAGTAGTAACCTGTTATAGCCCAGACCTCATGAGTGCATTTTAAACAGAGAGTAATTTAACAATCATATAATGCAATGTTTTATACCAATGACATACTTGAGTATCACTATTCCGTTCTAGAAAGTTGATTTATAGATCTAGATATTCATATTATTTTAAGACACCTAAAACAGATTGAATTGTAGGCTCTTTTTTAAACCATAAAACTGACCGTGCTATACTGGTGTGTCATACTAACCTCCCATGTACCAAGCTTGCAGTGGACAGGGGTGGAGACAATGTCTTTGCAGAGACCCTTGCAGCAGGGCAGCGCATCTTCTAGGTCATAGCAGGTGGACCACACTTGCTGAGTCAGCCAAGGTACATCTGGCTTCTCTGGCCGTTCCTTAGGGGGAAAGGAGCAAGAAATTGTAAAAACAAAGTTCTCGGGTTAGAAGAGCTGTACGTATAATGGTAAATCTGCCTCTGTCCACTTGTCTTACCTTCTCAACTCCAGCGGCTCCTCTGAGAAAGAAGTTCCACTCTGCATCAGTGATGTCTCCTGCCTGTCTCATGATCTCAGCACACAGCATGAAGGAAAACACCAGCTTATGCTGCTCAAAGAGACCCCTGTGAGCAGCAGTGGAAGTAGTAATAATGTTATGGAATATACCATTCAAATAAAAAGTACTTGCAGGTGTACGCTAAAGGACAGTTCTATTAAATGCCATAGTGAGTTTGAGATTTCAGAACCATATATATGTAGCTGGAAAAGATTTTGTAAATTTGCTATAAACATGCATGAAACACGTTTACCTGGCCACGTTAGTGTAGACCATATTGGTGGTGTTCTTGAGAAGAATGCGGAGCCTGGTCTCGAGTTCTGGCGATGGCTCACTGTTCTCGATGCACATGTTGAAGAGGTTGTTGAAGTACTTGAGGGAGTACTGGTACATGGGGTCTATCTCAGCCAGAGTAGCCACCACAAAGTACATCACAGAGCCTCTGGTGGCAACACGACGGTACTTCTCTCGGGACTCTGAAATCTGGAGCTCTGTCTGCTCTGCCTCGGCTAGTCGCTTGGAGATCTGACCTGAGGTGACCTGATGGAGGATTATAGTAAGAAGCATCAATTTGCCGGCTTTTTATCAGTACTGTATTTAAAAACATCAGGGTAACCTATAAAAAAGTTACATCATGACAATTGTTTTCAGGCATATTTGAATGAGGGGGGTTGCAGTATTATGGCTAACTTTATGTACCCAAAACAACAGCCGATACTCTCTCTTGTTGGTAATGATTCCCGCTCTTTCTACCAAAAAACAGTCGTACATGTACTGCACCTTGGAGGCATCCAGAGTCTCAATTAGCTTTTCGTCATCCAGGATGTTACCCTTGGACTCAAACAGGAGCTTCAGGATCGTGTCCTCAATGCCCTGAGGGGTGTGGAGGAGGAAACAAACAAGTAGTAGCGAGTTCTGATCATAACATCATCACACTGACTTTGAGTTCATTTTTGGCCTTGTTAATGTTGACGATCAGTTCGTTCCTCTGTGCCTCCAAGTCAGGACGTTCAAGTCTCACCACCTCACTGTGTGTGCATGCATTTGTGTGAATTATTAAATAATTTTACAATTCCATACCAGAGCCATGTTTCCCTAAACTCTGGTAGTTCACTAGCTAACACTAATGTCTCCATTGGACCTGTCTCCCTCGCCCTTACCTCAGTAGCTGGTCCTCCAGGCCTGACTTGGTGACAGTGAAGTTAATGATGGTGACCTTGATGCACACCTCGGGCAGGTAGTGGGGGTTGGACATCTTGGATGTCATGTAGAACCTGGGAGTCGGGGTAGTGACAAGGTGACAGCAAAGAATAATAGATGGTCTCTTATAAGTCTCATACCAGGCCTCTAGTATATGTTTACTCTTGAATAAAACACTGATAGATAATTCAGCAGAATGCCAAATTTAGTGGACACCAATATAACCAAGGTGGTGAAACACTGGATATACAAGTTAGTACATTCACTGAGAGCCAGAGGTGGTATTGAAAAACTAACTTGAAGTTCTTATCGTAGTCAATGTCGCTGTCTCCCAGCCTGATGAGGAGACGGCCTCCCTGCATGAAGGTCTGTTTCAGCAGCACCGGCTCCAGCGAGGGATCCAGCTGTTCCTCCACCTGGTGGGAGAGGGAGAAGTTCACATTGATGTCACCAGTGCATGCCGATTGGCTGAATAACACAGTGACTACATTATCTAATGAGTAAGTGCCAATTCTGAACAACAATGATAATTTGTTGTTATGCAAACATCCAGTACACATACCTCCTCTAGCAGGACTGGTGTTCCCATGCGAATGGCATTCTCTAGTGTCCTGAGGTAGTTTGGGTCTGTCAACTTGATCACCTTCAGACCGTTACGGCCTTCCATGTTGCGGACCCAGCGATTGGCCTGAAGGAGTGTGAGAGAAGGTGAATAGCCACGTACAGTATGAGTCCACCCTGAACCGAGTTATGGATGCCAACCCATGCATGAGCTATTGACAGAGTAGCTCCCTTTGATAAGCCACAGCACTCGATCTTGGCTATTGTAGGAGATGACAGGTACTTGTAGGGTAGCGTCAATCCCAGACCTCCCCCAGTGTTTATCGCTGGCAGTACATGGGGGAGCCTTGGAATGAGGGGTGGTCAATGTGATGCTCCTCAACCTACCTGCTCTTGTGGGTCGATCATGAGAGGCCACCTCCGTCCCCGGGTGACCAGGATGGCATTCTCAGTGGAGACAGTGTCCCTGGGTAGTCCAAAGGTGTTCCACTGTCGGATCTCGTAGGAGTCTGCAAGCACATTGATCAGGCTGATGTCCTCAGACACTGGGATTTGTAACTCCTTGCAGCGGGCCACCCAGCCCTGCAACAACTGTAGGTAGTGTGTGTGTGTGTGTGTGTGTGTGTGTGTGTGTGTGTGTGTGTGTGTGTACATATGTATATAAGAAACACTTTTAGAACTATAAAGATTTACTGTTATTGCTCACAAGTACAGAGCTGCACGCCATTTTATAGTATTTACCCTTTCTCTATACAGACTGGTGAAGGCCCCACAGTATGCCACACAGGCAGCTGCAATGAAGACATTCCCAGCCACGTTGCCGATCTCAGTTTCAAATTTCTGGAGAAGTAGATCAGAGGTAAAAATCACAACTTTAAATGTGTTTCCCATTAACTTTTATATCCACCCATGGCATTCACCCACCTCGACAGACTCGGCCCATCTGACTTGTTCGTCGGCCAACCCAGTTGTGAGCTTGGCAGCCCTCTTCAGCCGACCCTCTGTCTGCTGGATATTCTTGGTTAGCCTCTCCTTCTCCGCCACACTCCGCTCATAGCTGGCCTGGAGCTCTGCAATCTTGAAGGTGAGTAGGGAATAAGAGATAGTAGATACTGGTACGTGTATGAACAGTATAGCACAAACATATAACTCTAAGTCACAGCATGGACATGCGCTCAACACTGTATGCACATATCAGGAATCAATACAGACTCAATGCTATGGCAATAGATCATGCCTTTAAAAGAGTATCTTGGCAATATATCCCTGGCACAGTGTGTAACAGTACTATCACCTCACCTTTGCCTCGATGGATGCCAGCTTTTCCTGCTTCTCCTTCAGTTGACTCATCACCTTGTCCAGCTCTGCCTGGGCTCCCTTCAGCCTGGTGAGTAGCGAGTGGAGGAGTGGGGATGGAATAGGAGGAAGGGTGGTTGGGGTGAAGCTATACACAAACAGAGTGAGCAGGCTTGCCACTGACCTCTCCCTCTTGGGTTCAACGGTGCGGTAGACCTTGGAGTAGAGGTCCATGGCTCTCACCCACAGGCACATGGACTTGCAGGCCTTGGAGGTCTTCTCCACGGTCTCAGGAACAAACCTGGGGTTTTCGATGTACTTCTTCAGCTTCTTCAGCATGGAGTCAGGGATGTTGTCCTGTAGGACGTGGTACATGATGTATATATAATCCTAGCAGTTGCCGCTATGCAGTAATACATTATACACTCAGAGCTACTACTACACAAGAGTAGGAAGTTTGAATCTATATAATTTCGTATTTTATGCAGCCAATTTTACGAGCATCAATAGTCATAATGTTTATCACACACGGTGCACACCCTGATGTATAACCTGGATGCAAACAATTGCTAGACTCATTCCCAGGCTCCACTGCCCAGCATTTTTTTTGCACTTTGGAAAAACACGGGCAGTGCTTTTCCAAAGTGCAAAGAACGCTGGGCAGTGGAGCCTGGGAACAAGGCTTACAATTACCTTGTCATAACTTATCATCTTCTTCATGAGGCTGGTGTCTCCGAGGAGGATCTTGGCACTGGCCCAGTCTGGCCGGGCATTAAAGAGGATACAGATGGTCTCCATCACTGTCCCCACCAGCTCCGGGGGCTGGCTGAAGGCTCGGATCTCGGTTAGGTCCTTCTTGTCCAGAGAATCTAAGGCCTACCATATGGACAGAGAGTAGCAAGTCTTTGACTGTAATAAGCATTGGACTTTGACTATATCGAATGGAGGTCACGAAGTGCATATACATGTATGAACTAATTATTTCTGTATATGCATGTCCTTTGAAAGTTCCTATCCTAATTTATCTAGAACTAAAACCACTTTTCTAAAAGTGACTTCTATGCATTTTCACCTTGTTAGCGGCCTCCAGTGCGGGAAGAGCCTGGTCAAGGTCCCTCTGGGCATCGTCGGCAATGGACTGGGTCTCTTCTGCCTTCTTGTTGGCCATAGCTTCCTCTTTTTTCACCACTGTGCGTACCTATGATGATGATGTAATAATGACATCATAGCTAGTACATGTAGTAGCAGTCATTAAGTCATATTATGTTCCTTGATCCGACCTTGTTGGCCTCCTCCTGGTCGACAGTCAGTTTCTTCATGAGTTCTTCTGTCTCTACAGACTTCTGCTTCAGTTCTGGCTCTAGGGCAGTCAGCTCAGCCTGGGGGCATCCGGGAGGAAAATAAGGCATCAAGAACAACACTTCTCTAATATATTAGCAAAGGATCTCAATTTTCATAGTAGTAGCATTTCCAAGGAGGGGACAGCAGCTTGCCTTCATATCTGTGACTTGTTTATTGGTCTCTAGCAGTTTCTTGAGGCCAGTAGCAACTCGATCTCGTGCAGCCACCAGTTGCCTGGGAAGGGAGGGGTTAGAAAAGGAAGGATAAATATCCTTCTGGATAAAATTCTCAAAAGTGTGCTGTCATAAGTGAAGCAGTTTGATCCTCAGTAATAATGGTCTAGCATCGTGCTGCGGTATCAACCATTGTATTCTGGCATAGGGAACCTCTAATTGGAGAACCCACTTTCTCTTGGTGGCCAGCATAGCAAGATAGAGGTTGATAAGTTCCAGATAGCTGGTAGGCGTGGTGTAGTACCGCCTCCTCAGTTCAGCATAGAACACCTCGGACATCGAGCTCACACTGGTGTGAATCTCCACACACATCTGAGCTATGGGTCGCTGCGGAGCAAGATGCATCGGAAAGAACTGTGTTTATGCAGTTGTACAGAGAAGCATTTCAGAAGTACTGCCAATCTCCTTTTTACGATAAAGTAAGTGTATGTGTTTGCCAGTAGTCTACCTGCCTCTTTGAGAAACAGTCAAAGTACATGCATGGCCTATTTGGGCTCATACTCAAGAAGTTAAAATCACTTTTTCAAGTATACATACCTTGAGAGCTTCACTCCCGAGATCCACTTGCTCAAAGAATGTCTTAGCCACTGACAGCAAAGCTTCCCTGAAGGTAACAACCAGCATAATACAATTGGAGATATTGATCTAAATGATGTCATTATTAGTGTAGAACCCATAATCACTACAAACAGCTTGTGAATTTTCAGTGTAAGAAGCTATACATATGTTACCTATTCCTACAGGTACTGTTAACCTACGGAGACTCAGCACCTTGTCAGGATTACACAGTTTGCATATGCTATATAAGGGGATTTAGTATGCCTGAATAAATGGATATTTCAATTTTTTTTTTGTATATTGTTACTGCCTCTGTTAAGTTAGAATTCAAGATTTCCCAGGAGTTTGGCTTGCCCTAATGAACCCTCACTACTCCTGGCACCTTTGTGTTACCTTGGCCACTCGGTGAACCAGTCGATGGTGCAGCAGTTGACGAGAGAGGGGAACATGCGGCACCTGGAGCGGAAGGCGTCCCCCACGGGGCTCATGCATATCACAATGTGCAGCCTCTCCTGCACCCTGCTGATGAAGTGGGAGAATATACCGTCTCTGGAAGGGGGAGGAAAAGTTTGGTAAAAATGCTATCATGTATGTGTTTGTTTAGGAGGAGAAATAGCTATGAAGTGTCTAGGGGGCTGTGTCTATATTAACCAATGACAGTTTTGCACATATGCAGTCTAGTAACACTGTAATTCTAGCCCTAAAATATTTTCCTTTTTTGGTGATAAGATTTACAGTTATGATAATCCCATTTGTAACTGTCAACAATATGAGGCAAGGATCCCTATATAAGGCTTAATTAACCCTTAGACTATATACGTGTCTGTGAAGGCTGTTTCCACATCAATTTCACTGAAGCTAACTGGCACAGCACTGAGTGATGTATAGGCTTCGTGTACACTTTTATGGGCTCTTGAAGTACCTGGCATTGATAAGGTTATTGTGTACATAGAAAGTTGTAAGTGCACAATAGTGTGTACACAGCTGTAGTGCTAATTGGATGGCCTGCTCTCAGGTGCCTCCTTGGCGCAGTCGGCAGCGCGTCAGTCTCATAATCTGAAGGTCGTGAGTTCGAGCCTCACAGGTGGCACTGCTTTTTTTTTGTCTTTTTTTTCTCCTATTTTTTTGTTAGAACCTATTTCGTTTCCTTAGCTCCTCCATATAAAATTGCAGACCGTAACATATAATGCTTTTTGCTGACCTGTCTCCTTCAGCTATGCCGTGTTCCTTTGCCTTGGGTCTCACAGCAGCAATGATCTTCTCATACTCATCAGGTGGGAAGAGGTTGGGAACTTCACCCGAGTTGAGCATGTTGTTGATGTCCTCCAGAAACTCCTCCACCACAATCTGTGTGTGTATGTGCATGTTTGTGTGTGTGTGTGTATGTATAGTGTGTGTGTGTGTGTGTGTGTGTGTGTGTGTGTGTACATGTAATATGTGTGTGTGTGTGTGTGTGTGTGTGAGTTTGTACGTGTAGTGTGTGTGTGTGTATGTAAATGTCTCTGCTAATATAATCTAGCAGTTACTGTAGTACATGTAGGCTTGGTAATTTAACCCACTTGTGTGTCAGTAAAGAGAAAGACAGTGTCCTGTGATTGGACTCCTGTCATGTTGTACAGCTTCTTGAGGTCCTCGTGGAAGGACTCGTAGTTGTATCCCCGGGTGAGCTCTATTTGAAAACATTTGTAGCCGTTCATGTGCGAGGCCAGCCGGGTGAGACTCTGCTTGCCAGTACCTCCCACGCCCACCAGGAGAGCGTTGCCCCGTGGCTGCCGAACCATACGGGAAATCCTGCGAGGAAGACATGGGGAAAAGAGAAAGAAAAGAGACATCCAGTAATAGGTACATGCAAGGCTTCAGCAGCAGGAGGCATAGAGTCCCTCCTTCATTCACTGCAAAGCAATCTTTCAGTTACTGTATCGTATCGAGCGTTTGACATAGGAAGGAAAGAAGTAGTACATGGGATATTTTGGCCCAAGAGCCTTTCTCAGCTATGACATATTAACTGAGAAATAATGGAAGTATAAAATCATATAACGTTATTTCTCAGTTGTGTTACAGCTGATGAAGGCTCTCGGGCTGAAACTTCCTATGTACTACTTGTTTCCTTGCTATGTCAATCGTTCAAAGATTGTTCCACTCAATACTGTGATACATAGCAATGAGCCTGGACGAGATAAAGGAATCTCTCACTTAAAGTATCACGCCATTTCATTGCGTGCAGATATCTTCTGCAAATAATCACCTTGAGACATGCTCAACGGCATCCAGGAAGAAGACCAGCTTCATTTCCTTGGAAGAGCCCATGTTGAAGTCGTCCAGGTACTGCAGAGGAAGATGCTAGATTTAATAAATGTGATTTCACTAACTGGAATGTGATCAGGCCCAATCGTCATGTGACTTACAGCCACTAGTCATGTGATCATGCATGTCTAATTATCAAGTGATTACACTCATTATGGTCGTCAACATACTTCTGAGAGGATGTGTACAACTTTTTTCATATTGATGAGTTCCTCATAGATCCTATCGGAGCCGGAAGCACTGATTTTCATGTAGTCCCCAAAGATGATGGGAGATTCCTCAAACTTCTCTGGAGTCAAGTCCTGGAGGGGTGAAGACAGGATATTTATTAAACTACGCACAGTTTATTAATTAACTCTTAACTCTGAAGACAAGTTGTTTGGTAAACTTCATGTGATATTCAGTACACTCTCCATAGACTAGTTACAAAAATATACAGTAGTTTCTGCTATCACTATGGTGACACCAAAATGAAAGTATTAATTTTGCTACATTTTTAACAACACGTGGACAGCTCCTTCACCAGGAAAACCAGTGGCTACTTAATATAGAAACCATCAGCACTGTTTACCAATGCCACAATGCGCAGTTAACTCTTCCTTAGTGCCGATGTATGAAGCCCCTACTGCTACTAGTACTGCAAGTTGTGTCCATCTCCCTCCCCTGAGACGCTGCATACCTTCTGAAAGTGCTTGGAGGACATCTCAGAAAGGATGCCGTAGAAGTACTTCTTGTCGGTCTTGTCGATGAGTCGGTCGTGGAACACCCGCTGGCACTCGTGGCAGAAGAGTCGGAAGATGTGGTTGTGCTCTCGGATCACACCAGGGTCCGCCTGCAGCACTCCTGCATTACCGGACGAGAGCATATTAGTAGTTAATAGGAATATAATGATAGGGTCCTTCTCCCAACCCAACGTGTGGTACACCACCTGTATATGGCATATGGCTTCCATTGGGGAGCCCATGTGCACTGCATGCTCAATGCATGCTTTCATGGCCTTGTACCCAGGCAGTTTCCGATCAAGAGTTGCCCCCCCCCTCCCCCCCACCGCCAATTGATCGACTGTTCCTGGCTCACAATTGTTTATAGCTAGAAGTGACGTGTATACACTAGTTAGCATATTGATCGTGAGCAAAGCAGCAGCTCATCAAAGCCTACCTTGGATGCATTTGGAGAGATCTCTGAGATTGAAGAGGTAGTGGGACTTGGCCGGAGTGGGCAGCAGGTCGGTGCTCATGCGACCGTAGATTTCAACGCTGGAGGGAGAGAAAAAATTTCAGTTTGTAATGTAAAAAAATTGTTGTTTTTTTGCAGTTATGCAGCATATGCAAATATAAGCATGTCCAGATTTGGTGACCTTACATGTACTATTTATTTATACTGTATATCAGTCTCCAAATCAGAGACTTGACTTTTGTATGACTACTTGCATAATAATGTCCTTACTAGTTGCATATTATCAAATACTACGTGGATATTAACTTCATACTCGTTGTACATTGCTTCCACACTATACCCCTACCTGGCATTGACAATGGACTCTGCTGCTTCTTTCACAGCTGCTGGGAAGTCAGCAAAGAAGCCCTTGGTAATGGCCTGTGGAGACGGAGACAGACAAAAAAGTCATTGGCTATTAAAAACTAATCACTGGGGGCATCTCCTCACCGTGAAGATGGCTTTGAGGCTGACTTCGGAGGGGGAGGGGAGGCAGAACATGGCAAAGTGCCTGATGAGCCTCGGAGTGACCGGGTTGCGTCCGCCCCCTGGGGGGGCACAGGCGGCACAGATCGTTACATCCTGGGTGTGGGGGACGAAGGTGGGAAGAATGATTGACAGGTTTTGCTAGTGTTCGGCAATAATATCATCATAATTATCGTGATACATGATAATCAATATTATCACAAACATCAAAGTAAATATCGGGAAGACAATACTGTCAACCTTCACCTTGCAGTCTCATGATAGATAAATGTGTGTGTGTGTTATGTCATTTCCAGCCAACCAACCTTGATCTGTTTCCAGAATAGCTTCTCTCTGTCGTAGAAGCCCCCAAAGTCCTGGTACTGCCTGAGCAGCTCAAGGGGTGGCTGAGAGCCGTAGGTGTCCAGCTTGGGCATGTTCAAGTCATCCACAAAGATGGCTATCCTCTTCCCAGTAGGGGCACCTGGAGGAAGGAAGAACAGCAATGTGTCGCTCCACTGCTAGTGTAAAACACAGGTACAGGTAACGAGTTTAACTTCCCAAAGAGGAGTGTTTTTGTATGAGTGTGGGAGTGGGAAGCTACATGTAGATTTAAAGCTATGCTTATTATTTGTGGGTACAAATTTTAGCGAATTGGGGATACTGCAGATTTATAATTATAGCAATTTGTTTTTTCTTAACAACAAACAACGCTTAATGACAATTGCTACTCTTAATTACTTACTTTTTTGGTGTATTGCTGATGTAATGGCATACCCTCTGCCTTACTATCTAGGAAGGCCCTTGTACTGTATTGTACCTCACCCTATAATACGAGGCCCTCCCTCACCAAGGATGGTCTTTCTCTTCTTCTCCAGCTTGGACTCGAGGATCTCCTGGGTGCGGATGCTGCTGGTCTGGGCCGAGAAGTTGATCAGCACCGGTACCATGTTGCTGTTCTCCTGCAGCTCATTCAGTTGGCCCTTGGCTATCACAGACTGCAGAGAGAGGAAGACAGAGGGTCTCGAACACTGGTACCAGATCACTAGTTCATGGAATTTTGTGGTATATAAAATCTCATTGAAACACTTTGTTTTCTTCTCCCCATCTTAGCCTATACTCCTAACCATTTATGTAAATTATCTGATATACCCAATAAGGGTAATTTGGCAATCGGAAGGCTAGCTATGAGCATGGCAATAATGATATGCCTTCCTTAGCCACACCCACCACAGAAAGCAGCTTACTGTAGAAGGGTAAGGGCTACACCACCTAGTCAGGGACTAAGATCCAAACCAAGTTAGGTAACTACTAGCCTCGTCCCCAGGCTCTCGTACGCTGAAGCGAAACGCGCACGTGGGCCTGAGAAGGCTCTCGTGCGCTGAAGTTAAACGCGCACGTGGGCCTGGGAAGGTTCTCGTGCGCTGAAGTGAAACGCGCACGTGGGCCTGAGAAGGCTCTCGTGCGCTGAAGCGAAACGCGCACGTGGGCCTGGGAACGAGGCTAAAGTAATACCACAAAATCTGCCCTACTCCTCTCCTTTTCCTCCAATGACAATTCCCACTGCCTTCTCTTTAATTGAAAACAACAACTCCTACCCACCTTTCCAACTCCAGTGGTTCCTGTGAACAGCACTGAGTGGTTGACATCGAGCAGCTTCTCCATCAGAAAGCCGTACCTCTTTGTGTCTATGGTGGGTACCAGGATGTCGAAATAGGAGGTCTGGGGATGGGGGAGGATGAGTTGCAGTACACCTGTGATTTACACCGATTGCACAGTTTTATGCTTCCACGCACAGCACGATGGACTCACCTCGGGGTTGTAGCTGAAGGAAGGTATAATCTTCTCCCACATTTCAAACCTCTTACTCTCAAAGTCAACAAAGTAGCTGTAGAGGTCTGCACCACCGGGGATCTGCACAGAGGAAGGAGCATGAATTGTACCACTTGGGTAGTGATGATAAGCCTGTTTTGGCAAGTTCTGGAAGTGCGTTATGAATATGCTTGGTCAGCATAAGCTCAGACATTGTGTTCTACAGCCACATTTTCACTTTGGTTTACCTTTTGCTGAGCATTGCCTTGAACGATTTATGTGAAAAATGCCCTGGCTAGTTTTTTTAGATGTGAAATATCAATCTTGTTATGGCTGCACGTCTTGAACCTAGCCTCGTCCCCAGGCTCCCCTCCCACGGGCGAAAAAGTAAAGGAGGAGGGGAGCCTGGTCGATTTTATCACGTGAGCGTACACGTCTGACGTCAGATTGTAGCTGGTTTTGCTTGGAATGTGCGAAGCGGTCCACTTCAAAGCCCTACACCCACGCGCTTTTTTGTACTGTACGATAGCAGACTGACCGTTCTGGCTGAAAGAAACGGCAGCGGGGTACTAAAAAAAAGCGCGTGGGTGTAGGGCTTTGAAGTGGACCGCTTCGCACATTCCAAGCAAAACCAGCTACAATCTGACGTCAGACGTGTACGCTCACATGATAAAATCGACCAGGCTCCCCTCCTCCTTTTCCACGCGTGGGAGGGGAGCCTGGGGACGAGGCTATCTTGAACCCAGGATTAAAAATAAGTGCCTTGGGCTGTTGTTGTATTGTTCAAGCAGAGTCTACTGATTCACTGACAAGCACAATGTCCTTATTATTCAAGGAGTTAGCTCGTATACAGCACGAATACCTTAACATCGTGGGTTTCACTGAAGAGGTCCCTGCAGAAGGAGTCGAAGGCATCCATGGATTTCTCCATGAGGTTGCCCCCCAGGCTCCACACGAAGGAGAAGACGAACACCGTGCAGATGAGAGGGTGGAGTTTGGCGGGGTCCATGCCCAGGTCAACCTTGGTCTTCTCGCCACAGAGGAGGGAGTCCATGAGGGAGCAGAGCACCATGACCCGGTTGATTTCCACCTGGTGGTGGCAAGAAACGCATTAGTAGGGTTATGTTAATATGTTGTGAGTAGTATGTATGTATGTATGTATGTATGTATGTATGTATGTATGTATGTATGTATGTATGTATGTATGTACGTACGTATGTATGTATGTATGTATGTATGTATGTAGGTATGCATGCATGCATGTATGTATGTTTGCATATGTACATGCTAAGTGTGCATGCATGTGCATGTAGTATATTTACAGCATCTATGGCCTGAACAGCTTTCTTCTTAATGAACTTCAGCCCGGGGTCGATGAAGGAGTCAAACAGATCCAGGATGTATTGCTGAAAGAAACAACAAAGCGGTAGAGTCACCTTCACTGTTAAATACTCACCTGTGCATGCAGCAGTCTGAGAATGGCACTGACCTTTGTGGCATCAGAGAGCTTGGCAGCTGCAGGGAATTTGGACTCCAGCCAGGTCTGGACGTACGGCTTCCACCTGAGCTCGCTGGGGTCCACATACACCATGCCACACCTGAGGCATTGAACAGCTGCTGTATACAGTCATGTGGTTACACACATGTATGTCCATTACTCATGAGTTATGGGCTTCTGAAACCGAATCCTCTTCCATAACATAATCAATTGTATCAGTGGTTGCATTGTGTGCGTACAGATAGGATGGTTGCACTGTGAATACGTTATAATTGTGGTACAGACAGGGTTAAATTTATTCATGTACAGTAGTAAGTTACCCACCCCCCTTCAAAGGAGACAGCCAGCAAAAATGGAGATCCAGAAAGGTATGGCAGTGTTTTAATAATGGCCTGCAGAGCTTATTGCTAGTAAGGGTAGCAGGTGTATTGGTATATTGTTTGCCAAGATGCTGTATTATATAGAGAGTACCTCAGGTGCCTGGCAGTCTAGATGCTTACAGAAACACAGAGAGAGGGCCAAGATACAAAACTTCTCTGATTTATATGTAAACCCTTGTGATAATATGCTACTGTAATCAATCCTTTCTACATGTAGATGATCGACCAACAATGCCAAAGCTATTAAGGTTTCCAGGCAGGAAAGGACATATAAACATCCCACAGCAGATTGGTGATATGTATATCCAGTTTGGAACCTTCCTGCTGAACGATGACACTTCAGTGCGGGTGAGAGCCATTGCAAACAGACATAATGATCGTGCTGTTCAAATCAATATGCAACTGCTAGAAGAATGGTTACAAGGTTCTGGGAAACAGCCGGTGACGTGGAAAACACTGGTCCAAGTCTTAAAAGAGGCTGGTCTGATTGAGTTGGCTAAAGAGATTAACAGTGTCTTAGGTAAGCTATTTAGTGCTCATTGTATTTACGAAGCTAGAAATGCTGATGTTGTAGAGGCTTACTAATCACAGTAGAGCCCAAAGATGTTTACATTGACCATACCTGCTGACAGTAGCAGGAGAGGCTACAGCCAGATCCTGGACCTCAAACATCATGTGCATGGAAGGCGTGAGCTTGATGCGCTCGCTGTTAGCCAGACACAACATCTTGTTGTCATCCAGAACAGTGTTCATGTTTTCAATCCATAGTGCGTCCACTGGACCGTCACACACGATCCACTTGTGGTCATCAGTGGTGTCCCTCACACACTCCCTCACTATAGTAGCCATCAGTCCGTCCCTCCACTCCAGAGTCAGCTTGTTCACTTCGCCATAGAGCTCACCCATTGAGATGGCCTGTATAGAAATGACAGTAGTAAAATTAATACTGGGTACATATACATATAGCCAAGTGAAGCTATACATTAGGAACACACATCATATACTAGCATGCTTTTAAACTCCTATTTTCAATTACAGCACCAGGAAGTACTCCAGAGGACTCTCCGCTTCCAGAGGCAGCTTTGCCAAAAGCATCTGGTGCATCTCAAAGCCAGAAGGTCGATTCCACAGTGTTAGGTTGGCAGCAAATCCGTGCATGCAAAATTATCATAGCCAGTACATTTACCAAGGACCCATTACTTATGACCATTTTCGGCCCAACAAGATGATATCTCCGTCAGTGAGGACTGTGGGTTGCATAATTGTGTAGAGTTTATAGGACACACATGCCATAATCAATGGTTTCAAAAGTCACCATCACCCCCCACCCCCCTCCAACGGCATAATTAAATAGCACACTTTCACTATTTGCTAACTTGCAACAAAATGTACATTAGGCCATGCATGAGAGCCTCAGTAGCTCCTTGCCATATATCATAATTTTGGAATAATTTCTCCAACTACACAGGTGAGAGAGTGTCCCTGAAAGGTGACAAAATCATCCACTTTCTTTCAGCCAATGTGAGTCCTGACAGACTTGCAGACACACTTTTTGCGGCTGGTCTTATAAATGATGATATTAAAGCGAAAGCACTTGTGACATCCATAACAATTCCTGAGAGGATCAGGCCCCTGGTTGATGCTGTTGTTACCAGGATTGAACTAAATGCGGCAAACTATGAAAAGTTTATCACTGTTCTGAGACAGTTCAAATTAGAGGATCTTATCACGTTTATTGAAAGTTGAAAGACTTTGCTTTTATACAGTGATTGTGAATTTATACCAGTTCATACAGGATGCAAGGGTGGGACTGTTGACAGTATGGTATAGGGCTATTCCGGCATACACCCCTTGAATGATGTTTAATTGCATGTCTGGGGGGTAAAATGTAATAACATAATATTAGTGTGTCCTAGGGTCTGGTACCAATCACTCATTTTGTCCTGTGTACAATGTACACAGTGACGCAGCAAGTTTGTACTATGACCTGCTGTTTACCTTTCAACATTGAGGTACTACTACTACTTCCTTTATACTGGAATGTTCAGTAATTATGAAATTTGATATTGGGGTGTGTCTGCATTACATACTTCATGTGGATACTGTGGCTACTACAAGCCACCGAGCAGTAGTTATAATACTGCTCTAAGTTACTGTCAAAATGGCATCTAAAGGTGAGTGGAATATTAGCATGCCATGTGTGCTACTATGTAGCTATATAGCTAGCTAGCTTTTGCAGGTTAGCTGCGTGTATATGTACTTGTTAGATGACAGAGTGTATAGCTATATGATTATAATCTCTGCAACTAACACAGGACATGTGTTTGAGCCCAAGGATCTGCAGAAGCTGGTACTTCTACCAGTGGCATCTGATTGGTGGGATGTTGGGCTACAGCTAGGTATTCCAAAACACACACTCAGCACAATCCAAGCCTCTCACATGGGGCATCCAAAAGGCCCACAGCGCTGCCTGGGAGATGCTCTTGACTGGTGGCTTAAAAACACAAATGAACCATCGTATGAGAAATTAGAAACAGCGCTGACAAACACTGACAATGGAGAGGGGACCACAAAGTTGTCTAAATTGTTTGGTAAGTAGCTGTATCCTATCACTAACATACGAAGGCAGCCAAACTGCCAGTGCACCTTGCTGTAAACATATATTGGGTGTAAGTACATTTGGCTGTATATACACATCTTAGATCTAGCTATCTCAGTAGGGAAAATAACTTGTCTATTTTCCCACAGCTCCAGGCACATTGTTTGAACCCAAGGATCTGCAAAAGTTAGTACTTCTTCCGGTGGCATTTGATTGGTGGGATGTTGGGCTACAGCTAGGTATTCCAAAGCATACATTAAGCACTATTCAAGCCTCTCACATGGGGCATCCAAAAGGCCCGCAGCGTTGCCTGGGAGATGCTCTTGACTGGTGGCTTAAGAACACAAATGAACCATCATATGAAAAGCTAAAGACTGCACTGATAAACACCGAGAATGGAGAGGGAGTCACAAAGTTATCTCAAATGTATGGTAAGTACATTAGTACAGGAAAGGAGCACACACTCTTTGCATGAGTATACGGTCCTTATTATAAAGACACCATACACTCTTTGCATCCAGATGTGACTTTACCAGCAGCATCTGGTACATCTCAGTCTCAGGAGGACTATTCCAGTATACAAGGTTTGTAGTGAATCTGTGTGGTCTAGCAGTGGAGTTAGAGAGGCGAGATATAGGCTATTGGAAAGATGACCGTCTACTCAGCACTAACATGACTCTCAAAGAGCACATCACTTACTGAAACTTTCACTTCACTTTCCAGACGTTTTCATAAGCTACAAATGGGAAGGAGGTGTGCCAGATTCCGTGGGTGGTCTAGCAGTGGAGTTAGAGAGGCGAGATATAGGCTATTGGAAAGATGACCGTCAAATAGGTCCCGGTGATAACATAACCAAGCGCATTGCAGCTGGGATCACCAAGTGCATCGTATTTGTCCCAACTCTTTCAGAGGGATATGTCTCCGACAGAGGAGAAAAATGGTGCAAAAAAGAATGTGCAATGGCTGCAAATAAGGAGAAAATTATTGTCCCCATCCAATGGGGTAACACAGAGATTCCAGGTGAAGTGGAGCTCATGATACGATCTGACACAATGCGTGCAAAATATGATCCAGAGGCAGGTCCTGCTATCCGCAAGCAGAAACTGATGTGATGCAATACAGAGGCTGTGTAAGTAACTTATACCATATTGCTGGTACATTAACTGAACATCATGGAATAAATCTTTTGTTACAGGTAACAGTCAAAATTAGACTCATCAGCAGGAGGGAGTAGAAGACTTTGTGTCGTGACATTAAATAGCTGTTTTCGAGTAACTGTATACTTTTTAGATGCTTTGAAAAGTTGCTATAAAGTAAATAGGGCTATAACCTTATGTTTGCCTCACACCTTTTTATACTTAAAACCTGTAGAGTGGACCTTGCATGGGAATGAGGCTAAGTATACACACACATATATGGTACTGTGACATACTGTTTACCTTTCAACATTCCTACAAGCATGTAGTAGTATAGTGACCTTTCCACTGGTATATCCGTTCAGATAACCGCAGCAATAAATTTAAGAGTATTTATTATGGAAGAAATTCGATATCAGGGTGTGTCTGCATGAGCACGCTGAATTTAGTCGTGGCTACTACATGTTTGTTTTCTACCTGGTCCAGTCTGGTGGTCAGTATTTCAGGATGTCTGAAGGTAAGTGGAATAACAAAGCATGCTGCTTTCTGCTATACTAACTTAGCTTAGGGTATAGCTTGGTTGGACTAGCATATACTGCATAGGAAAAAGCATATAGAATTTGAATGATCTAACACATGCAGGATATGTGTTTGAGCCCAAGGATCTGAAGAATTTAGTACTTCTTCCAGTGGCATTTAATTGGCAGGGTGTTGGGCTACAGCTAGATGTCCCAAAACACACCCTCAGCACAATCCAAGTCTCCCACATGGGGGGGAATCCAAACGGTCCACAGCGCTGCCTGGGAGAAGGACTTGACTGGTGGCTTAACAACACAAAGGATCCATCATATGAGAAATTAGAAGCAGTATTGACAAGCACTGACAATGGAGAGGGAGCCAAAAAGTTGTCTACATTGTTTGGTATGTAGCTATAATAAAACCAAAATGCCTATATAGCCAGTTTACTGTGAAATTGTGGTACTCACACGCTCATGGTATTATGTACATACACTGTTCAATCCTCTGTTAGTCTCAAGACCTAGGTTAGTACAATTATGCCTAGACAATAGCGGCTATAGCTAGAAAAAGATGGAGAATAAATTAACTTCATCTTTCCACAGCTCCAGGCACAATATTTGAGTCCAAGGATCTGAAGAAGTTAGTACTTCTTCCAGTGGCATTTAATTGGCAGGCTGTTGGGCTACAGCTAGATATTCCAAAACACAAACTCAGCACAATCCAAGTCTCCCAAATGGGTGGGAATCCACAGGCCCCACAGCACTGCCTGGGAGAGGCACTTGACTGGTGGATCAAGAACACAGTTGATCCGACGTATGAAAAGCTAAAAGATGCACTTACAAACACCGAGAATGGAGAGGGAGTCAAAAAGTTATCTGAAATGTATGGTAAGTAAGGAGCTATACTAAGGAACCACATGGTTGTTTGAGTGTAATCTCACTGAACACAATCTTTTGGAAAGCAGTTATACGCAGTCTACATAAACTAACCTTCAGTACAAGTATATATATAGTGTCTTTTGATCCATACATACTAGTATGTGCTATAGAATTCTAACACAGCATGAACATCATCAGTAGCTACAATTTCTTGTGTATCGATACAGTTTGTGCCATCTGCTTATATTTTTCCAGAAAGTAGTATAGTCAGTTCTTAAATGATCACAGTCCACAAGTTAAAGGTTAAAGAAATGAATGTATACCTAAACTAGCGAATTTCTCTCTTGCATTCAAGAATCAGGCCAGACTAGCTAGATTGACTGATATATATATCAAAGGAACACTGCAAAAACAGAAGTTTGAAGATCATGCACACCAAAAGTATGAGCCCTGTGGCAATATGGTATGAAAATCATACCCAGTTTGCCACAGAGCTCATACCTTTGTTGAAATTCGGTGTGATCTTCAAACTTCAGTTTTTACAGTGAAAGGTTATTTTAACAATGGATCGGTTGCCGGAGTTGCATCATTATCATTAATTTTCATACTACATAGGTTTTCTAAGGACAATATGTCTATTGTCTGTATTACCTGCAACTCAAGCAACCAAATTTTGGTCAAAATAATGTTCAGGTTTTAACAGTGTGGTTGATACATTAACTCTATGCAGCTCGCTCCAACATAAGCCATATTGCCCCATATGTATACGCAGGAGATGCTGAACTACAGGCTAGACTGGCAGCCCTCAAAGGCAGTGGAGACAGTCAGGAGATGGAGACAGATGGCAATGAAGAAGAGCAACCAAAGGGGAAGATCCCCCTTCCCATATGAAAGCTACATGATTATATTCGTCCTACAACACATGATTATATTCATACCATAGAGCTATACATAGTCTTCCTGTTGTTGCCTTACCGTGCAATGTTTCTAAACCGTGCAATGTTTCTAAATAAACTGCCGACCACACACACACTATTAGCCAATCAGATACTGATAAAATTTGTATCACATGCTGCATGCACAATATTATATGTTAAGGGGGTGTGTATAGCTAGTCACCTGATTTGAATACACATGTGAATATTCTTAATTGCAGTTTGTCGTAGAAGAGAGCTATAATATGCATGTGAACTAGCCACCTGTTCTAAATGTTACAGAGTACACTATACCTTAGCTAATTAGATACAGGTAGCTTGTCAACTAGTTGAATCGAAATGGGTATATGGATGTATATAAAATGGCAGATTTGAAGTCACCAGAGTATGAGACTTTTGTGGAGTTGCAAGAGGACTTGAGGATAGGGATCCAGAGTGATATAGCAACTGTGGCAGCAAGAGCATTTTCTGCCATGTTGATCACACCTGAAAACTTGGAAGATCTCACTATGCTAACAATACCAAAACATACCAGAGCTCAATCATTCCTGAGAATGATGGGCAGCAAGATCAAGACAGACCCTACAAAATTAGGGAAATTTAAAGGTTTTTTGGACCCATATGTTCACAAAGATCTTGTCAAGAGAGTTGGTGAGTCTTTTTGTCAGCCTGGCTATATCCATATGGCTAGGCTGTGCTAGAGTAGTATAAGCTGATAATGACTCTGGCAAAGTGGCTCTTTAAGTTGCAACATTAGTGGTTGATGTACACCATGTTTATATTGAAATTCAGTCTTAGTTATGCTACTATAATTAGATGATGTCTTAAAACAGAAGAAGGACTCAAAGGCTATGAGAAAACCACCAGTGGCAGACTTCAGCGAACCAGGAGGTTTGGTTGCCTATTCATTCAAGCATAACAGCATTTTATTCAGTATTATTTCTCTATTCCAGATGTGTTTATTAGCTACAAGTGGGAAGAAGAGGTGAAGCCCTTTGCTGACCAGTTAGCAACGACTCTTGAGGAACAAGGAGTGAGCTGTTGGAAGGATGACCACGTTGTAAAAGAAGGTGATGACCTGGACGAGCGTATTGTAGCAGGGATAAACAAGTGCAAGGTGTTTGTCCCAATTCTGTCGGTGGGATATATTTCTGAAGGAGGAGAACAGTGGTGTAAGAGGGAATGCAAATTTGCCAGAAAGAAAAACAAGAAGATGGTGCCTATTCGCTGGAGGAAAACTGAAATTCCAGATGAAATTGACTTCATAATAGGACCAAGCATATTTCATGGGAGCTGCAGCACAGCTAGTGTTGATAAGTACTTGGAGGAAATCTGTCCTGTAATAAAGGAGAAGATACAGGCTGATGGTATGTAGCTATACCTATATACTTGTTTCGTGAGGGTGAGGACGTCATTTGTTTGTGTTTACATGGTTCTATTTTGCTTACCACCAGGTGTCCAAACATAGTGGATGAGCAAGTTCTGACGTCGTCATAAGACGTGTCACACCTGGAGTTACTACAATATCGTGCATGTTTTTGCATGAAAGTCTGACTTAACAGTGCAGTTTTAAGAACTGCAGCATTGAAAGTTATGAAACAAGTTGATGTATGTACATTTTCTTCAACTAGCAACTTGAAAAGGAGGCAATACTGAACTAGCATTGCAGATGTTGGTTCCACATACTGGGACCCTGTTCCATTCTAGTTTCAGACCGTTCTACTCTGTTATGACAGTCACTTCCTGCTTTTGATTGGAATGCTAATCAATAGATAAGCAGTAGTGTAGCGTCTATATACCCAGTAGCTGCTTTAAAATTTTAATGGCAAGGCATCCAGAGTCATTTGAATCTCAGACATTCAAAGAGCTGCAGGAATTCTTGCGCATTGGGATCCAGGATGACATAGACACTGTAGTCACACGAGCAAATCAAGAAGATCTGATAAGTGATGACCAGCTAGATGAACTTACCAATCAAATGTGGCCAAAGAGCACTAGAGCAAAAAATTTCCTCAGAGATGTGAGCAGGATGATTAAGAAAAACCCTACTAATCTTAAGACTCTTAAAGGAATATTGGAACTGGAGCCAGTCCACTTGGATCTAGCAAGGAAAATTGGTAATCTTATAGCCTACTGAATATGAATAGCACAATTCCTTCTCCATGCATATCTTCTTATTTGTACTTGCTGCCATGAAGCTCACTGAGTATACTGTCTATAAACTTGTACTACCGTAGATGAAGTGCTGGCCTTCAAAAAAATGGAGGCAGAGCGACAAAAGACAAAAGAGGAAGGTGAAAAACAAACAAGAGAAGAACCAGACGATGGAGGAAAAGAAAGTAGTTCTGAAGATGAGCCAGAGCGCCCAGAAGGTACTATCCCCTCTGTTTGACTGATATAAACCCTTGCCGCATGGGTTGACACGATTAATATGACAAGTGTGCATATTATTTCACTGATTGACTGTTATGGTCCCTTGTAACACTTCATCCTGGGATACGGTCCTTATTATAAAGACAACATACACTCTTTAAAAATACCTTGGGATTGAGGACGTATGTGTGTACAGGCTGGTAGTAGTAGTGCTTGTAGCCATCTTTGTGCAGGTTGGTGAGGGCATCCTTGAGAATCTCGTAGACAGCGGTCTTACCCCCTCCCGTGGGACCCACACACATCAGCCCATGGCGAACCAGCTGGGTCTCGTACAGCTGGATGACTTTACGGATCTAGGGAGAGGGGAAAGGAAGAGGATTTCAAGGAGGATCTCAGTTGGTTCTCAGTATTCATATCGATCAGGTTCTCTTTGTACCAACCACAAATTGCCTCACAAAACATCTCATCAAATGCCGACGTTTCAACTGCTGGGCTACAGTCTTCAGTCTGCAGTGTTCTGCCCTGATGAAGACCGCAGCCCAGCAGTTGAAACGTCGGCATTTGATGAGATGTTTTGTGAGCTAATTTGTGGTTGGTAAAAAGAAAACCTGATCGATAAAGGAAGATGATATGTATCTTTGTAAATTACCCCATTCCAGTCCTATTAAAAGGTCCCTCAATGTAGTTAAGACTATAGCACTGACCTGTGTGGGCACAATCTGCAGCCCTTTGGCACTAGTGGCATCCTCAATGGCGGACTGCAGCACACCGTAGTCGTGCTCTGGCAGTTCAATGCCCGGGAACAAATCCGATAGGATACCCTGGGGAGAGGAGAAAGAAAGGGAGGGGAAGGGAAAGGGAGAGCGGTGTGGAGAGAAAGCAGATACCGACTGCTCAACTAGTGTCTTACTATCACAATTGAATAAGATTGTGGAGAAAGTACTATACCATCTCGCTGCTCCTTGTGTTATGTTAGAATTTAAAGATACAAAGTGTTGAAATAAGCCTCTCTTTATATTTAACAATCCACTCTCCTTCTTAGACAAAGTATTGTAAGTGTATATGCCTTATGCATGTGTATACAATGCACACCTTGAAGAGAATGGCATCATCTGCAAGAAACTTGGGCAGGTTGCTATCCCTGAGAGCTCTGATGAGTACCACATCTTCCTGCAGATCCGGGTTCTCCCGCTTCAGTTGCCCTGCCATCACCAGCACCTGGGATAGAGAGAGGAGGGCAGGGTGGCATTATCAAGTTTTCCTTCTATGACAAAAAGCAGTTGTCAGGAGTCCTTGAGAGGATATGGTAGATCTCTCCATTAGCAAACATATCATTATAATATGAGCTGTAACTAACCGATTTGACGGCCCTCATGCCAAAGTCGTAGTGGTCCTGCTGCGAAAGCTGCTCACTGCACAGCTTGTACATCTGCACCATCTTACGGGCCAGGTTCTTACTGGACTCAAAGCCCTCAGAGTAGAGGATCACCTCTGCAATCAGTGCTGTGGGAGTGGGTATGTTTTGACCATAGATACATGATACATGGTAGCACAAATATGGTAATATTGGTGTATAATTCTAGGTGTGTTATTAATGTAGGCTAGTTACATGCTATAGCTGACATGCTTACCGTAATCAGGTACCATCATGGCGAATGGTCTAAAGAGGGCCTTGAGGTTGTCTGGCAGCTCTGTTCTGCCAGCATAGCCAGGGTTCATTGTAATGAAGGCAGCACACGTTCGTATCAACTTGATCTCACGGCCCTCAAACAGAAATATCTTGGCCTGGAGGAGGGTGAGTATACATTACTGGAAGAATTGGCCAAGTGTGTCACAATATACACAGTTTAGTGTTATATTGCTCCAGAAAATCATCAGGCTCACCTAGCCTATGACATAAAATATGGATGAGAAAGACCTGGGTATGAGGCTAGGCTCACCCTCAGATTCTCTGTTACCTGACAAGTTAGAGTTCTGTACTGCATACTGATACATGCACCCCACCCGGTCCCCACCCCATCCCCACTCTGTGCCCGGCCTGACCTTGGCCTGCTTGGCCTTCATTATGGTGAGCAGCTGCTGGGCGATAACAGAGAGCACCTCAATGTTGATGCGGTTGAACTCATCGAAGCAGCACCATGCACCAGACTGGGCCAGCCCCGAGAAGAAACGACCCATCATCTGAGACAGGTAAGTGCAATAGAATAATTATTGATGCTGAATGCCAACAATATTAACCATGCAACTATGATAGTAACTTCAGTGCAGTAACACCTCCACACACACACACACACACACACACACACACACACCTTGTAGTCAATACCCTCTGAGCAGTTGAAAACGACACACTGCTTGGCGAGGGCTTTGGAGAGATCTTTGACGGTCTCTGTCTTTCCAGTCCCGGCTGGTCCGGCTGGGGCCCCGCCCAGGTCCAACTGGAGGGCACCCATCAAGCACAGGTAGCAGCGATCCTGGAAAGGACGGGGGAGAGGAACGTTTTGGAGCAATTTGAAGGTTATTGTGTTCTCAACAACCATCCTTCTATGGTATCTGAGTATTCTAGCTAATGAAAGGGTATTTTGATGCAGTATAAAATGTAAACCAAACAGGTGACCATTGACCACAAGATAACCATCATCTAAGACTGGAAAATTATTAATGTGGGAGCTTACAGTGAGTGGAGTGATGACCAGCCTGGCGGAGGCTCCGAGGTACTCATAGCCGTAGATGTAGGAGGAGTTTGACATGCGAACCACACAGTTGTCGATCTCTGGGTCCCAGTAGTAGCGCACGTTCTTTACCCACTCAAAGTCCTGCAGACCCTGCACCTGTGTGTGTATTTACAGACAAAAGCATCATCATACTATACATTATACACGTAATCACCACACAAAATCTGCTAACATGTATAATTGTCTCACAAATAATATAATAACATACATGTATGCCCGGTGACTGATTTGTCAATCCTATACGCCATTATCCTGATGCTAAGAATATACACTTTTAATCCTACACCCTTAATTAGGCCACCTACACCCTTAATTAGGCCACCTACATACATCCACACATGCTGACCTGGTTCTTGACCATCTGCGTGACGATGTCTCTGGCATGCACATCAATGGTGACCAGGGCGCCGATGATGCTGCGGGTCAGCTTAGCCATCTTGCCTCGCACCAGCTCTGCTAGCTTGTTCAGGTTCTTGTTAGAGAGCAGGACAAAAGGATCCAGTAAAATAGAGCATAATAGCATATAGCAAACCATGTGCAAGCTCAGTATACTTGTGTTTGAGGATTTGAAAATTGAACATGGCAAAGGAGAAGCTTATTTCTCTGAGAGAGATCACTCTCATGATTCTTTGGCTGATAATTACATACAGACCAACTATAAAGTACCCCCTCCCAACCTGGAAACATCGCTGCTCAGCTCCCTCCACTGCCTCCAACACATCTCCCTCAGAAGTCAGGCACTCGGTTAGGTCACGGCACCACATAATTTGAGACACTGTCAAAACAACCTGGGAGAGGAGAGAGAAGGAGAGAGGGAGAGATGGAAAGGAAGAAGCAGGGAGAAGAGGGCAGCTTAGATGCAGACAGTCCTGTACATCTCCCATGTTCAGCAAGCTTCCAGGAGTATTGTCGCAATACTAAATCTTTTTTTCCAGGTGCTTCCTAACCCTGGCAACGACCTTCTCTATCTCTACCTACCTGGCTGGGATGCTGGGTGGCCCACTCATGCCTGGGCTTAGTCTCAAAGTCCCCAATAGCTGCCTTGGTAAGCTTGCGGAGGGACACCATCATGGAGTCCTCCACCAGCCCAAGCCAGTTCTCCACATTGCCTCGTGCCTTCACCGCCTGAGTATTAGTAAAGAGAGTTTGAATGCATATTTCTGCAATAATAAGGACAAGACTACATATATACTATAGGTCCCGTGATTATTTTCAAAAAAGGTGTATACCTTTTGTAGAGTGACAGATTCTTTTTCTGGAGAGATCATGGCAAGGATGTCGTTGGTGATGGACGGGGGAGCTCCAGGCTCAGACGGCGGACCTTTGCCAAACTCCAAGCTGGATGAGAGAAAAAGAGAAAACATTTCACAATCTCCTGAGGCTCAGCACAGGTTAACACTGCTCCATGTGACTGTACAAGACGACATACCTCAGTATACATTACACACCTAGATTTTATATGGCTAGTTGAAATACACCTTTTGGTGCAATCTTCTACAGAAATTGTAAGTAATTAAATTCCTAATTACCTGGCAATGGCATCGAAGCACTTCCTGAGATGTGGCTGCACAGCCAGGGGGTTCCTGGTCTGGGAGAGGATCTCCAGCAGCTCATCGTTGGAGAGGAAGTAGAAGCGAGAGAAGATGAGGCGCTTGGACTCCAGGTAGTCCTCCAGGCACTTCTGGATCTGCTCCAAAAGAGAGTTGTTGTTCTTAAAAGTCTCCAGAAGACCTGTGAGTAGGTGTACGTAAACCTCAAATGAAAGTGTGTGCGTTCATTCAGAGTACTGCTATATTTCATTCAAAGGCCCACCTATAGCAGGCCTTCCCTTACAGCTTGTTTGCAGTTGTGGGGATAAAAACAGTTTTATGCCATAGTGACTAACTTCGAAATTAATATTCCCCTGCAAACTAATTCCGCTATACCACATCAATATGCATACTGGTACACACATACACACACCTGGTCTAGTGCCAGCACTGATACAGTTTGGGATCTTCTGCACACGCCTCATGATATCCTTCCAGGACTTGTCCACCTGGGTGAACATCTTGGCCTCGTTGGGCAACTGCCGCTGGATGTCAGGGGCACCGAAGATGCTCTCCAGGTAGAGCCAGTTCCGCTGGCACTCCAGCCACTCGTCCTGTGGAATGAGATAACTATTGTAGGACAAACTGTTTGCCTTATAGGGCATGCAGGCATTTATTTCATAACAACAGGGGTTTAGTAATTAACTACAAACTTGAGAAACTCATCAGCTAGCCAGTGCAGACTGCAAGAGGCTATGTACTGATAGGACTGCATGAGTACCAGGTGTTGCACAAGCTCACCAGTGTCTCCGAAAAGAGGGCCAGCTTTCCGCTCCACTCCTCCACTCTGGATCTGATAGGCCCCACGTGACGGGACCCGGCGATGGTGGACACGTTCACCTGGCTGTCGTCTAACAACACCTGGACGTCGTCAGTACCTCCCAAGATGAACACGTCCTTGGAGTCGCGGTGGGCCAACACAATAAACTCCATGGTTTTCCAGGCATCCTCCACCTATTGAGAGTAGTTAGTTGTAACTCTTAACTTATAGGCTGAAGATATACACCTAACATGTTACTACTCCAGTAATATTGCCTCCAATGATGTCATTTGAGAATCAATTAAAGCAGGAACATAACCTGAGGCCAAAAGCATTGACAACTGCTCTTTGAAGCACGCTCTACTTAATTTGATATCAAGCCAAGACACAGGGTTAAAAAGTAAACGTCAGGCATTTGAAACAGGCTGCATCCCCACCTTCTTGAGGATGGACTCGAGAGAGGCCTCAGAAGACGCCTGCCCCGAGACCTCCTGGATGGCCTCTGCATGGTCGAAGGCCTTCAGCTCCTCTAACAGCTGCAAAGTGAGGGTCACCTCAGGGTCGAATTTGTGTTGGATGATGTCTTCAATCAAAGTCCAGTGACGTGGCTTGAGGGTGGGGTTACAGAGGTCAGTGACCACGGGGAGCTGTGTGTGTGTGTGTGTGTGTGTATGAAATATAAGTAACAGTATATATATAGTGCACCGAGCCAGTATCACTTTTCATGTGCATGTGCATGTGTACTGTGTGCGCACAAGCACATAAACAATATAAAGGACTAGTCTATGAAATATTGCCATAACCCTTCGTGGAGATGCTTGCAGCAAGCAATATTTGTATAATTGTTGCATTACCTTGTCCTTCATATTTTCAACCTTAGCCTTGAGTTGGGGGACCACGCCATTGGGAGGAAGTCCCTTCTCCAGCTGGTAAACGGTCTTGGCATACTTCAGCACCTGTGCACTCATTGCATCGGGCTGGAGCTCTTTGAAGCCCGTCTGAGGGAGAAACAAAACATCACATGATAATTTGGGCTGTATACGCCTACCACTGCGAGTTCTTTCCTTCTTTGAGGATGATGGTATAGGCTATGGGTAAGTATGTATACATCCAGCTTATTTTTAGGAGATTATAAATTCAAAGGTAAGGCCTGCCTGCTAAAAAGCAAACTGTGTACGCTTGATGGAATAAGCAGCCATTATTAAACATTGGTAGACAACTGTTTCAGCTATTTAATGGAAATAATACCACGCCTTCATAACATCTCATCTGAAAGACACATACTTTGGGCTACTTGAGCAGTGACTCACAGTGATCCACGTCTGGTGGTCAGTTTCCCACTCCCTCTGGGACTCCCACAGCGTCTGCTTCAGCTTCACCTCCGCATGGGTCTCCTCCAGCTCTTCAAACCGTGTCACCTCGACCTGCATGACAGGAGTGGGGATATAGCTGATCAGCTTCTTGTGAACAAATATGTAGATGACACTGGTCTAGCCTTGTACCCAGGCCTTCCACATTCAAATTTTATCTCGTAGACATGGAGAAAGATCAGATGATCTGGGTATGAAAGCCACCAAATTTGAGCACAAGAGGAAATAAAGGACTAAGATTTTGAAGATTTCATGTGTGCGTAAAAGAAATACAGACAGACAGATAGACAGACAGACAGACAGACAGACAGACAGGCAGGCAGGCAGGCAAACCCACCTTGAACTCCTTCTGGTAGGACTTGTAGGTGTAGGCCTTCTCGTGGAGACCATTGAGCCTGGAGAGGAGCTTGCCCACGTAGTCCAGGGCTTCCCCCTCCTGTGTCTCTGGATCCAGGATCTTGGGAGCCTAGCAGGGGTAGGGCGTGATGTGTGATATATACCTTCACACAGTCGGAGGGATGCGCGATACTATCCAGCTGTGGAGCATACCTGAGCCATGTTTTTGATCTCCGTGACCTCCTTTCCCAGCTCAGTAATGTCTCGGTCTAGACTGTTGCAGAACTTGTCCACGTACTTCTCCCGGTCGCTGACGGCCTTGTCCACGGCAGTTCTCAGACGCATCACCTCAGGCCGAAGACTCTAAGAGTGGGGAGACGGAGGGAGGGAAAATAAATTGACAGCTGGATATTTAAAAAAGCGTACAGACACAGAAATTCATTGGCTTACTGAAGGGGGACAGTTATAACACTGCTATATAAGAGATACAACATAGTTCACCTGGTATACGGCAAGGTCCTCTGGCTTGACTGGGACCTGGTATTTTTCCACAAGGTCGTAGAGGTCCTTCACAATACTGGACTCCTGCTCTATCCCGTCCACCTGATCCTGGATCTCATCCACAAACCTGGAGCCAGGAAGATTGGACGGCTATTACTGTTACATTCCTTGAATAATAGGAACACACTTTTTAATCTGCAGATACCTTGAATAATAAGGACATACACTTCGAGTCACAGGGTAAGAATTGCACTCCTTGTTTGGTCACATGCTATTCCTTGAATAATAAGGACATGATTGCACTCCTTGTTTGGTCACATGCTATTCCTTGAATAATAAGGACATGATTGCACGCCTTGTTTGGTCACATGCTATTCCTTGAATAATAAGGACATGATTGCACTCCTTGTTTGATCACATGCTATTCCTTGAATAATAAGGACATGATTGCACTCTACATGCTATTCCTTGAATAATAAGGACATCAACTGCCTCCTGCATGCACTTTGGGTCACTCACTTGATGAGGTTGACGTAGTCGATGGTGGTGGTGGGTTCTCCCTCCAGCTTGATGACTGCGTCCTGGGCCACGTGGATGAGACGGTCCATCATGGTGCGGGCCTTGGCTGGCATGATGTCGTAGAGTGCCTGGGAGGACAAAAGTGTAGTATTATGACTTGGTGTCTACACGTGTATACATTGTAGTTAGTGACGTTGCTGCTATTGTCATCCCTCTGTCTAACTGTTGACCCCTGTAATTCAACTATAGCTTTATTCTCAAGGCCTTCGGATCTCTGACTCTCGGCTTTTGTTGCCTCTACAGTCTTTTGTATCGGTCAACAAAAGGTGAAAGAGTCACAGACTTGGAAATGGAACTTAGACCACGAGGAGTGTCAACTGATACTAGAGGGTGCTTCACTGAGAATTAGACAAATTCAGATTCTATTGCACATAATATGTCCTTGTGTAGTGAGGACAGACACAATGTATGCAGTCTAAGGCATAGCTTCTCACATCGAGGCAGCGGATCGGTGAGGGCAGCAGCTGGGCCTTGAGCTGCCTGGTGTCCACCAGGATGAGCCCCAGGTCCTTCTCCGCCGGGCAGTCCTTGGCTTGGATGTGCTCCAGGCGGTAGCGACCAAGCCACTTCCGGAAGAAGGCCACATCTACATGTGTGTTTGTGTGTGTGTGTGTGTGTGTGTGTGTGTGTGTGTGTGTGTGTGTGTGTGTGTGTGTGTGTGTGTGTGTGTGTGTGTGAGTGTGTGTGTGTGTGTGTGTGTGTGTGTGTGTGTTTGCATGTATAGAATAGTCATAGGGACTAAAGAACAGCTGCATATTGACGGTTTTCGCTATTCAGGAAAGAATGCAAATTCATTAATATATTACAAGTAGGTCTGTTGAATATCGACAATAATAGCTATTTTGTACGGTAGCTGGAGAAAATTAGACTTGTAACTAGGCCTCCCCTTGCATTTTGTTTTGCAGCCATTGGAAACATGAAATCTCTGGAAGGGATGATAAAATCATGGGAGTGAGAAAAAGTGAGTATGCTACCCTCCTATACAATATCATCGGGCTCTTCTCCTGCCATGGGGTGAGTCCAGGATAACCACACCCACTCCAGCTATTAATAACTAACCATGCTCCTCCTGTGCCATGGCCTCCTCGTCCAAGTCCTCATTCTCCACGTAAAACTTTCTGTAGGGATCAAACTTGGCCCGGTAGGCATTGGCCATGGAGAAGGCCTGGCTGATGCTTTCGTGCACACCGCTCTGCAGCTCTACATGGTGGGTGTCAGCTTCAAAGATGACCTCAAGGCTTGGGCCATCACCGCACACCTTCTCCTCCAGCTTTCGGTTGATCAGAGGCCTGGAAAGGTAGAAGGGGGGATGCTATTTAATGGTGTCCACAATATTTAGCATCTTGGCTATACTGGTATTCACCAATCTCTGAGCATTGCGCTACAATTCAGCATCTTATCTACTGGACACCTACCACTGCTGGTGACAAATGGATAGATGGCCCTTTAAAGGCTAACTTCAGTTCTTTAATATTACTGCAGTACAGGACTCAAGGCAGTTACTAATCAGCAATCCCCTAAACTAGGGTCCTCCACCAGGTTCCTCCCCACCTTGTGAAGGAGTGGAAGTAAGGGTCTGGGATGAGGTTGGGTAGGGCGAGGGTGCAGTCCTGGAAGCCCTCGAGGATCTCGGTTAGTGCCTCCTGGAACTCATCCTCCGAGGGCTCGAAGTGGAGATCTTCTGTCTCCATCACCAGGTATGACTTGAAGAGGCACTTGTTGGCATCTTTGGCATCATCCTGGAGCGCGTGCTTTGATATACGCTAGAGGGGAAAGGAGGGAGGGAGGGAGGGAGGGAGAGAGGTAGAGAGGGAGGAAGGGAGGAAGGGAGGAAGGGAAGGAGCTATATACCATATACATATGTTTTTTTGGTCCTATATAATGATTATACTCTCATTCCTGCTGATTTTAAATAAGTACCGATGTAAAATATCCTGTTTATTCAAGGTATTTCTATTTTATCAACAAATAATACATGTATAAACTATGGAGGAACATGTCACCAAGATCTCATAAAAGGTTAGTCTTATGGTAGCGCATAACAAGTCCAAAATAACTATACGCTCATAGTCTGCACAGCCCCCACTCACCGAGGGGGTCATTCCAAGTCGGGAGGGAGTGAAATGCGACCTGGACATGGAGGGCGTGCTTCCTCGGCCGGGGGTCATCTGGGAATACGACCGTGAAGCTGCCCGCTCCAGGTGGGCGGGGGTGTAGCCCACGGTCTCATAAATATCCTGGAGAACCTTCTCCTAAGTAGCAAGGAGATCAGAAGAATCACAGGAGTGTGAGACTTTAAGTTTGTGTGTTGTCTGCTGCACTAACCTCTTCCACCTTATTTCATAATTACAAAGCTTTTGCTTTATTAGATCATACATACATCTCTTTTGCACACGTTGGAATTATGCTAAGCCTTGCTTTTATGCAGTGTGTGGGGTCTCTCGGAGGATGGTTATATGCCATGTGTACAGATATTTCAGCTCGGCAGTAAACATCTGCTAATACATAATACACAGGCTTCTCTATCACTATTAATCGATCTATTAACTCCACGCACCTGCTCATCTATGTCATCGGGAATAGGCTGCACGATGTCAGCAATCTCGACAGGCTTAGCCAGCTGGTCATGCAGGGTAGACAGAATGGTCGAGACTGACTTGACAGTCAGGTCGTGGAGCATCGTCACCACCAGGTAGTTGCACAGCCGAATGAAGCTGGTGAGTCTCTGGCAGTGGGTCCTCTTAGCCGCCTGTTCGGTGTACGACATCTTTGGCGGGGGGTCCTGTTGGACTAGCTCCGTCTCCGGCTGGCCCCTACCCATGTACACGCCCCCTCCTCCCCCGGGGCTGGGGGACAGAGGGAGGGAGGGTGGAACACCCTGCTGAGGGGAGCCTGGGGGGAAGACGTGGGGAGTTAATTAATTTACAGTATGCAGTGAGTTATCTAGCCTCACCCCCAGGCCATTCAAGAGGCTATGAGTTACTACTTTGGGACTCTGGCACCCAGGACACGAGTTCTTACTTTTGTCAACAGGTGATGTGTATAGCCACTAACAGCATAGCCTACCTTCCCTGAGCTCCTCAACAGGGTCCGGTACAAAGTCAAACGCCTCGAGGGCATTCTCGCAGGCCTGTCTCACTCTCGCCCGCACCCACTGGTGGAGCTGTGCCAGTGACATTGTGACCTGCGTACATGAGCCGGTGAAGAGGGAAGGGGAGAAGGAAGGATCACTACATCTTTAGACACAGGCCATGTCACGAATTTTCAGCTCAATCATCCGTACAGCTACTGTTCCCGGTATCTATTCTGCCAAGTACATAGTCTTATGCCTCATTGATGGGTGCACCTTACCGTTTAATTTATTGGCAATTAATAGCTACTAATACTCAGCTTAGCATCATTTCATTAAACGGACATTTTAATGCCACAGTATAATTTAACGTGTTATTGCTTTGTCCTTAGGGGTGTAACCCCCTCCCCCTCTTCCTCCCCTCCCCCTCCCCCCCCCCTCTCCCTCCCCCCCTCCTCCCCCCCCCCCCTCCCCCCAATATCTACACCATGTGACTCTCCTCGGACCCACCAGCTGCATCTTGGTGAAGTGGCAGGTCTTAAACTCCTCCAGGGTGTAGGTGGTGGACGGCTCGATGGCGGCCATGAGCATGTTCTGACAGTGGGTCTCGCACTGGAGTCGCAGCTCCAGCAGCGCGGGGCGCAGGTGGTCATTCAGGATGAACAGGTCTGCGTTCAGAGACTTCCTACACTGCTGCATTTTCCTGCATCAGAGGAGGGAAGGACAACGGTAACAGAGGCTGGAGAAAAAGCTGAACACTATTTGCTTTATGATCTCCGGAAGAAACTTTCTAAACCGGGACCAATCATGAACACAAGTACCCTCTTGCTTGGAGCCCATAACCCAGAGGGAAGGAGCGTTGAACTAGTGATTCCACCTGTTGTCGAATGGCACCTACAAGAAAACTCCATATATGGAAAAGCTAGCAGTTATGCATGGCTGGTTTACTACTAGACTAGTGCTAAGTAAATTAAGCGCTTGCATAGCACTTACCATATAAGGAGTTTTGGGCAAGTGCCATTTGACAACAGGTGGAATCAGCATACATACACAAGTTTAACGCTCCTTCCCTTTGGGTTATGGGCTCCTGCTAGCACTAATGGCAGAAAATATCGCACATTCACTAACCTCCACCTGACGTTCTTCTTCCACGTGGAGAATGCCTTCCAGAGGCGGAACTTGGCGAAGGACTTGATCCTGGAGAGCCGGTGGAAGTGCTTGTAGTCCAGCACCCACTGCTCCAGCTCGGTGAACTCCGCCTCCCGACCCATGAGCAGCCGCGTGACGCCGCGCAGGCTGACCGTGGAGTAGTCCTGGGGGTTCACCTTGGAGTGGATGACCACCCTGCGTGGGCCAGTGGAGGACGAAACAGTGAGATACTCATACACAAGTAAATAATTAGCCTTCCACTATGCCTAGCCTCATTTGCAGTCTCCATTGTACCTTTTTTGTATGTTTTTTTTATAACATGTAAAAATATCGGCAGAGTGGAGACTGGAAATGAGGCTAAAGTATTCCATGAATGAAATATTTCATCAGCTAAAAAACCTAATTAAGCATCATCACCAAACCTTTATTACTTCTCTCTCAGCGTTTTTCTGCATGGTAACAATCCCACATATACTCAGATACCTACAAACACACCTGAGATTGTAAGGGTTATATCGCACAGACTTCTGACTGTCTACGGGTGTGAGGTAGAGGAATCCCAACTGGGGCTCCCTCTTCAGCCTCTCGATGATTTCCAGTGGGTCCGTGAGGCTCTCCAGGGGAGGAGAGTAGCGGGTGAGGACGCAGTTCGGATCCGAGTTCAGTAGGAGGGTGGAGGACTTCTTTCGAACGATTGAAGATCCCTGGGTCTTGCGTCGAGGGGATGTCCGCCTGGGAGGGGAGGTTGAGGAGCGAGCGTAGGGTGGTGGGAGTGATGATGAGGGGTGATGGGGACGCTTGCTGTCAGGAGGGGATAGTTCTCGTAAACCCTCAAGGGATTTCTGCTTTTCTAGTAGTTCTTGTGGTAAATCGGGTATTGGCGATGTGGAGGTCCTCTTGAGGGGCTTGATTAAGCCACTCTTGACTCTCTTGGTCAGACTGTCAGGGAGAGGCTCTTCGGGGCCGTGGATCTTGTGGTGCAGCTGCCGCTGGTAGGCGGAGAGGGCAGGCTGGGTGGGAGGATGGGAAGAGTAACGTTTAGTGGCCAAACAAGTGACTCTGCTCTGCTTAAAGTACAAGGTGAGTAACGAGTAGGAGGCGTTCATTAACGTCACACACTGTATGTACTCACAAGAGGCTCCAGCTTTGGCTTCTTCATCTTGTGCAAAGTGTCCTGAACATGGAAGTATTTCAGTAATGTAAAAGGCAAAGAGGTAGGCAGCCCAGCTTGCCCATATAGTCCCATTTCCAGACCTCTCCCTCACATAAAAAAGGGGATGGTCTAGGAACAAACAGTTACACTTATACAAATCGACTTATAATAACTAGTTAATGGTAGATAATATAAAAGCCCTGCAATAATTCACCTTCCCAGGCTCAAAATCATGGAAACAAAGCTAACAACCATCCGGCAACCATCCACTTACATCCTCTCTGGTTTCCTTGGGCTTTCTCCGCACCACTTTGAGGGCGGGCCGGGTGCAGGAATGGATCTCAGACGTGGCATAGAGCCTGGCCTTGAGCTGGCTGCCGTCCAATCCCAGAGGCTTGGTGGGCATGAGCCGTGGGGGGTGGGGCCCCTCACCACCTCCTCTGCCAGGGTGGGGTGGGCTCAGCGGGGGGCCAGCACTGCTCATCTAGTGCTTTATCTTTATGCAGGCGCTATCAAAGCACTGTTACACAATCCTGAGGGTGGCAAATTAATAGCAGTAGCTCCCAAAACACATCTGTGTGTCTCATGGGATAGGCTGCAGAACTGCAGGTATAAGCTCATGGGCTCTTAATCAACTGAAGAACATAATCGGTGCATGCATACAGCCTGATCCCAATCCCAAATTGTGTTATCCAGTTGACCCAGGTTCCCTAGATACCGTGTATGGTTACGTGCCATGCAACCGCCTTTACCAAAGCCGAGGATATTATGTATTTGCAAGTGATCCTTAGCCATTGATGAAGGGGCTATTTAGCCTTGGGGTACTTCGTGGCTCACAGCATAATGCGTACATGCAATGCCACGATCTCTAATGTACAGAGCTTCTTACCTAAAGACTGCTCCTTGTACAAAGCGATGCGCAGGACACGCAGACGTCAGCGACGTCGACCATTTTGTAAATTATGTAGTAACCATGGAAACTTAATACAATTAATAAAGCTAACAATTTCCGCTTTGACAGGAAACAGTCCTATTTCCCTTTGAAAACTGGCGGTCTTTTTTCTGCAAAGGCCTTCAATGCCTCCATTCTGTCTTCAGTAGGAATAACCTGCAGCAAAGGAGGAAATAACATACATGTTGCCAAAATGGTGGGTAGTTCCATGGCCGGCGCCAGACAGACAAGGGGAACAATTGCACAAGAGCTGTGACTTACCTGAGCATACCAATACTCTTCATTTTTCAATGCTGTATTCAAGTCCATCTGCAGTAGGTAATTAGAACAACTGCACATAGTACTGTATATTATAGCAGCTTGACGTAACAGAACATGATAGCGATACCTGCATTCCATCATTAATGGCCTTCTTGGCTACAGCAACAGCAATGGGGCCCTACACGAATCAGAGAAGCTCTCAAGTTCACATCTGCAGAGTATGAAGGAGGACGACTATACCTTGTCCCTGATCTCACGTGCAATCTCCAGAACCTTCAAATAGGCAGCATTGGAGTCCTCGTTCTGTGGCACGGCATGCTCCACAAGTCCGATCTCCTGTGCCTCCTCTCCAGTCACTACCTTGGCCGTAAAAATCATCTCCTTGGCCTTACCAAGGCCAATCAGCCGAGGCAGCCTCAGGGTTCCACCTGAAAAAAATGTTGATCCATTTACAGCATAACTGAATGGCTCAGAACCATAGTGGACTAACCCAAAATCAAGCACTAGAAATTGAGTAAAAAAAACAAAACAATATGCATAGTATCCCTGTGAGCAAATGACCAAACGTCTGCAGCTCAGAAAGCACATTCTAAGAGTATCTCAAGTTAGGGAAGACATGTTCGGTTGGTTCTGACAGTAAGCTCTGATTTATATATGTACGCCGCTATAGCTAGACCATAGATATTATAGTATTTATGATAATATTATTATATGTATACACGTAGACAGGCGTACAACTCACGTGGGGATTATAAATGTACAAATTTCGGTGGGGATTTATAAATGTCGGTGGAGATTTATAAATATCAGTGGGGATTTACGCAAATGCCATCATTTGGTTTCATGAATTTTGACGCAAACGGCACCCCATAGAGTTTGTGGAATGCTGGCAACATTTGGATCGTCTGGATGATAAGCAGGATTGCCACACCACTGCAGTAGCTTTGTAACTGTTTCATGGGCTTTCGGTGCTGTGGGTGACTGGATGATGAATCCACTGTCCACCAGCACAGCCCGTACTGCTACAATTTGTCAACAGTTCACAGAGATCTACATGTACATGTATAGAGTATACGTAACAAGGGATGGTCACTCCCATAGGCACTGTAGTCATAGCTAAGACCGGGGTCAAAAAGTGGTCAACAGGTCAAGAGGTATTTTTGTCATTGGTCAAGCAGTCAAGGACAATTTTTACCAGCCGGGCGCGCGCTTCGCGCGCGCCCGCCTAGTAATTATAACGGTGTTTATATAAACGCACAGCGCTGGGGGTTGGATTGGGAATTTGGGATCCAGAGACATCAGAATGTAAATAATGCAGGCTACAGTTTCTGGTGCCGGCGCCCAGACTGGCTGGCAATTTTCTGGCGGGCTTACATTCACTTTTCATTGGTCAGAACTGCAGATTTGAACAGCGTTTTACGCGCGCGAATTTCGCGCGTACAAAACCAGGGACGAGCTGCATTTTACTTCAGTACTGAGTTTCTTGGCTGTGCGGAATGTGAGTATTTTGCTGATGCAGTTTCGCAATGTAACGTGGGGCAACCAAGCTAGCATAGGTTGGAGCATGTATTCCGCCTGGCCTGCAGAACTAGCCTCGCCGACAGCGTGGCCTGGGAACGAGGAAGCTATGCAGAAACTAGAGCTGTAGCTAATAATGCTGTATCTCGTGTTACCAGTTTTTATTTATGTGCCTGCTTCTCTCACCCCCGTCCAGTCATTGCAAGACTGCAAGAATTCCCACGGTCGCCGCTACCGCCGGAGCACAGCTTATCCCAGCCACAACTACAGCTCATCCCACATCCCAGCCACAACCACAGCCACCATCCTACCAAGCACAGCTCAACACAACAGGAAAATGTGAGAGAATGTGCATGCGCTATATGCATGTGTGTATAAAAGGTGCCATGCGTGGCACGTGAGCAAACAGCACGCTAAAAACTGCGCTGGTCAGCGAACGCAACGGTGCATGTGCTGGGTATACCATGTACATGTGTACATGCAGGTGCATGACATAATGTACACTATTGTCCATGATGTGCAGTTATAATACATGTTTGAATGGGTATACTATACTATACTATACTAACAGCTATTACTGGAAACTATAGCTACTGTTTATAAAACAAAACGGAAAATACAAAGAAAACAAAACAAACGGACAGTTATTTAAGCAGGGACGTCCCACAAGGTGGGCATGGTATAATGTAGCATAATAATATTATTGTGTTATTATAATAAATGTTTGACATTGTGCATGAGCGATCCGCACATTAGAAGGTGATGTGCGGGACGTGGCTGACCAGTGCCGGTACGCGGTAAGATGAGTACTCATCAAATTGGGTGGTATTATAATGGTATTAAAATTGCAGTAGTAATATGCAGTGTATATGTGTATAATATGATCTTGGTAAGTGGTCATGAACTGCTATAATAATAAAATTATATATATGGTGTATGTTTTTGGTTGTGTTTCTATTGTCTGTGCACGTGTTTGTGTGTATGTGTGTGTACATGTTCGTGCAAGCCTCAACACTCACTAGCTGAACCTTACGTTTGATTCAAGCCTGTGACATTTTGGTACGGTCAAACGATCAAGTCTTTTTGCAGTGTGGTCAAACGGTCAAGCAGCAAAAATTTCTTGACCCCGGTCTTAGCTGTGACTACAGTGCATATGGGAGTGCCCAGCTCTTGCGTAACAATGATTTGCAAGGCTGTTTATGTTTACCGACCTAGCCCCGGGGGGGGAGGAGTCAGGCTCGTAGTTACAACTAGCGCTATCTGTAGCTACCTAACCTTTATCCCCAGTGCTTGTACTATAGCGGGACGCTCTAGCCATCCTGTTGCTGACATGCAGTTGTGTGCGCATTCTAGGAACAATTCCATCTAACGCACATCACCAAAATAATCGTTACAGGTTTATAAGACTAAATCAAACATCTGACGGGAAGTCAAGGTGGCACGTTCGGTTACAGCCTGGGGTCGGAACGTTGCCTCCCCAATAATCGGATCACGGGTTCGAGGCCACCCGCGTACATACCTGATTCTTGACTTTCTAAGCCTATAGCCAATATGCCGGTAACTTTAAGAATTCCAAAGCTAAAAGGATGACTGGGTACGCTACAGTAGTGGCTCCTGTAATTCCCAGTCGTCGCCTTTACTTTCCTCGTTTTTTTGTGGCAGGAAGGGTCTGGCAACGCGAGACTATATAGGCTCAGGTCAGGTATGAGCACATCTCAGTTATTTTTGACCATCACTTACTTACATACAGTCATTTTACCCAAAATAAATATCATGGAGATCAATCTTTGACCACCACTCAAAGTCTCCTGGGCAGAACACTGAAGGTTAGTATAGGTAGGAGACTGACCTGCGTGGGCCTTTAACAGTCTATATTATATACACATCAAAAATAAATATCACAGTTCATTTTCTCTTCAGTAGCTCTATATATTCTCCCAGTTTACTCTGAACTGATTCACTGAGAATGAAACTGACAAAGTTCTCGAGATCTCTGTCCCTGCTCTGACGGAACATCTCGATCAGTTCTCCCCTGAGCGAGAGCTTCATCTTGGCTCGAGCTTCATGAGAAACGTCTAAAAATGGCTGCAGAGCTTTGGTGCAGTTCTGCGTTAGCTGCTCTAGAGAGCATACTTCATCAACCAGCCCAATCGCTTGGGCTTCCTCGGGAGGAAAAACCAGGCCTTGTTGCAAGAACATCTCCGTTTTACGCTGCCCCATTAGATAAGTGAGCATCTTAAGAAACCAGGGAGGAGCGATAACCCCAATCTTGGCCGCAGTTACCCCGATGTTGTAGCTCCCTTCTACAGCTATTCGGTAGTCACATGACGAGGAAAGGATGGTACCAGCTGCAAGGCAGTGGCCATTGATGGCAGCCACCGTTGTTAGCTTTGACGCGTAGAGCTGAAGCCACATCTCTTGGATGTGCTTCCAAAATTTTCTCAAATGTTCTTCAGAAACTCCATAGAGATCGTTTAGATCAAGGCCAGCTGAAAACACACTCGGAATCGAAGACTTGATAATTACGGCATCAGCTTTGCTGTAGTCCTCCAAATTAATCAGGGCTTTGGTCAGCTCTGTTACAAGGGGGATGTTGAAACTGTTCACTGGTGGGCGGTTGAGTGAGACCTTGGCAATTGTAAACTTTCCCAAACTCTCTGTGGACACTTCAACCAGGTTCATCGAATGTCTGCTTGTTGAAAGCGATCTGAGGTTCCTCCAATTTAGACATCTTCGAGCTTGCTCTCTTATGCTGGCTCTACATAAAGTAAAGTGTCCCAACATGGTATTTCCGGAAGAAATGACGGCATACGCGGTACACGTGGCCAATGTCCAATCAAAACGATTCGCATCTTGGCCGTTTGACCATTTAGCGGGAAATACCGCGAATACAAAAAGCGTCCTGTGAAGGGATAGTTATCACTCTCGTAAGAACGACCATCCCTTTAAAGATGGCTATAAGCATTAACGCCGAGTACCTGAAGCTTCAAGCTCTTGCAAATGTGTGTGAAGCAGCCCAGAAGCTCCACACGTTGCCGCTTCCCGCGGCTACACTGACAGCAGGCAACAGGATGGTACCAAGCTCCACTTACCCGAACGTCACAGCTGCTTACGGACGGTCCTACGGCGACGACTACAGCGCGGTTCCTTTTACACTGGAGTGGAGAAGGCTAGATAGTACACCCAGTTTCACGAGAGCTTCTCAGTCTCACTACACTCTGACTGCCTACTCCCAACCACCGCTGCCCCTGCCAACCTATGGCTACAGCCAGCACAACCACTTTTCTCCCCACATGACTGTACCCAGCACCCTCCACGCTCCGCTACCCGCCTGGAATCCAGCTCCCATGGCCAGAGTACCGTCTCCCCTCACCCCTCCACTTACTCCTGTGAGCACCCCCCATTGTACGACACAGCCATACCCAGTAACACCAGTAACACCATCACCCCAACCGCAGCAGACCCAAACTTGCCTCAACCCGGTACTGAAGAGTGTGCTGGCCTACACTCACTTTCAAAGCTACCTGGATGAGACATGGCCTGAGGACTCCAGTCGCAGGGGTAGTGCGGTCATCCGAGCTTCGTTATACCGAAGGATAGCGGATGCCCTCGGGGGAGGAGAGACAAACGCTCGCTTTAAACAATGGCTCAAGAAGTCTGAGTTCTTTATCGTGCAGAGAATGCAGTCTGGCGGGGTCCATGGGTCATGTCTGGCGGTACCGGCTGTGAAATCTCGAGGGTCTGCGAAGGCAGGAGGCAGCAAGGCCACGAGGTACTCCTACAAGTTGGTTGCCCGACTGGAGGACTTTGCATACATCATTGGCAATTACCACAACGACCAAAACGGCCACCATGGTATCAGAAGGACGTATGCCTTGGTAAGTCCAATTATATTAGACATGTCTTCTTCAACAGATCCTGGTTACTTCAAAGAATACTTTTGATTATCACCTTACTGCTACAAAAATTTAAGAATATTCCAAGGGCCCTATATAAGTAGCAGAGAGTGTATTATATTTTTGTAGGATGTATCCCTCCTCATATAGAAAATACACCCTTCCTCCAAATTCTCTCCTACAGATTCAGGAGGATTTCAGCTACTTGCCAAGGGCAGCCGTGTCCAAATTCATAGAACTCTGTGATATTTGCTCGCTACACCGACAGAAGGGTGGCAGCAGCGTGCTGAGACCAGCGCAGGAGCTCGACACCTGTATCGATGGTGCAAAGACTAGAAGATCAAGAGAGAAGGCTGCAAAAGGCAGCCCGAGTTTGCTCGATAGTTCACAGAGCACCACTGAAGCAGTAACCACAGCTGTTCCAGAGGGTCACCCGAGCAAGCCTACAGACAGTGCCAACTGTGTATCTGAATTAGCTGAGAGCCCTCTGCCTAGTCCTGTTGCTGGCAACAAGGAGAATGTCTTGACAGGATAGCTGAGCATACAATCATTCCAATTTGTAGAGTTTATATCAAATGACATCACCCCCCCCCCCCGTCTGTATAGCCAACTGTATATTTTTGCTCCATTTCACCAATAACATAATAGTTCTATTGCAAGGCATACCTGCTCCAGGCATAATAGCCAGGCGAGTCTCCACCAGTCCCAGCTTGGCATTATCAGCTACAGGTAAAGGGGCATAGACATTCTGTTAATATTCTCAGATGTTACAATTAACTATTGATAGACTTTTGTCTATCAATACTCAATTGTAGTTTCAGAGCAGTAACTAACATGACCCTCAAGGAGCACATTATCAGATGTTGTTAGAGATTGCTGGGGGTGATCTGATGCAAATTGATTAATGTGATCTAGGGTTGCTGCAGCTTATACTTCACCACGAGAGGCTGATACGCAATGCATGACATTTCCGTGCGATATAAGCATAATCGTGCAAAAAAAGTCCTACAATACTATTAGTGTATGCAAACAAAAACCACGATGGTCAAGCTCACCAGCCACTCTGATATCGGTAGCCAGGGCGATCTCCAGCCCTCCCCCGAGTGCGACTCCATCCAGGGCAGTAATCACAGGCATGGGGAGCTCAGAGAGATCTGTGATGATCCGCCGGGCCCTCCTCACAAAGTACGGAACGTCCTCCTCCTTCATCTTCTTTCTCTCTTTGAGGTCGGCTCCGGCACAGAAGACCCCCGGGACATCACTTTTCAGGACCACTGCCCGTACATCACGATTGCTCTTGACACTGCTGATACTCTCATCCAGCTACAAATACGAATCATCGAGAGCACAATTAAGATAACAACAGTCTTCCTCCTGCCCTATATCACTTTTAATATTGACTGCAGGTGGATGCCTGATCTTAACAATCCTTTACCGCAGTAACTGAGTGACCCTCCGAAGTACTCCGAAGTACTCCGAAGGAAATAATTATGACAGAATGGTTAAGCTTCAGCAGTGGGAGTGGTAGAACAGGAGTAGCCTACTGGGCTCCTACAGCATGAGGTTTGACTGGATTGGCTAGTAGCCAGTCCAAATTATTCACCAACTGAGTGACGCCCCAATGTATAGCACAGGTAAGGCACTATGGCTTCTGGAAGGAAAAGCTTCTATCACAACAGAAATTCAGCGTCACTTCAGTGGGAGTGGCAGGGTAGAGGTAACTGCTGGGTCCCCCCCCCCATTATTTACTAACTGAGGGACCCTCTCCTCCACACAAAACGCTCATTTTAGATAGCCAACCGGATAATAAAAACATATAATCATAATCATAATTATAATCACTGTAGATTTTCTGGACGATACGTTGCTATGACTCTAACCTCCTTCATCAGGTTGATGCTCATGGCATTCTTAGCAGCCGGTCTGTTGAATGCAAATACAACAACACCTGCAGTAAGAAAGGCAGCAATCCTGATCACCATACAATTCCTTCTTCCTAGTCTCCCATATCAGTAATACAAAGCTCTTAACTAGCTTTAATAATGCTTTAAAATCATCCCTGTTCCAATTCTCAAACCCTAAAATAAAACTTGCCTTATTAAAATTATCAAGTGTACTAAACTCCCCAAACCTCCCCCCCAATAGATTTTCTAATTCAACCATGAAATTATTTCTAATGCTGTCATATGCTGGACACTCCCAGAGAACATGTACCACACTCTCACATTCACCCCTGCATAATTTACACTGCCTATCATCATTTTTACCCCTATGTCTTCCTAACTCTTCATTCAGACCGTTCGTACCTGACCGAAACTTAAACAATAATCTTGTACCCGGATCACCTACCCCCTGCAAATAATTCTTGAATTCTATTTCCTTACAGAAAGACTTGTACAGATTCAACTTAACTTTAGTATTCAAGCTGTCATTAAAGTCCTTGTATTCTCTATCCCTCAACCGGATAATAAAAACATATAATCATAATCATAATTATAATCACTGTAGATTTTCTGGACGATACGTTGCTATGACTCTAACCTCCTTCATCAGGTTGATGCTCATGGCATTCTTAGCAGCCGGTCTGTTGAATGCAAATACAACAACACCTGCAGTAAGAAAGGCAGCAATTAAACGACCCTGCCATAATGCTTAGCTAAGCCCAAAGCGTACTGATCAGGTATAAATATGTTAACCATACTGCAAGCTTAATATAGCTGGTATGGAAAGCCGACAAGAGACATTAGACTGCTTCTCCTCACTCCCGCACTCAGGGCTGCGAGATGCAAATTTCGAAGTATTAAATATAGAGTGAGAGGCTTTATTTAGAGTGAGTATGAGCGTAGCGATTCTTGCAACTGAATGGATGGGATGGAATTAGGGTCAAGTTAGGGGCAGGGCACGGGATTGTTTCTGGAATCAGAGGCGTCCAGTTGTCAGTACATTCTTTCTTCCAAACCACTTGCTAGAACGTATAATTTAAGTACTACAGTAATACTAAAACACAACAACCTCAGCCTTATTTTGGGCTGTGTCTTGCCCTCAGATACAACGCACCTCTGAGCTCATTCTCCAGATACGTTACCCTCACATCCCTGTCACTGTCGACAGACTCCGACGCCCCCGAGAACCCTCGGGCCCCCACGAGGTATTTCCCTGCAGCGATCGACGTCAAGCCGGAGGCTCTGCAGGCTCCGACTGCCCTCCTTATCCCTAGACCGAGCATCGCCGTCGCCATTCCTTTGCCAAGGGGTTAATAATTGATTTGACCCAAAGTAGGTGGGGCTGACTTTGCAGGTTAATAAAGCGTACGACATAAAGTGGGTGGGGCTGGTTTTATAGCTCATTTAATGCACAATACAGACACAGCATAGCAAAGAAGAGATACGGTAATGAATGGAAATGAAATGTATACACTAGGAAGTTGCAGTTCATGTGGATCTCGAACTCTCCCGACTATCTCTACAGCTGCTGCCGGATCATTCTCATTCTCTTGTCGTATGAGAACTTGTTCAGTCTAAACAGTTCACTGTCGTAGAATGAAGCCAGACTGTGGATGTTGATCTGTCGGGCCTAAGGGAAGAGGGGGAGAAACGGAAAAGGGTGGCACCTTAATTAGAGTTAATATGCAGCAAACTTGCAAAGATGACTTCTGTTGCGGTGTAAGTGGGACCCAAGTGGAGGGTGTGGCCTGAGTATGAGACTAGGTTTGCTTGAGGTACCTTCTCCTTAAACTCCTCTTCGGAGAACTCCAGGGTGTCGAGGTCTCCCCCGTAGCGGTTCCTGTTAAAGGTGAGCTGGTCGCTGGCCAGCTGGCGAAGAATGAACAGCAGCAGTTCATTGTTGTCTCGCTTGTAGGCAAGGTAGCGGGCGAATGCCTGGGAAGAAAAGAGGGGCAAAGTGTATTCAAATGAAGTCGCCACCTTTCTCATTTGAAACACCTCTGCTATCCCGCCTCATTGATGTAGGCGCGCGCACACACCTACCCTCCTTTCCACTTGACAAAATGGGCCCTCTTCCCTCCCCTCCCACCTCCTCCTCCCTCCTACCTTCCTCATGCTCTTCATGACCGAGTACTTCTGAGTATCGATGAAGCTCTCCAGCATCACCCGGATGGCCATGTCCACGTCATCACTGTGTACATACTCTCGGAGGTGCATGCGGGCGTGGGCCTCAGCGATGCGAATGATGGACTCGATGTGCCTCACTGTGATGGGGATACTGCCTGTCCGCTGTGTGGGGGAGTTGAGGAGACACATACTAAGGAACTGTTCACACATTAAACTCCCTCCGTTTAGTTTACACTGCAACTTGCAATGCTGATACAAATATTGACGTGCAGCTTTTATCAAGAAGGCTCTCTCAATCTCTGGCTATAATGATAGGCAGGCCATTATTCCTGTACCACTGTATCTGCAAGGTGACGTCACAATGCTGTATCTGACTACTCTGATGGGGTATACGGGTGTGAAGAATTTAGCTGGTTATAGGACAGCAATATCACGTAAGTAGCTTGTCCATGTAAAGGTAAGGCATTGCACACTTTGCAACAGATACACTTCCAATACTACCCCACCCACTCACCATGGACTCCTTACGGAGGTCAGCGTACAGCTTGGCCACCTTGTCCTGGTCCATCTGGTGGAGCTTGGGCCGTACCTTCTCCTTCGAGTAGACGATGTACTTCCGCAGCAGGTCCTGGGAAATGGGCTCTGCCCCCGTCCTACCCACCAGGTGGGAGGGCTCATCGCCGTTCTCCTCTCCGTTCATCTCGGAGGCAAAGGAGGGGTGATGGCGGATGTGGCTACCCACCACAAACCTTGCTAGGTTCTCATCCTACAGCAGTGGAGGGAGTGGTCTTGCAGGCACTAGCATCTGGCTACCCATAAAAATTGGATACCATGCCATTTTTACAATTATTACATCACAGCTAAAATGCATTGGTGCGTGTTACCGCTGAAAATGTTTTTCCTCAGTTTTACATCTCGGCTGAACATTGACGACAAGCCGTCATATATTTTAGGCGATATCCCCTACTCCACCCATGTACCAAGCATTAGACCATGGCTGTGTGCTCTAGTCATCCTTTGGGCTTAGAGAGCACGCACAGCCGTAATCTAACCTACACTTAAAGTGTAAGATTTATATCATATGTGATTTTTTAAATAAAAGTACCAGGCACTCCAGTGTGAAATGCGCACGAGAGCCTGGGGACGAGCCCTTCTCACCTCCACTGGGTCCACAATGTCTCTGACCACGCACAGGATGTCAAACCGAGACAAGATGGGCTCCGTCAGGTCAACCTAAGAGAGAGAGAGAGAAAGAGTTTGATAAAACTTGCAGAGCAGTCCCAAATCCAAGTCCTGTCGATAAACACCAGTTTATTTGACTATGTTGACAACTCTCAGTATTTACCAATCACCTTTAATCCTTCTCCTACAACTGAATCATATAGTATCCATGATGCCATAATTCTGTGCTCACATGAGTTTAACAGAATTACAAAAAAAATAACAATTATGCAAACTTGAGTACTTTTCTAGTTATACACTAGAGTGTCATCACCTTTGCAACTATCGACTTACATTCTCAGAGAAGGTGAGCGAGGGGTCGTAGCGTCCTCCAATGGGATTGGAGGCTGAGATGATGGAGCAGCGAGCCTGGAGGGAGGTGACGATGCCAGCCTTCGAGATGGAGATGCTCTGTTGTTCCATGGCTTCGTGGATGCTGGTACGGTCTTGGTCGTTCATCTGAGCATAAGTGTGTGTGCGTGTGTAGGTTCGTGGCAGAAAGGTATCATCCCTTTAGTGAATGACCTTTCAAGGTTCAAGGTACGTACATGTACAGTACATGCAAAGATGTAGGTGCTTGATAATATTAGAGGGCAATAGCTATGGTGAGCTATAATTGGAGTAGAGCCAAGCCAACAACTCACCTTGTCAAATTCATCGATGAGACACACACCTTTGTCAGCTAGCACCAGGGCCCCGGCCTCCAGCGTCCACTCCTGGGTGATGGGGCTCCGCCGGACGTAGGCTGTCAGTCCCACGGCCGACGCCCCCTGACCCGTGGTAAATACGGGACGAGGGGCGATCTTCTCCACGTACTTGAGGAACTGAGACTTGGCCGTCCCCGGGTCACCACAGAGGAGGACGTTGATGTCGCCACGAACCTTGTGCTTCAGACCTGGAGAGGAGAGGGGGAAGGGGCATTCAGAATGACAATGATAGCCTCATCCCCAGGCCCAAGTGCATGTTTCTATACTTGTGGGCCTTGTACATGTTACCCTGTGCGTGATACAGGGGGTAGAGGGGTGAAATTCTGTGTGGGCGAGGACAGTTGTTACGGTTCTCAACCAATGCAGCAGACAATGTTTCCAGCAAAAACAGAAAATGTGCAGCAAAAGGGTGCAGCCATCCTTCGATGGGTCCCTGTACACACATAATTAAGTTGTTAAAAAAATACACATGGCTTTCCAGTAGAAAAGGGGATCTAGGGGTCAGCAGGCCTACCTGGGTCCTTGGCCTCTCCTCCGAACATAGCCAGCGCAATAGCCCGCTTTACATCCTCGTGGCCGTAGATGGAGGGGGCCATGCTAGCAATGATCTGAGAGAGAGGGAAAGAGAGCTCGTGAGTCGATGGGCCATGAATTTCATCACAGGGGGAAGACGGACGGTTCCCCCATACAGCTACCTCTAATAGCTGGGGACACCCCATAATGGCTATCAATTAAGCAGCTACAATATCTAGCCAGGCACACAACAGTCACCCACAAACAGGCTTGCAGTACCCTGTCTCCAATTCTCTCATCCCGGGATAGCTGGTGGATGGCCTTGATGTCATCGTCGGTGAGGTTGCCAACGGCCGTCTTGTCATCCTTCTTGCTTATGTAGTTGGCTTCGATCACCGTAGCAAACACTGGGAACCCATTGGCCATGTTCAGTGAGCCATCATAGTTGTTGCTATACACACCTGTCAGCTCCTACAGACACACACACACACAGATACACACACACACATAAGAAGTTAAAAGATGCAAGGTCAGCAATATAAAGGAGGTGACTGACAATGTCATCTCCTGGTCTGCAGCTGTCCACAAGATCAGCCAATAGGATTGCGTCTTTAGACCGAGGCAGGCGCCCAGCCGCCACCTTCCCCGGGCTCTCCTGAATAGTGATCCTCTGGTAGTTCTGGTACAACGTCTGGGGGGGGGGGGGGAGGGGATACTGACAATAACAGCTGGTCACTAACAGGCAAGCTAAGACACATTTTGATAGAGGCCTGCTAATCCACCATTATAATAAATTCAGAGGAGGAGTTCAGGAAAGCGACTGGCACTGGGTTTAACTTCCCATCGTACAGACTGAATTGCCAGAAATTTTAACAAAGATTTGTTACTGTGTGCAACACGCAAAAGAGACGGTATCTATGGTTAAGATAACATTAAGGGTAGTGTTAGGTCCGTTCTTCAAATTTAAGGATCTAAAATACCTGCTCCATGTTGATCTCGAAGGGCCCGTTGGCCTGGCACTCGGGACAGGTCCCCGGCTTCACCTCCTGTTCCTGTCGCTGGTAGAAGGGGCCGAGGAGGAAGCCACACCGGAGGCAGTCGTACTTGACCATGCTGAGCTGGGGGAGGATGCCCGTGCAGCTGGTGACCACACCACTGGTCCGGATGAGCTGGTTCAGGTGGAGCTGTCTGGAGGGGGGGGGGGGAGGAGGAGGTAGGGAGGGAGGGGGGAGGAAGGGAGAATGGGAGGGAGTTGGAAGGGGGATAAACAAAAATGATAATTTTCTACTCATAAGAGTTACATAGTGAGAGGAGGGAAGGAGAGGAGAGAGAGGAATCACCATTACCTGAGCGATCTGAGCTCCTCCATTAGTGGCAGCTCTGCCACTCTCACGTGGATCTCACTGGCAATGCGCTCATAGTTTGCGAAGTAGGACAAGACAACTTCCTTTGCAGCCTGCGGAAGGAGGTAACTAATCTCAGCAAAATTACGTACACGACAGATAAAGAAAAAATTGTAGACAGCAAATGCGTTCGCTAGAAGTGGGTTCCCGATACACGTACTTCATTGAAGATCCTGAGCATCTCGGTGGGAGCCTCCGGGAGAAAGAAGGCGATGACCTGCTGCTCGTTGGCCAGCACGTTGTAGTCCACCACCAGGCTGCGCTGGTTCTCTGGAGGGAAGAGTTAACGTTGGTGTACGCACGGGAGGTGCTAAAACATAATGCCTGCCCAGGCACGTCTTATGGTACATAAGCACTAAAGTAAAGTAAGTGGTAAGTAAGTGGTTTACTTGGATGGCATGTGCCACGAATCACCTGCTGAGGTTTCGGAGACTAAGAACGAGGTTATTCGTTTCTAAATGTGCCATAAATTCTGTTTTTACTTCAGGCATGCATGCACTAGCTTGGCTGAGAGCCTGCTTTACACAGTTAATGAGAAAGTCAAATTGATTTTGTTTTGAGACAGTAACGTTCTAATACCCCCTTTATACACACACACACACACTCACACACACACACACCTTCACACATTTGCCGTATCTTCTCTTTGTAAACATTGACTCCCATCTCGTTGACATAGGTCCGCAAGAAGTTCTTGAATCGTGTCTTGATCTCGGCCCGGGGGGCGCCCATGGAGACCCACTCCCGCACCGTGTGACCTTTCATGTCCTCCAGGTTCTCGATAATCTCAGGGCCCTGGGGAAGGAGGGGAAGGGATGGTGGGAAAATGTTCCAAAAATACCATACAGAATCTGCAGCTGACTGTCTTACCTCCTCAAACTCCATGCCCTCCTCGGTCCTATCCATCCTCCGTCGTCGTGCCAACGGAGGCTGTGACTCCTCGTCCTCGCTCTCCTCATACAGCAGCCCGGGTCTCATGCGCCCTGAGGCCAGGGCCTCCTGCCTGTCCCGCTTCCGTAACTCTCTCTCCGCAGCTGCCCGGGCACCGGGGGACATGGCCCCATACTCCCCCTCGTCCAGGTCTGCTCCCTCGTACACATCAAGCCGGGGGATGGCCCGGTACTCACTTGGAAGGAGGGAGGGGCATCATAAACTTTAGCTACCGAGTTGAGAATAGGTTAAAGTTTTGAGATATCATGAATGGACCCTTTACCGTTATGATGTAATGAGGGATAAAAGTGAGCACTAAATGGAGAAAATACACGAAAACAAGCATATTATTATACTTTCATACATCAAAGCAGTATTTTCTCCAATTAGCGCTCTCCCCCTCCCCCCCCCCCATTACATCGTAATCGTTAATGGTCAATTAGATTAGCAATAATTATTATCAGTACACTCATTAGTAGGAAGCTCTGCCCATTGCTAGGGGCTCCCCACTATAATAACTCACGATTCAAAGTTGTCCCCAAATAGCTCCTCCCCCTCTTCCTCCTCCTCCTCCAATGGGGTACCTCCATCGCCACCCAGGATGGCGTCGGTCTCGTCCTCAAACTGGGGGAGGTCTCCACGGCCCGGACTGCTGGAGGGGTCCACGCCCCCTTTCAGTGAAAGAAAAGACATGTCCTTATTATTCAAGGTAACTAGCACAGGGCATGTCAAGAATTACCCGTAGCCAGACCCTCGCTTGCAGGAGGGTCTGGTAAACTGCCCATATACGAGTTGTTCTAACACCCACCAGACCTCGGTGAGCAACAATTAGGTGTTACACTACAATGTTTTCGCTACGTAAGTGTCAATCGCAACACCCAAATATCTGACAGGCACTCAGCTCTTTGCGCGTTGTGATTAATGTCCTGTCAACGTCATGCAAGCAATGATTGTAAATACTGTGCATTGAAACGACATGGGCGGGTTACCCGATGTACTTTTCTCTACGGAGGGCGAAAAAATAAACTTAGTACCGTAGTCGTCCGAATTACAGTGCCACCCTAATTTAAACGCCACTTGGACCTCAAAGGTAATTTTTTCGTTCTAAGTGGCGCTTGCAAACCGAAAAGTAAAAGCTCTTTTTAGCTGAAAGTTACAGATGTACTAGCTAGTGTCGAGTAGTATAAACGCTGCAAGTTTGAGCCCTGTCCGCTGTGGAAGATCGGCGATCTGGGGCTAAGTCCGTTTTCAAAGACGCGAAATACGTTCTATATTAAGCAACACCTGGCAGCTTAAATTTTTTTTTTGGCGCTGTAATTAGGACGAATACGGTACTGGCTCACGAGACTAAAACAGGCCTAGTGCCGTATCCAGTGTACACACCTGTTCTGGAGCTGGGGCTCCGCGGGGGGCTGCTGGGCTCACCAAAGCTGCTGCTGAGGGCGGCATCTGACGAGGGGGACTAGATACATAGAGAAACTGTAATTTTAAGCAGGTCTGGTGCATTTTAATAGTTGGGATTGGAGGACCCAAATGAAACTCCTAGGTCACCCTAGGCATGGTGGTGTAGTTGATGCATAGCTAGGTACCACCCCCTTTAGCAAACATTGTTCACTTGTTCACCTTGTTGTGTCTCTCATATAAAATCTAGCGGTATTATGTAGCAGTCAAATCAACAATAACAAAATACGTAGCAATTTAACTTACGGCCATTTCTCTTGACTCGGAGATTCTGCTTTCCCGCGAAAAGCGCGGTAAAATGGCAGGCTGTCACGTGAAATTAAGAACTATACATTTTGATTGGACAACAAAATTCATTGCATCATTTATTATTGATGAGTTCCAAATAGAATAAAAAATCTGACCTTTACCCCCTCACTCCACCCTACATAGCAGTCGACAGTCTATTTGGTGACCAGCCAGCTAGCTATAGAGCAGTCGATTGTAACCCATCATGGAGGGCGACAACACTATAGACTGGTGTAGCGTCGATGCCAATTGCAAGAACCTCCCGAACGTGCCAAACGAATTTAATCCTCATGAACTACCGATAATTGACGGTAATGCATCTGCCAGCAACGTATCCTCTTCAAACGACTCCTGCTCCTACCCCTTCTGTGTGGTGGCACTCTATTACACGATTGACAACACTAAGTGAGTTAATGACAGCATCTACACGGTAAACTGTAAGCACACAGCAAGAGCATACCGTGCAAGAGAGCAAACCTTTTCAAGGGGCCCATACACTCTATAGCCACACCTGCGACCACCCATAAGCGGTCAAAGCAGCTCAAAATAGTGCATTCAAGGGTCAAAGTGTGCTCAGAAGTACGGTCAATTGCTGTGGAACAGCTTTCGGCATGCAGTAAGTAATCTCAGGGTGAGCTCCGCTCGCTTACCTCACTTGTTCAATTATGCACAGTAGTTACGCATACGGTCATCGGTCAAAGGCCTAAAATCAGTGTGGTCCAAGCTGGCAAAAAGAGTTTATCAAAACTGTGACCCGTGGTCGCAATTATGACTATGCCGTCTATGGCAGTGACCCCCTTGTTTTAAGTCACAGCCAAGTGCGAAGTATCTAGATGACGTTTAATATATACCGCAAAAGTAAACCTTTACTGCTTATAGTGCTTCTCCAGCAGGGAAGTCTTATCACATGACTTCTGTGAAGAAATATGGCTTCATTCGTCAATGCGATTTTGTAGAAACACTAGGAATAGAAATCCCAAATTTCAATGCAGCTTTTACGAAGGGGCAACTTTTGGCTAGAGAGCGAAGATGGCAGACCAAAAGGTGCCATTTTGAGCAAAAGGAGCTTAGGCATAGAGTATTTTAAGCACTAAACCAACTGCTCCTACTTGTATTGAAGTTTCAGTATATCAAGCTGAGATCTTAACTCCTTGCCAATCATGAGATATTGTTTTTGTTTTTTTAAAGATTTTGCAAATTTCACAATACATGTATGGCTTCTGTATTGGCTTATGACCACCTTGAAATATTATGTTTCTATTGTGGGCACTTTAAACTCCAATACTTCAATAATTGTTATTCTCTTGCTCTGGAACACTGTGCATGTGCTGCGACAGAGCCTGGGGGGCATGGCTAGGTGTCTGTAAGATGATAAACAAACAAGACTTATCCCAAAAAACTGGCCATTTTTTTGAGATGATATTTGCGAGCAGTCTTTCTTACAGTAAGAATTAATTTGTATTGCATCAGGTCCCAACTCCATGATAGTGTCGGATTACAAGACCCTCTTTACAAAATTAATTACATGAACCATAACCCTTGTCGTTAAACAGTTGCTTCTCATTTGCAAGATTAGCAAACGTAAAGGTTTTATACAGGTTTCATTTAAATTTGATTGAGTCTACGATAATAATAATAATATACTCATGTTGCTGCCGTAGCGCTTACGCCATTGGCCACGCACCCACAGACGCAGGCGGAGCTTGTAAGACCTCCAGTCAGAGGACAAGAGCAAGAACAACCAGAGACCACACAATCCTGATCACCATACAATAACTAAAACCCTAAGAATGAGGCTAAACATCAGGCCAAAACAGCTGTCTGCAGTTCTTTAAGGTTTTCTTTGCTGTGGCATGCAGCTGACAATGTTGTTATGGCCCACTGAGCTTCGCTCATTGTGTTACACAATGTTCTTAGTTGTTTTAGAGAAAGCATTTTCACTGTCTGCATTCTCACAAGAATCACTGTATAGTACTACTGAAACTGTAGTGCAGGCAGTAGTACGTAGTAGTGTTGTTCTTTGGGTCTGGGAGTGAACTGTAGTAGCCAACCATGAAGTCTGGGAATGAGGCTATATAGGAGTAGCCTCAATCTTGGGGCCTGGGAATAAGGCCTTGATCTTGGAGCCTGGGAATGAGACTCAGTTATAGTGCTAATAGATGTAGGTGATATTATTTACTGGTCTGGGATTGAGACTGCTTTTTCGTTAGGATTAAGTTTAATAGTTTTACCACATTCCCATGGTGAGTGTGTGTGTGTGTGTGTGTGTGAGCTCCCAGCTGGGCTCCATTTTCTCGGAGTTTCTTTACTCTCTCAATGTTTCTTCTTTCCATCTTTGCTATGAAGAGTGCTTGTGTCTCTATTTAAAAGAATATTTTCTGTAATATTGACACTGCTCACTCTTCATACTTTGCATATGTACATGTTATGTAATTAAGTATTCATAGATCGACACTTCAAATTGGTCTCATTCCCAAGGCTGCCATACAATAACCTGGTCTCACTCCAAAAGCTGCCATACAATAACCTGGTCTCACTCCCAAAGCTGCCATACAATAACCTGGTCTCATTCCCAAGGCTGCCATACAATAACCTGGTCTCATTCCCAAGGCTGCCATACAATAACCTGGTCTCATTCCCAAGGCTGCCATACAATAACCTGGTCTCATTCCAAAAGCTGCCATACAATAACCTGGTCTCATTCCCAAGGCTGCCATACAATAACCTGGTCTCACTCCCAAAGCTGCCGTACAATAACCTGGTCAGGGTGTGGCTTGTCTTCCCTCTGCAGTGTACGCATCTACGACCTGGTTCTGCTGGCCACGAGTGCGCTATTTCTTTTCTACCTCATCTTCTTCTTCGTCCCAACCATGCGGAAGCTCCACGAAAGCCTGCCCCTCTTCAAGATACTCTATGCCATGGTAATCTTCAGTGGACTGTCAGCATGTCTCACACATACATACACATAGCTTAGAATGGAGACCCCTGTGTGTATGCTATATACTGCTCAAGGAGCTGGGGGAGCAGCTCTGGCTACTAAATATGTGCCCATTGCCCCATGGGCTTATACTTGGGACTCTGATTAAAATGTCCTGAGGAGACCTGAACACTCTCTCACTGCCATTTATAATATTGCAGGTGTTTGTGATCCCAGTGCTCAGTTGCATCCACGAGGCCATCTCCATGTCACTGGGCTACTACAGCACCTCAGCCAAGGTACGTGTATGTCCTAGCCGAACGGTAGTTTATAGGTCCTTCTGTTGTCTAGCAGTATTGTCCTAGCCACGCAAGGCCTTCCACTCCGACTCATAACCAGGTTGCATGATAAACTGGGTGGAAAAGCCTGGGTATGACACTAGTATTCTTTTTTTCTCAAGTTGTGCAAACTAAAGCTGAAAAATTTGCATGGGTTCTTGCCAAAGACCTAGCTATCAATCTGCTACGCTACACTCTTATACTTGCATTCAGGCTTTTTATACCTAGGATTCAGGTTATGATAGTGAAAGAAAGGGCAATGTTTCTAATCTGGGGTGTCGAGTCCCAGGTGAAAGGCTCTAGTCTGCGTTCTTTTTCATACCTCAGGTGTTCCACGTCATACTGCGGGGAGATATCCTGATGACAGAGCTAAGTGTTGTCATATTTGGCCTCTTCTTCAGTAAGTTGCATAACGGCTACATTTACGATACAACTATGATCACTAATATATAATTAGTTCACCAAGATGTCCTTGCGTGGGTTGAGAGGTTTATTAGGTAAAGTGATCCTCACATGACAATACTAATAACTATTTTTGATTTAGACGAAACTGAATACTAGTACTAGGCTACTACTCCACTTTAATAAGCACTGGAATCACTCCACGTACAGTCATGGACATGTATGAATAATAACTTGTACAGTAATAAAACACGCAAAGATAAGATATAGAAGGAAGGTCTAGTACGCTAGACTGGAAGCACAAGCCACACAAACACACACACGTCAACTTCCTGACTGGTACACCTCTGCCAGCAGTTCATGCACAGAGAGAGTCTGCAACACTTTCTCCAGTCCAAGGCACCATGCAGCTAGTTTCGCTCTCGTCAAAGTCCCAAGCCTGGGTGGGTGGAGCTGCATCTTCTGCCCCAGGGCAGACGCCAGTTCCGCTGCCCACTCATGAGCCCTTGATCCTGGGAGGGTGCACCATGGGAGACAGGTGACATACTCTACCAGTCCCTCTTCCACCAGGATCTTTCTCATTGGGGCACCACTCAGCATGTTCTGGAGACTGAAGATCCCGGCCTCGACACACAGCTCCTGGAGTTTTCTCATGGTTTCGACATCACTAGATGACATGTCAGCATGCACATTTGTATGTGTAGTATTACTGCAGGCATGGTCGGGATTCAAATATGGAAAATAAGCCAGTTTCATATAGGGAACCATAGTTGACCAATCAAAACCATGGTAGACTTCGTGTTTCCAGACTTCCCTGTAGTCTGCTTTTTCAAGGAAACCTTTCACAAAGTTATACAGTTTCAAGGTCAGTTCTGGTCCTAGCAAGTGTGGTGACGAGGTGACTAACTGTGCAAAAAAGATGGTGGCAAAGTACCTGCAGGTAGAGACTTAGAGCAATGAGATATACTAGTACCAGGAAATGAGAAGAATGTAACTATAGAATTACAACTTAAGAGTTTGTAAGATGATTGGTCTCACAAGCTCCTAATCAGTGGTCTGATTATTTTCACTTGAAATCAAGTGAACCTGTGACATGGGTCAGGATACATAAGCTCATGGGCCAAAAAATGCACAACATGCACAAATTTTTAGAACTGCTGTATGCCACCCTCTTTCACAAAGAGGGAAGTAATACAGGCACCTATGTTGCTTATTCAATTAAGGCAAGCATCATAGTCAGTAGCTCTGTTAATACCTGAGCAGCATATTGTCCAGCCTCGTCCTCTCCTCAGCGAGGCGGTGGTGGGTATGAATACAGGATTGGTGGATCTCACAGGCTTCCATCACTCCCTCGATGACCTTGGGCTGGGTCAGGTATGGGTGGGTCTCGGAGCTGTGGGCCAGACAGAGGATACCGGATACCACCATGATAGAAGTAATAGTATTGTAGGTTTGTGTCAGCAATCCAGCAATGAACTGCTCTAGAATCTCCGTGTTGGAGGCGATCTGTAGCCGACATTCAGGAAGCTCTGCAAGACTATGTGTGTGTATGTGTGTGCGTACGCATGTGTGTATATGTATGTGTGTGTGTGGACATAACTACACATAAGTAGATGAATATATGTAACCTGCTTTAAAAATAGGTGTGTTACAAACACCAAGCTCTGTATCAAGTATCAATACACTCTGGTGAAGGATCCATTTGAATAGCATGCAATTGAATGGGAGGAGAGGATTCCAATACCTGGGTACATGCAAGAACTATGAGAGAATAAACTCACTTGCAGATTACATATGTAGCATTAGACAACTCCACATGTAGCACCCTGTTGAGCTCCTGCGTGGGTACCCGTGTGGCGCATTTACTAGGGGGAGCTACAATACCGGTCTTCTGATCTATTTTCACCCTCAGCAGTGACCGAGTGACTGCCTCCAGCGTAGGGCGTCTGAGAAGAAGGGTTCTGATGGAAAGCACAAATGTTATGTGTACAAGTAAGCGTAGGATCGCAATCTCCAGTTTCTGCATCACTAGGGGGGTATTCTCCCAGGGTTGTTGGAGCAGAATCACATGAAGTTGGTACAGGAGCTCGAGACCATTGTTGCTAACAAAAAGGAGGCGATTTGCATCGGCCCGTTCTGTTGAGAAAGAGCTAAAGTACTTGGATTTGAGATGATCAACCTTGGAACTTTGGACTGTTCTTATTATCCGCATGTCTAGCTCTCTTGATACTACTCCCTTTGTGAGCTCGGGTTGTATTGACTCCAAGAATGGAACCAGCTTTCTCATCAAGTCAATGATTTCTAAAATATCCTCAACATCTCCCTCAGATTTATAGTGCACATGGAAGGTATCTCCATCTCGTATTCGGTGGGAGTCCAGCCTCTCACTGTCTCCAATGAGAACTGACTCAAAGTAGAGTCTCTGGCAGCAAACTGGGATACTGTATTCACTCTGGACGCTCTCCTTCAGCTCGAGGGCAGTTTCAGGATAGTCCTTGAGGCTAAGGCTCTTTTCTTTCATTGTGTTCTCTGGATCGCGGTGAAGGAGGATTTGGAAAGTGACCTCCTGTGGCTGAGTGGTGTCTTTTATACTAGCATTGCACCCAGAAGTACTACGGTTGGCATGTTCTGGTTCAGGCTCCATATTATGCACTTGCCGTCCGACCCTGGCGCTGAAAGGGGTAAAGACTTTTCCGTTTTTGCTTCTGACGCACGTAACTTGGATGTAGGAGATAGCGGCCTTCAGCATACATGTTTATATAGCCCAGCTACGCGGAGGCGCTGAGCTAAGTCAACAAACGTTTCGCTAACGGAAAAATCACGTGAATTAATTAAGCGCATAAATTATGGTGGTTGAGTACTTACAGCGTATCTATCGTAGCCTTCCCCTTGCAAAGTTTGTGGCCATTAATTTACTTATATATATGGCGACTGTGACTAATGTGTCTCTATGCTGCGATCGAACTCTCTGCCCATACTGTTTATCCATATCCGCATAATTTCCTGCTAGCTAGCACTATAGTCTCGCGGGCCAGACTCACGTGCGCTATAATAGCACTTTGTAACTAGCGCTAGCGCTAGGGACACCCCTACTGCAATGAATATTAATATCCATGCGGTATTCTGTAGTCTCACGTAGCCAGACCCTCACACAAAGTACAAAGGTCTGGTTAGGTGAGACTAGGTATACTGTATCCTCGTTCTCAGGCTCCTGAAAAATCGGCTTTTCATACTGCAACCAATAAAATCTATGTGGAGGCTTGGGAGGTTAGGTATTCTGTGGGCAATAAGATTTCAGTTGAATCAAAAATGCAACATCTACTAAAGTACTATACCATTGTAGTGTGGTTAGCATAGTACGAAAAATACAGAAGTACAATCAACATGTACAAGACTTAGTATTATAGTACTTGGGGAGGGGGAGAGAATGAGTCCACACACACAAACACACGTCAATTTCCTGACTGGTACACCTCTGCCAGCAGTTCATGCACAGAGAGAGTCTGCAACACTTTCTCCAGTCCAAAGCACCATGCAGCTAGTTTCGCTCTCGTCAAAGTCCCAAGCCTGGGTGGGTGGAGCTGCATCTTCTGCCCCAGGGCAGATGCCAGTTCTGTTGCCCGCTCTTGGGCCCTTGATCCCAGGAGGGTGCACCACGGGAGACAGGTGACATACTCTACCAGTCCCTCTTCCACCAGGATCTCCCTTGCTGGGGCACCACTCAGCATGTTCTGGAGACTGAAGATCCCGGCCTCGACACACAGCTCCTGGAGTTTTTTGATGATTTCAATATCACTAGATGACATGTCAGTATGCACATGTATATGTGTAGTACAATGGTTTGGGTTCAAATACGGAGAATATGGAGAATAAGCCAGTTTCACAGATGGGGCCACCGTTGACCACACAAAACCAAGTTTGACTTCGCGTTCCTGAATTTCCCTGTAGTTCGCTTTTTCAAGGAAGCCTTTTACAAAGTTGTACAGTTTCAAGGTCAGTTCTGGTCGTAACAAGTGTGGTGACAAGGTGACTAACTGTGCAAAGAACATGGTGGCAAAGTACCTGGAGATAGGGAGGAGCAGGAATTGAAAAGTGAATGAGAATGCAAACACACTAAAGGGGTAATTATTTTAACCCAGCTAGAGTTATGTATATTGCAGTAGCTTTGGGCCTCCTAAGCCCAGATTTTATCGCACAGCCATGGAGAATAATCGGCGAGTTCCCAATTGCCTATGATTTGGGAGGTGGTACAAGGTTACATTGGTAGCATTGTATCCAGGCTTTCCTTGTCCAGATTTTATCACACAGCTGACGGTTGTCAGATAAAATGTGGACAAGGCTGCAAGATAAAATCTGGGCAAGGAAAGCCTGTGTACAAGGTTATATATTGCAGTTTTACTGAAAAATGACCTACATTTATTTGCCTATACAGATCTAGGGGGTGGATTAAAGTCCATTGTTCACATTCAGGGCCACAACATGTTCATGATCATAATCAATCAATCGATCAAATCTTTTTCGTCCCCTATACCTATAAAAAGTTTCTTCATTTTATGTTTACTTCCCCACCTGAGTAGCATGCTGTCCAGCCTCCTTTCCTCTTCAGTGATGTGCCAGTTGGTCCAGGAGCGGTGGATCTTACAGGCTTCTATCACTCCCTCGATGACCCTGGGCTGGGTTAGGTATGGGTGGGTCTCGGGGCTGTAGGCTAAACTGAACATGCCAGCAACTGTTGCCTGAGAGACAATGTAGAAGTAGGTTGGGGTGAGCATCATAGCAATGAACTGCTGTAGAATCTCCATGTTGGAGGCGATCTGAAGCCGACATTCAGGAATTTCTAGATCTGCTAGACTGTGTGTGTGTGTGTGTGCATGTTAATATATGGAGGACTTCCTAAAATACATGTATATATTAAGGACACCTCGCTAATAAGGACATTGGTCAAGCAATATTGGGTTACATTGTATAGTAAATCCAGAAGAGTTTGCATCAACCCAAGTAAGATCTCTAGTGAAGGATCCTCCAAACTCCTGACATTGAACTGTGCTGGATTTTATTTCCAGTAAGACAAGACAGGATGAACTCACTTGTAGATTGTCTCTGCAGCCCAGTAGAGCATGTTATGCAGGATATCATTGAGCTGATCCTGTGTAGCCGTTAGTCCAATTAATTTATTGTAGGGAGCCACAATGGCAGCTTTGTGCTGCACCTTCACCCTCAGCAGTGACTGAACAACTGCATCCAGTGTGGGGCGCTTGAGAACCAGGGTTCTGATGGAGAAAGAGCATGTTATGTTTGAGAGTGCGCTAAGGATTCCCAACTCTAGATACTGCATCGCTAGGGGGGCGTCTTCCCATGACTGTTGGAGCAGCATCACGTGAAGTTGATGCATGAGCTCAAGACCATTATTACAAACAAATAGGAGCCGATTTGCACTGGCCCGTTCAGCATCGAAAGGCTCAAAGTACTTCTTGTTGAGGCTCTCGATCTTAGAAACTTTAATCGTTTGTTCTCTTGGTAGCACTCCCTCAAAGAGAGCCAGCTGGACTGATTCTAGGAAGAAAATCATCTCTCTCATTGAACTAACAATTTCCAAAATATCCTCAACATCTCCCTCTGAGTTATAATGCACATGGAAGGTATCTCCATCTCGTATCCGGTAGGAGTCCAGCCTTTCGCTGTCACCAATGACAACCGACTGAAAGTAGAGTCTCTGGCAGCATGCCGGGATGCTGAACTCACTCTGGATGCTCTCCTTCAGACCAAAAGCAGATTTCGGATAGTCCTTCAAGGTAAGAGTCTTCTCTCTCCTCGTATTCTCTGGAACACAGTGAAGGAGGATTCGGAAAGTGACCTCCCGTGGCTGCGGATTCTCCTTACTAGCATCAAGGATACTCGCTGCAGCAGGTGGATGGCTGGCCTGTTCTGTTTTTGGCTCCTGTGTTGTTACATCTGCAGCCACTTTTTCGGGTTGCGGGTGGTCATTCGTTGGCTCACTGGGTACGTCCATTTGCATTTGATGCTGGATTGCCTGATTTACCTCGGTAGGCTTTACGATCTTGTTCACTGGATCTGCCGTGTGTACCTCCGGCTCCCGCTACGGCAGAAGTACCGGAATTTTGCCCTTGGCTCGAAAAGAGGGTTCGAGTACGTGTACTTGTACTTTGCCTACTCGGTATTAAATTTGGGGGACCCGACTCAAATTTCACTCGACCCCGATTTCATTATCGCAATAATATCATATTAAACAAACAAACATCATTTTTGCAGCTGGTACACCTCTGCCAGCAGTTCATGCACTGAGAGAGTCTGCAACACCTTCTCCAGTCCAAAGTGCCATGCTGCAAGCTGTGCTCTTGTCAAAGTCCCAAGCTTGGGTGGGTGGAGCTGCATCTTCTGCCCCAGTGCAAACACCAGTTCTGTTGCCCGCTCTTGGGCCCTTGATCCCGGGAGGGCGCACCACGGGAGACAGGTGACATACTCCACCAGTCCCTCTTCCACCAGGATCTCCCTTGCTGGGGCACCACTCAGCATGTTCTGGAGACTGAAGATCCCGGCCTCGACACACAGCTCCTGGAGTTTTCTCATGGTTTCAACATCACTAGATGACACGTCAGCATGTGTAGTACTGCTGCAAGTGTGTTTGAATGTCGAATACGGGAAATAGGCCAGTTTCATGAAAGGAAGCATGGTTGACCAGATGTAACCGTTTTTGACCTCGTGTTCTCGAATTTCCTTATAGTCTGCCTTTTCAAGGAAGATTTTCACAAAGTTATACAGTTTCAAGGTCAGTTCCGGTCCTAGCAAGTGTGGTGATGAGGTGACTAACTGTGCAAAGAACATGGTAGCAAAGTACCTGGAGGTAGGGAGGAGCAGGCATTGAGGTCAGGGGTACAACTCGGAAACCAAACCACTGAGTAATATACTCACTCTTACCGGTAGTCTGAAGTCTGGGAATGAGACTACAAAGTAATAGACCTACTTCCAGTCTTGGAGTCTGGGAATGAGAATCACCTCAATCCCAGTCCAAGGAGTCGTTTGTGACAAATTTGTGAAAGCACATACCAGCCTGAAACTGCACTTCCGACTTAGTTAGTGTCCTTATTATTCAAGGGCCACACAAGTTAATATTCAAGGAACATAATCAAACATTCTAGTAGCTGCCCACCTGAGCAGCATGCTGTCCACCCTCCTCTCCTCCTCAGTGATGCGATAGTGGGTCCAGGAGCGTCGGATCTCACAGGCTTCCATCACTCCCTCGATGACCTTGGGCTGGGTCAGGTATGGGTGGGTCTCGGGGCTGTAGGCTAAACAGAGCATGCCAGCGACCGTCACCAAAGAGGCGATGTAGACGTAGGTTGGGGTGAGCATCACAGCAATGAACTGCTCTAGAATCTCCATGTTGGAGGCGATCTGTAGCCGACATTCAGGAAGCTCTGCTAGACTGTGTGTGTGTGTGTGTGGGAGAAGAGGAAGTTAATGCCATCCTGAATGTAATACAATAGGATTATATGTCCTGTTTTTGTACATGTATTCGCATACATGTAGAAGTACAATACTACCTTACATAGTTTACATACTTAATTTCACTAAACTAAATGTACTCAGCCAAATATTCCCGGAATTTAAAATTCGTGGTTCAAGGTGCATGCTACATACGCACCTCTGTAATTAAATTTTGTGGTCATACATTCAATAGACCCTTTACCATTATGATGTGGGGGGGATAAAAGTGAGCACTAAATGGAGAAAATACATGAGAACATGTGCTTTGATGTAGTTTCTTGTACGAAAACATAAGAACATGCTTGTTTACATATGTTTTTCTGTATTTTCTCCATTTAGTGCTCACTTTTACCCTCCATTACATCATAATGGTAAAGGGTCTATTGCGAATATAACGTAAATTTGTCTCACTTGCAGATTGTCCCGATAGCTTTGTACAACACTTCGCTTAGCACACGATCGAGTTCGCCCTGAGGGGCCATCCGCCGTGTGTACTTGTTGCGCGGAGCCGCAATGGTGGCGTTGTGTTCCACCTTCACCCGCAGCAGCGACTGAGCGATTGCATCCAGTGTGGGGCGCATGAGAACCAGGGTTCTGATGGAGAAAGTGGCTGTTATGTTCCAGAGAGTGCGGAGGATAGCGTGCTCCAGGTACTGCATCTCCAGGGGAGTCTTCTTCCAGGGCTGTTGGAGCAGAATCACATGAAGTTGGTGCATGAGCTCAAGACCATTGTTACTGATGAAAAGGAGACGATTTGCATTTGCTCGTTCCGCCGAACAAGGCCAGAAGTACTTAGCTGGGAGGCTCTCAACCTTAGGAGCCTTGACCGATCTAATTATCCGCACGTCCAGCTCTCTCGATATTACTTCCTTTGTCAGTTCGGGCTGTATAGACTCCAGGAAGGTAGCCATCTCTCTCATCGAACTAATGATTTCCAAAACGTCCTCAACGTCTCCCTCAGAGTTGTAGTGCACTTGGAGGGCATCTCCATCTCGTATCCGGTGAGAGTCCAGCCTCTCGTTATCTCCGATGAGAACAGACTCGAAGTAGAGCCGCTGGCAGTGAGCCGGGATTCTGAACTCTTTCTGGATACTCTCCTTCAGTTCAATGGCGGTTGCAGGATAGTCCTTGAGGCTAAGGCTCTTCTCTTTCTGTTTGTTCTCTGGAACACAGTGAAGGAGGATTTGGAAAGTGACCTCCCGTGGCTGAGTGGTTAGGAAACGATTCTCCTTACTAGCACTAGTACGGCAGTCAGGGGTACGATCGTGAGCCGGATGTCCGTTTTTCTGCACAATAAAACCTCCAATACCATTATTAACAGTAGCAGATTGAATGCAGTGTACAGAATGGCTGGCCTGTTCTGGTTCAAGCTCCTGCATTGTTACATCTGCAGCCACTTGTGCTTGTGGGTGGCCATTGGTTGGGCCAATGAGTGATGGTTCGTGTGCCAGCATGTGTGCATGGCCATTGGCAGTTGAGACTGGCTTTCCTGGGCATCCTTTACAACCCTGGTCACTGGTTTTGTGGTGATCGGTTCCCTCTAAGTTGCCTGATTCTGTCTCTAGATCGGGTTCGGGAGAAGGGGGCGGAGACTTTCCGGGTTCTCTGTTGCCCATACCCTGTTCACTGCTCATGGATCTAGGTGACAGCCTTCTGTAGTAATTGTAGGAACCTCAATCGTCAAGAAGTAGCCATCTAGTCTACTCAGAGCGGTCTACTCTCTCCGCCCGTGTTTTCATTTCGCGATCGGGCGGAGCCTGGCACGCGCACGTGACTACAGATCAGACCCCGCCCTCCCAGGGCCCCGGGGCTCCGGGGGTCGAACGAGACGTACTTTTAACAGCACACACATGTACAAACAATAAAAATATTCACGACTGGAACACAAAGTTAGGAAGGTAGGATTTTAGAAATAATTTCTCCAACTGACATTTTCAAGACCCTCTCCAGTCCAAAGTGTATCTTTGCCAGCCTAGCCTTCACAAGACTGACGAGGGCCGGGGGTTGAACCCTCAGGTCCCCCGATGACGCCAGCAGCTGCACAAGGTCTCTTGCAAGGGGCCTCAGGGAAAGGGGCACGTAAGATGGTGAGAGAATTACAAAGTCTACCAGTCCTTCACGATCAAGTACTTCCCGGTGGTTCTCCCGCCCGAGCATATTCAGCAAACCAAACAGGACTGTTTCGAGGCTAAGGAGCGTCAACTGGTGCAGTGGTTCCAGTTGGGCGGTGCTCACTTCTGGCAGGTAGAGCAGCTTCACGTAGGGAATGAAAGTGGACCAGACGTACCAGTGCTTCACCTCTCCTTTCATGATTACATCGTGTGTCGTAGCCTTGAGGAATGAGCTCATGTGATCGTGGATCTGCTGGTAGTACTGGACCGGGATGTGCTGTGGAGAGACCATGATGAGCTGGGCCAGGTACACCTGAGTGAAGTACCTGTGTGTGTGGGGGGGGGGGGAGTATGTGCATGCGTGGGCAATCTTTGAGATTTTTCTCTATGGCTATAAAAAAATCTGTGTAGGGAGGCCTGGCTATGAGGCTAGCCTGTCAAGCATGCACAGACTCTGCAGCTTACTGCAACATGAGTGAGTCCAGGTCCTGATCGTCGTCTCCCCCAAACGACCGCTTGATCCTACAAGCTTCCATCAGTCCACCAACAATCTGAGGATCGGCGAGGTGAGGGTGTGTCTCGGGGGTGTAAGCAACACAGAGAAAGCAGGTAGCTACCAGCTGGGGGGACATGACCCTCACGGAGGGTGTGTGAGAGATGCAGGTCAGCTGCAAGAGGACGGCAGGGTTGATAGCAATCTCCTTATGGCACTCGGGAAGTTCGCTGAGACTGAAAAGGGAAAGGAGGAGGTGTGGGGGGATACTGGTGATGAGCGGTATACAAAAGTAGCCTCGTACCCAGGCCTCCCTTCGCAGCTTTTTTTTTTTGCAGCCGTGGAAAAAAAATGGGGGCTTTTTTTCACGGCTATGAAAAAAGCTGGCCTGGGTACAAGGCTCAAGTATTTTTAGCGTATGAGATTAGGAGTGTATCAATCTAGAGAGCCTGTCACTGCCGATGGGTGAATATAGCAGTTACCTTCTCCACTCTCACAGAACGCACTCCTCAAAGAAGGTGTTTTTTTGTTTTTTTTGTGTGTGTGTGGCCATTGTGATAGCTGTATGACCACATAAAGTCTAAGCATACTATTTGCCACAGTAGAACTTTAAGTGCAAGTGCTGGAAGGCACAGAAAATTACAAGGAAACAAGCATGTTCTTATGTTTTGATGTAAGAAAATTACGTCAAAACACGTTTTCTTGTATTTTCATTTAGTACCTACTCCCCAATCGATAAAGGTCTATTTCACTAAAGCACTGTAGACACACACTCAACCCCCTATACGGCAGACAGACAGACAGATACAGACAGACAGACAGACAATAAGCCTCACTTGCAGAGGGTACCCAGAGCAGCTCCAATTGTTTCCACCAGAATCCAGTCGTGGTTCCGATCCCCGGGAGACTCTTCATCCGTAATCTGCTTTCCCTTCTCCAGCACTTTTCGCTGCAGGGACTTCATACACATCTGGAGCCCACCATGGATCACGATCAGTCTCCGCAGTGCAAAGGTCTCCGTGAGGTTCCAGAGGATCCTGAGAATACCGTATTCAATGTACTTCAGCTTCAGTAGGCACTGGGGCCAAGGGTTTCTGAGGAGGAGCCCGTATAGTTCAAGAATGATGTCCACTCCTCCGTTGTAGACAAAGTGGAGCTTGTTTGCGTACTTCTTGGGACTCAGCCAGGGGAAGAAGTACTCGAACGCTAGGTCCTCGATGAACTCAGCTTCTATCCCCATCATGACCAGGTCTTCCAGCCCCTGGCTTATCCCCGTGGCGACCGAGGGGTTTTCGGTTTTCAGCATGGCGAGCAGGAGGCTCATCCACTTGATCACCTGCAGGATCTCCTTGCAGTTTCCCTCACTGTAGTACTCGACAAGAAAGCTGTCTCCGCTCCTGATTCTCAGGGCGTCGAGACGAGTTGTATCGCCGTGGGACTGCGACTCGTAGACAAGGTTCTGGACACAGACGGGGATGTTAAACTGCTCCTCTATCTCCTGCTTGAGGTTGAAGATGCAGGCATTTGGGGGCAGCTCTTGGAGTTTTAGCTGTTTGTGTTCTGTGGTCTGCAGTTTGGTGCTGTGGAGCACCAGGTCAAAGGTCATACTCTTGCCTCCATCACCACCACCTGATGACGCCTTTGTGCTCATTTTTGCAGTTGATCACTGGCTATCAGTTTTCTCCCTCTCGTCCACACGCGTGCATTTAATATGTACATGTGTACTTGCAGTCTCTGTGCATTATATAGAATGCATGCACGAACAGTGAAATAGTGTAACTAGATTGCAGGATATAGGCGTATATAGTAATCTGACAATAACAGGATATATATATATACCTTACTTGTATTGTTTGCCTGTATGTGTCGAGGGCTAGGGCTAGGGCCTCCTAGATCCTACAGCTGCTTTCATCCATGGCGTAATATGTTTTGTCCTAGGTTTTACGTAATATCCGGTGTTTAATTGCGTCATTGTTAAATTCCTCCCGAGTTTCCTGTCTTGTTTTGATCTCTGTTGGCGATCAAGGAGACGAGCACTTATGATTTTCGGCGTATTGAAGTAAGACAATACCACACTCACCAGCAGAGCGGCTCCAGTTATCCAGAAGGGAGATCAGCCCCGCCCACTGCCCTACTCAGGGTACTCTCCTTTATTGGAGGTTAATACAAAGCAGAAGAGGATCTCAGAATCATGGCTTCTAAGAACAGTAGTGCAGCTTCTGACTCCCTTGAACTGCTGGTGACTTTGAACTGTTCCTCCGATGGAACCTCTGAGACCAAGAAGCTTGTCCTGTCTCCTGTCCCCAAGTTGGTCACTGCCGTGAAAACCAGCATTGAAACTGAGTTTAACATCCCGAGATGCCTGCAGTGCGTGTCACTCAATGAACAGGTCCTTACCGACTCACAGAAGATTGCAGACCTCTACATTCGAAACAGAGATCACTTGTCGGTTACGTATCTTGCGAAAGCCAATGTGGCGTCCATAAGAAAGTTTGTCCGCTTCTTTCTACATCCCCTTACCGTGCTACTCGGGACCAATCCCAAACTACTCAACAAGAAGGATGAAGAGATTAAGGATTTGATGGACCACTCGGAGAGCTGCCTCCGCCATATGGCCTTCTCCGACTTGCTACCTTGGCAGAGCCCCGCGACGGAAGCAAACCGGCAGCTCCTCATCCAAGAAGGCGGGGTTAATCACACGATCGAGCTTCTTTCTCTCCTGAACCAGCCACCGTGGGACTTCAGTCGCTGGCACCACTTGCTGCTGAGGCTCGAGATTTCGTGCCTCTCGTTGCTTTGGAATTTTGCCGAGACGGGCTACGCCCGGAGGATGGTGATCGATAGGGGTGGATGGGATGTGATGGTGAGGTCCCTCTTGCATTATCCCAGGGACCAATTTCTGGTGAAGTACAGGATGCATGACATCTTTGACGCTGCTGTTGGGTGCTTATCAAAGTAAGTCATTGTTTGTCTGTTTTCTGCATACGTATACCATATTCTCAAATCAAGACCACATACAACTTAGAAAGTGTTATCACTGCTTTACTATTACTGATACTGCCCACAGACTAGCCTCATTCCCAGTCTCCAGTCCGCAGTGTTTTTTGCATTTACATGTACACGCTTGACTCTTTGAACACCATGAGCACATTTATGTATCCATCTAAATTACAGAGGGTTGCAGGTCGGTTGCCCAGTACAGTAGCAAGAGTTGACAGTTGTTGGCGGTAGTAACTGTGTAAGCAGTTGTTGACGGTAGTAACTGTGTAAACTGTTAGCCTTCCTTTCATAAAGCCTAGGTAATTGTAAGCGCCATGCCATTTAGTAAATGTACACATTTCCTGAGCTTCCTATGCTCTATGGGATTCTTACCATGCTCTATGACTATACCATGTTACTATAGTAACATATACAATGGATGTTAAAACCCAGCTGAGAAAGAGTTAATATATTATTATGCTTATTAGTCCTGTGTTTTGATAAGCCTACTACTTTTTTAACAAAAGCTGTGGGCTGGAGACTGGGAATGAGGCTATTCATTAGCTAGCTGGTCAATCAAGCGATATGCAATATACATGTCCATCATTGTCTAGCCTCGTCCTCATGCCACGCCAGGGGTGTGGTCTGGGGACAAGGCTAATTGTCATGTGGTGTTGTGCATGCCTACATGTACAAGCTCTTATGGTCAATAGCACATACTGGTAAAAATGTACTATATATCTTTCAATGGGCGTGGCTTGATCTTTGATGATGGTCTTTGAAACGTGATCTTTTATTACAGCTACAGTGTGGTGGAGTCCTGCCAGCTTCCTCTGGTACAGAACAAGCCAGCAATGGATCTCCTTCTCACCTTTGCGACCCAGGGGCCCTCCCTGAACATCTTCACCAAGATGCTGATAGCCAACTGCCTCTTCCGACTGACACATAGCCATGAGACACACAGTTATTTGGCCAAGACGGAGGTCTTGGCACCTGTTCTGGAATTCTATGATCTCTACCAGGGGAACCCCAACTATGGCCCCAATATTGCAATGAGGTAATCTGCTTCTACATCTGTTTGTATCCATTCGTTGCTGTGAAGTGTTATTGAAGGCTACACAAGATTTTTGCTCTTGTCCTCTGAGTGGGAATCTTCCAATTAAGCTCTGCCTGCGACTGTGGGTGACACCAGCATGAGTATATTAATTACCAAAAGCAACATAACATGATAGTCTCATTCTGATATCCTATTGAGGACTGAGAGAGTCTTAGTTTGTGTGGATGGAACTCCTTCCACCATATAACTGATGTTTGCTTTGTCTCCTTTAGGTACATGATTTGTGTGGCACTGGCTAGAGTGCTGCTCTTCTCATACGACACTGTTCCCTCCCAGTATAGACCAAAGATACTAAACTCCATGGACCGGTTCCTAGTGATGGCCAAGGCTCCTCAGATTATGAGCGTGGAAGAGCGGTATCAGTATGACTGGATTACTGTCTTCCCGTTTCTTGAGATGCTGTATGCTCCACTCATGGACTGCGTCAAGAGCAAGACGTATTCCCTTGATTCAGATGACCCTGTGAAAGAGAAATGTCAGTACTGGAGTACGTCGATAGCAGTGTTGAGCGTGGACACGGAAATGAGGAGAGAGTGTAACAGGCGACTTCTACTCAGTCAGAAGTTGTTGGATTATGTCGTCTGCCTGCCGTGGGAGATGCCCAGGCAGTGGAAGGAGCGTTGTAGCTCGGTGGTGAGTCACTTTGCGAAGGATGGGAGGCTCCCTGTTCCCAGACTGTCGTCCATTGCAAAGGCAAAACTGGCTAGAAGTGGTGAAAGAAGACTGAAAGAGCTGATAAATTAGCACATTGTGATTAATCAATATTTTCCCTCTTTTTATAGACATAATTATATCAAATCTCAGTATACCCTGGAGTGATTCCAATTGCTAACAGACCATAAAATTGCTCAGAATCAGAGTGGTCTGATGAATATTGAACTTGCCCCCCCCCCCAAACATTCTAAACTTCAGAACACTCTTAAAATATGTCTCAGGAGCTGCTAAATTTTTAAACCTTTGGTCATATTATGCTCATAGGATGTGCAATTCATGCAATACTTAATTTTCAGCCTGTTATGGTTCTGAGCCGTATCAAGCTGAATAGAGGACTGTACTGGATTAGCTATAGAGAGTGGAGGCCATGAGTGTTCTATGGGATAACCTTCAGGTGATATATATAATGGTAACTCTTCACCCCGCAGAGTATTACGGCAACCACTACTGCAAGCTGATGTTGACATTGACTGTTATCATTGGCATATCTGTGGTCTTTACTGTACTTGAGGTAAGTCTCTTGCATCTGATGGTCCGGAATCTCGTGTAGAAGGTCAACATCTTCCTTTTTGTATTGTATAACATGGCTGCAGGGACTAATGGAGCTACTCTACAAGAGTAAAATAGCCTGCAGTAGCTTTGAGTTTTTTACTCATGGAGGGATGATATTTCTCTTCGCTACATCCACTCTCTTTGCAGCTGTAAGTGCCACTTGCTTTGACAGCTAGTGCTTAATGCAATGCAATTTCTTGTTAACATCTCTTCCACACGCAGGTCTACCTCACGATTTTTATGTTGTATCTGTTTAACTTTCATCACAAATGGGGTCTACCAAGTGAGTGTTCAGTCCATACAGACTCTATATACTGACTATATGCTGCTAATAGGCCATCTATACTCCGGTTTTAATGGTAGTATGTTTATGGTTCCAGGCTTTGTTGTATAACTGTGAAGATAGGTTAGGCTGTAAATGCTCACTGTTGACTACACGTGCACTTATCAACGTCCTAGGTGACCTTATGGCCTCTTGTTTCTATCTCTCTGCAGCTAAGAAGTCGTTCTATAGGTACGCCCTTTTCCTTTCTCTGGTGAACATGGTGCAGGCCATTGGCAGCATGCTGTGGTACACAGCCAAGTCACAGCATCCTCATCGGGGGAATGCAGGCATTTGGTGAGGGGCAGCAATGAGATGTTGTGCATGACTGTCGAGATGTAACATTGATCTATAATCTAGCTCTTAAATAATACTAAGAAAATATGAATAAATTAAAGCTTTGTTGTTGCATGCTTCTCTCAAATTTGCGTCAGTGAGTGTGCTGAGCTAGTACTTGATGAATACTGTCCTCTCTTCTCTCTTTCTCCCTGAGTAGCCTTACTACCTTCACTACAGTCATCTACGTGGGCACTTTTGCTCCTGTGGTCTACTGGATCTTCCTCAAAAACTATTTCAGGTATATATAATACATGCCTGTGTCAATTAAACTGGACCTGTAGACCAGGTAGTAAGACTATAATCAGATCTAGACATATTCAGCAAGAATTATTAATGGTTCAACCCATATCCATACACTGAGTTTTGATGTTACATTTACATTACTATCATTTTTACCCAGCAACACAAAGCATCGAGAGAGGGGTGGGGATTAGCTTGTTGCTGGTATACAGATTTGTGCATGGGCACATGCCCCACCCAACCTAGATTCTATGTGCTTCATTTTGCTCAATGCCGGCAATGAAATCAAGTTGGGTATGAGACCATCTCTGAAGGACAAATTTCTAATTCTGTCCTTTGTCCATAGGATGAACAAGTACGTGAAAGGCCCGGGCCGTATCAACACCAGTGCCCAGGACTCATCACTGGCAAAGAGGCCGTTTGTAGTGACACCTCGACCAATCCAAGCTAAAAAGCGGGGCTTCTTTGAGGATCAGACGTCACTTATCGCCGGCAGCTATTCTAGTACCAGCTCATACGGCAGTCTTAATGATGAGGAAATATTCACAAGACATCCCGAATCTTGATTATCATTCTGTTAAGTGTAATTTTGATGCTGTCTTTCATTATTGCTGTATATTGGCATTGCTGGTGTGACATCTTGCAGTAGACGTCATTTTTGGTCTATCAATTAATGTGATGTGACTATTCATAAACCATCTCCTGTTTCCAATGTTTTGCATGGCTGTGTATCTAATTATGTTAATTGCTGAATTGCTGCCAGCTGTATGCAATACTTACTACATGTATGTGCTTTACTCTAAACATAAAGTCCTATATGGTCTGGGTAATGTTAATTAATGGTGTAATATTGTAGCTCTAGTCCAGAGTCGTGTACTTGAATGAGCTCAATGCTTATGTAATTTCCAGCCACACCCAGTTTGTCTGTGACGTCACGAGACGTGTTGCACGCTTAATTAAGCATACCATTGATGCTGTACCGCTAACACCATGGCTGAGCAGCAGAGCGTATGGGGATTACTTATTGCCGGCAAGGGTACGGCCCTTCCTCTTAAGGTAGGCGGGGCTGCTTGCAGTGCCCTATATATTGTGCAGGGTGGTAAAAATACATTTAATAGGCGCTTAAATTGACCAAGCTCCCCGCAAATTATGATCAGAACAGTCAGAACACGTACTCCCAACCCCCGCAGGATATCTCTGTGGAGGCTGAAGTGAAGGGCTATGTGTTGGGGCTCACGTCCACCCTCAAATACTCCAATGACTCACCTGACCCAGTCGAGGTGCTCTTTCGATTCCCTCTTGAGCAGTCGCATGCTGTGGTTGGCCTGACAGCCATCATCGATGGCCGGAAGATCACAGCTCAGGTTCGTGAGAAGGAGGAGGCTCGAGCAGCTTATGATGATGCTATAGCTAGCGGTCGATCGGCTGCTTTTGCAGAGGAGAAGAGTGGAGACGTGTTCAGCATCAGTCTCGGCAACCTTCCTCCCCAGAAGGAAGCAGAAATCCAGCTGCAACTGGTGGGAGAACTGCCCATCGATGCAGAAGGAGGTGTCCGCTTCTCCCTGCCCACCACTCTGAAGCCAAGGTACACCCCTACTGGCTCCAGCGACCCCCTCGCTCCGATCCTGACTGGAGACAGCGATCAGGTGGAGCATGCTAGCATTGCAGGAGTGCACAGCTTTCAGATGAAGGTACTGGATGCAGAAGATGTTGCTGAAGTCACTTCACCTACACATGCCATCGCTGTAGCAAAAGAGGGGGAGGGGCTTCGTATTACACTCTCCGAGCAGAAGCCCACCGACAAAGATCTGGTGATTCTGATCAAGCACAAGGCACCTCACATGCTCAAGGCAGTGGTGGAGGGCGGTAGCACCAGCAAAGAGAACGCTTTCATGTCCAGCCCGGCTGTGATGATCAACTTCTTTCCCGAGTTCCCAGATGAGGAGGCAGCCTGTGAGTTCATCTTCCTGGTGGACAGGAGTGGCAGCATGAGTGGGCGGTTCATCCGCAGCGCCCGAGAAACCCTAACCCTCTTCTTGAAAAGCCTTCCAGAAGGGAGCTACTTCAACATTATTGGTTTTGGCTCCCAGTACCAGAAGCTGTTTGATGAGAGTGTGCCCTACTCCCAGGCAACACTTGACAAAGCGACAAGCCATTCTCAGAGTATGGAAGCAGACCTGGGAGGCACCGAGCTTCTCTCTCCCCTGAAATACATCTTCGGCTTGAAGATCCTCTCTGGTTTTCCGAGGCAGATCTTTGTCCTGACGGATGGCTCAGTCAGCAATACCAGTGCCTGCATTCAGGCAGTCAAGAAGAACGCACAGAGTGCTAGGTTAGTACATTGATGAAGGTTTTGAGTGAGTATTCCCTTGACTATTTCCATGTCTACAAAGATGGAATTATAATTTAATACCCTGTGTTTTCCGTCCAAACAGGTGTTTCACCTTTGGCATTGGGTCTGGGGCCTCCACTGATCTTGTGGAGGGGCTTGCCCGTGCTGGCAATGGCACTGCCGAGTTTGTCAAGGAAGGAGAGAGGTTGCAGCCAAAAGTAAGAGCTACATGTATTTTGTTATCTTGGTTTACAAACCTTGGCCACTCGTAGCCTTGCTCCCAGTTTTCATTTCACGTGCACTTTATTTTATGCCATGGCATAGGCTGGAAAAAAATTGTTACACGTGTAGAGATGGACAACCGCATAGTTATAGAACATCATGTGACATTATTTAGATGAGAGGTCTGTGACTAGCTATATGCATAATTGACAATTTGTTCATCAAAAACAGGTCATTCGAAGCCTAAAACGGGCCCTTCAGCCAGCAGTTACCGATGTGTCTCTTACATTTGAGCTTCCAAAAAAATTAGAGATCCTCCGGAGCCCTCAAAACCTCCCTCCCGTATTCAACGGAGAGAAGGTGGTGGTTTACGCAGTCCTGAAAGCAACCAAAGCAGCTACAACGGCTGGTAAAATCAGTGGGAAAGCAATCCTCCAAGGCAAGATGCTCGGTAAAAATCTCAAAACAGTAGTGCCCTTCTGTGTTCTTCCCGCTTCTCCGGAAACGCACTCTCTGCCAACCATCCACCACCTAGCTGCCAAAGCTCTCCTCAAGGATTGGCAGGTGATGGGGGGAGACAGCAAGGAGATTGTCCAACTGAGCATCGAGTCCAGCGTGATTTCATCCCGCACTGCCTTCATAGCCATCGATGAGGAGAGCTCAGAGCCAGTCACTGGGGCAATGAAGACCTGGGATGTGAGAGCACGTTTCAGCGACTACTCCTCCTCAGATTCAGATGCTGATAATTTCTTATCCATGGCCGCTCCCATGCAGAAGAGGCTTGGTATGGCACCTGCTAGTTTTTTGTACTGTGACGACAGTGAAGAAGAGATGGAGGAAGGAGGGCTATTCGATGTAGAAATGGAGAAAGAGGCAGCACCAATGGCTTATTCAGCCGCTGAAGACATTCCTTTGGCAAAATGCATTCCTATGGCAAGCACTTACAAGCCAAAATTAAGCAGAAAAGGTAAAGTAAGTCCTGCAGTCTTGAAATCTGCAGCGCCGACAACAGGTCTTGCCTCATTCATCGACCTCCAGCAAGCTAATGGCTCATGGGAGAGCGGTTCCGCCATCACCGAAAAGCTTCTTGGTCACAGCGACCTGACAGTGCTGCTAGATGCCTGCCCCGTCGGGTGCGAGGGTTCCCTGAGCACCGTGTGGGCCACCGTCCTGGTGCTGACCAAACTCCGGCTGAGCTACTCCAGCCAGCAGGAGGAGTGGGAGCTGATCGCCATGAAGGCAGAGTCCTGGCTGAGACGTCAGCAGCTCCCTGCTGGAACCACCCTGGAGGACATGTACAAGGCGGCAGAGAAACTGTTGGCTTGATCATTTAGAGCTTGCAATGTGTTACAATACAGATTTGGAATTAGCCTTACCTTGACAGAAATTTTTAACTTTTTAATTTTCACTAGCCATTGAGTTACACTATCTAGCTAGGAATATCTACAAGTTTAGTAGCAATTAATTTGTGCAGAGCTTAAGCATTTGTGTTATATATACAGAAATAAAAAAAATTGAGTATCAAATAATCACATATCGTATGAAATAGTCTCATTCTTAGTCTATATATGGCCTCAGAACGGGACGATAAAAAAGGAGCTAAGAACTGTTGCCATTTTGTGTATCTGCTGATTCACTGACGGCAGAGGGTGGGGGCGTGCCCACGTCTTCATCAGGGTCTGTCCCCCAGGGCAAGCCCAGGATTGCCCCCTGGTCCAGGATAGAGCGATAAACTTGGTCACGATGGAGGATAGCAGCAAAGATGACTGGCTGTGTGTGTGTGAGTGTGTGTGTGTGCGTGTGAGAGTGTGTGTGTGTGTGAGTGAGTGTGTGTGTGTGTGTGTGAGAGTGTGTGTGTGTGAGTCATTAATACTAGGCTTAGCCTCGTTCCCAGGCCACGCAGTCGGAAAAGGGGGGAGTGGCCTGGGGACGAGGCTATACTACGCTATGCAGCCTCACCCAGGATAGGATAAAAAAAAAGTGTGCATATTTGTACATAAGCCTCGTTCCCAGGCCCACGTACGCACTTCACTTTAGTTAGCTGTGGGCCTGGTATGTGACATAATTATAGGGTAGAAGATTGAATGCTTGTGTGGGGCGAGGACAGCTACAGTGTTTGAACAAAAAAGGAAGGCAGCGAATCTATACTTAGCACCACAGATTGAGTGCTGAAACGTCACCAGAAAAGGTAAGTATAGCTGTCGTTTGGTCCACGTGTAGTTAAATCATGCGAGAAAAACGTACCAGGCTCTCAAAGTGAAATTTGCATGAGAGCCTGGTGATGAGGCTATGCAATGTATACACAATGTCCTGTAGTGCTAAGTGGCAGTACGGTACAGGCATACACACACAGTGGCATAACTACTGTAGCACATACCTTGTCAACTGACTTCAAGACAAGCTCTATGGCCATTCCACTCCCAGGGAGGACCGCAAACGGCTTGGCCTGTGCATGCAATTGGAGAACATACACAGCTCGTTACTTGGTCCGCCTCAACTTGCCCTTAGCATTATTACAACAGTACTGAGTGCATGTAGCTGTGTGTGTATGTAGCTGCGTCTCTTGCCTTTGAGATGGACTGAATGTCCGACAGAGCGACGATAAACCGGTCAGAGTCGCGAGCTTTCGCAGACTTCTCAAAACAGAGAAAGCTGTAATGGTGGAGAGAACGACCAATTCAATCTATCTACAGTGAGTGCTTAAATAGTGTGCGAATATGGAAGTAGTGTGCAAAAGTACATGAAGTGTATACAAATAGTATGCAGCTAGTATGCAAATAAAATACTACTAGCTGGTATCGAGCGTGGTGCATCCACTCAAATGAATGATACACGTTCAGGACTTTACTCGTGCTTAAGGAATTGAAGGGGTCGGAACCATAGTGGACTAATCCAAAATCAAGTACTAGAAATTGCAAGAATTACACAAAAATTGAGTAAAAAAAAAACATGCATAGTATCCCTATGAACAAATGACCAAACTTCTGAATTTCTAGCAGCTCAGAAAGCACATTCTCAAGTTAGGGGGCACAAGTTCGGTTAGACCGCTCTGGTTCTGATAGTGAGCCCTGATTCATACATGTACACAGTTATAGCTAGACCATAGATACTATAAAGCATACGGTTTATGCGTTATAGTATCCCTGATATCTTACAGGTGTACAACTCATGTGCAAGCTCTAATGAAAATAGGCACAGTGCTCGATGATGAGCAGGATTGCCACACCACTGCAGTAGCTTTGTAACTGTGTCATGGGCTTTTAGTACTGTGGGTGATTGGATGATGAATCCACTTTCCACCAGCACAGCCTGTACTGCTATTGTCAACAGTTCACAGAGATATACATGCATAGAACGATTATTGGCAAGGCCATAAGGCTGTCGTGTTTACCGGGCTAGCCCGGTGGCTAGGTTCGTAGCGCTATCTGTAGCTACCTAACATTTATCACCAGTGCTTGTACCATAGCTGGACGCTCTAGCCATCCTGCTGCTGACATGGAGTTGTGCGCTCATTCTAGGAACAATTCCATTTAACGCACATCACCGTTACAGGTTTAAAAGCCTAAATTTTGCTAACGTCTGACGGGAAGTCAAGGTGGCGCGTTCGTTTCAGACTGGGGTCGGAACGTGGCCTCCCCAATAATCGGGTCGCGGGTTCGAATGCCACCCGCGTACATATCTGATTCTTGACTTTCTAAGCCTATAGCCAATATGCCGGTAACTTTCTTCTGCGGAAGAACTCCGAAGCTAAAAGGATGACTGGGTACGTTACAGCAGCGGCTCCTGTAATTCCCAGCCATCGCCTATCCAGCGCTCCGGGTGTCTGACACTCCAGGAGGGATGGGAGGCTCCCTAGGCTTTTGTTTTTTGTTTTTTTTCTTCTCAAGTTTCTTTTTTCTTCTTCCAAGTTTCTTTTTTTTCTTCCTCAAGTTAAGTTGTTCTCTTTATAGAAATGCCACAAATATAATTTAAAATTAAAAATTTGAATTTTATAACATTTAATAGATGTGCTAGGCTTTTTTCCCTCCAATTTACATTGTAATTTGTTTCTCTTTATAGAAATACCATATGCTGCTCTTCTCTCTTGTTGGTGCTCTCTCTCCTCCGGGCCAGGGTACCTGCTACACTTCTCTCCCACTAGCACTTACTCTCCTGTTGGGCGTCTGGCCTCCCTCTCACTGATGGTCCCTCTCCCGTTGAAGCCTTGCCTCTCTCTCTCTCCTTCGGGGTACCAGCTACCCTTCTCTCTCGTTGGCCCTCTCTATCCCGTTAGCGCCTGACCTGTCTCTTTCACTGGAGCCTCGTATCTGGGGCCTCCAGTTACTACGTTGTCACCTAGCAAATACCCTAGCTGTGATAGTATCTTCTGCTGTCCTCTCTTCTTTCTTGCTGTCAGTTAGCCATCAAGGATAGTACGATCGAAGTCAAGTGCTAGTGCAAATGCGCACGTGAGCTTAACATGTGAAGTGTTGTTGGATAATTGGAGCATAAGCGCATATGCGGTATGGTGGACATACAGACGTACGTACGTACGTACGTACGCACAATAAAATTGTTCCACTATACATGCTAGTGTGGGGCTAGCTCAGGCTCACCCCAAATAGTTTACAAACAAATACTAACCTGTGTGTGAGGAAGAGCCTGCCCCCCTTGGTCCCAATGAGGGGTCTGTCTCGATCGAGAACAGAGCATCTCTTTCCCCCCGACTGCCAGCCGGGCAAAGGGAGCTCCTCGAATGAAAGCTGGAACCTCGTGCAGAACGCTGCATCCTCTTCAGACAATCTTGCCACTGGGCTACCCTCGTCCGAGGTATCACTCAACCGATGGACTTGTTGGCGCTGTGGATTGCGTGTATGTGTGTGTGCGTGCGAGTGTGCGTATGTAAGTGTGTGCCAGTATAATTTTTTTTTGCTTTCAGCAATTTGCATACCATTTGGGTTTGAGTCATTGACTGCCTCGTTTGCAGCTGGGAGTCGCTCGGCAGAGAGGCCCACATACGGGCCATGGAGTCATAGTGCTCCTTTACCTACGAGAGATAACCATACAGAGCAACCATCACTCAGTATGTACACTGTTGTCCACACATCTTGGATACCTTTGGATACTTTCTGTAAATGTTGTCAAGTATAAAGAGCTTCATTCCTACGCCCAAGCCTGTGAAGCACAAAACGATGACGTTATGGTAATCATCAGGATATTGTCAGTAATCTCACCCATGGCCGTGAGGAGGTAGCTGTTGGGCAGGAAGAGAGAGGCGATGAAAAACACCCAGACGTAAGTGTATATCTTCGCGGTAGCCTCGGGCTGGTGCCACATGACCAGGCTGTGGCATGGTAGATGATGTCATCATGACATAATAAAAACAATCTGATGTAATGCATATTAGTCACTCAGTAAGTCGCTCACTTGTGTCCCTTCTCCAAATTGTCCGATAACTTCCCAGAAACATTCTGCAGGGAGGAGGTCAACAGTCATGGACGTCCACGTCTTTCCACTGCGCATTTGTCCAGCAATACCCAGGCTACACCCCCGGGGACAAAGTTACTGGTAACACAGCCTCGTTCCCAGGCTCTTGCGTGGACCTGGGAATGAGGCTGCTAGTAACACTACTGCTAGCCTGAGTCTGACCTGCACTGTCTGGGCCACTTGCTTGACCAAGTGAATTTTGTCAGAAATCCCTAGTGAGTCTAGTGAAGACTCCTGCACAGAGGAACAAGAGACAGGGGTTCATTTAGGAAAATCCCCAAGGGGGGGGGGGGCAAAACACGTTGGAAGACATTTTGTGTGTGTGTGCATATAGTGAGCAATATTCAATTTTGAAGGGTTGAAAATCCCAAGGGGGGGGGGTGAATGCCTCCCTACCCCCCCCCTCCCCCCAAATGAAGCCCTGAGAGCACAATTACTGCAGCATCCTGGTCCACTAATCATCACTTACTTCCGGGGGTGGTTGAGTCCCAAATCCAAACTGTTCCGCCAGACCACTGCAGAATGGGAATGGGACCACGTTCAAGGACTGACCAATGGCTGGACTATGACCTGGACATTACCTGGTGTGGAGGTAGTTGAGTGTCAGTTTGATGATGGCAATGAAGGAGAGGAGGGGGAAGAGCCAGCCATGCCACACACAGTACATGTAGATCTAGAGGGTGTGTGTGTGTGTGTATGTGTGTGTGTGTGTGTATGTGTGTGTGTATGCATGTAAGTGAGAGATAAACTTCCTTAAACTCAGTAACAAAGCATCCACTTAGCTCTGTTCTTAGTCTCCACTCCCGGCTTTTTTTTGCAAGTAGTACCCATTTTTTACTACACGTATACACAACAAAAGACTGGGAGTGGAGACTGGGAATGAGGCTTAGCATCTAACTCACCAGAAAAGTTACCAGGGACTCGGCAGGGCGCTTCCACTGAAGAACAGACCCAACGAAATTGAAAGACTGTCGCCATGGCTTGCTGGACTTGGCTGGGAATCAAGACGAGGCAAAGCACACAAGACTCATAAAGACAACGTTCTAGTAACCTCGATCCTCATCCCCAGGCTCAGATTCTCTGCCATTTTCAGAGTTGGCAGGGAGCCTGGGAATGAGGCTACCAGGCCTTCAGCCTCTATCGCTATGATGTGAGATACAAGATGGAGAAGGTAGGCTGAGGGTGGAGCAGGCTACAATGGGGGGAACATAAGAATTTTACATCCTTTGCTCCTTGAAGAATATTCCCCAGGGGCTGGGCGAGCCAAATGCAATGTTGTTTGTTGTTTTTCTTCTTGAAACCAGAAGCTTCACAATAGCTGTTTATGAAAGCTCTTGAAACCTGTAGAAGCTTCACAATAGCTGTTTATGAAAGCTCTTGAAACCAACTTGCACCCAGAGATACATGGACACTGAGTGAGTGTAGTGAGCACTATTGTATGGGCTCTACTCTTGTGCTCTTTGCTACAGAGGCTTTGGACTTACCTAATCTTCCAACATTATCCTTTAGCCTGTGGAAGACAAGAAGAGGAGGTGACTAAGCACTGAAGCATGAGACCATTCCAGTGTTTATGAATTGACTTAGGCAACTACTATGTTGTTTTTGCCAGTACCACCGACTCTAAAACAGGACATGACCTCATCGCATGGGACCAGCCCTGCTAGAGCACATGACTCCAGGCTCCCCTCTTGACCCAAGCTCAAGTGGAGCCTCACGTTCTACAAGCTCTCTCATGGATGTGTCAGACAATTTGTGGCAGTTCCTAGCTGTCCACATACCGTTTGGCGGTCAGGGGCACGTCTTCCTCCACAGTGTCACCCAACGAAGAACTGTCCTCTGTAAAGTCTGAGAGGAAACCGAAGACCTGTGTGTGTGTGTGTGTGTGTGTGTGTGTGTGTGCATGTGTGTGTGTGTGTGTGTGTGTGTGTGTGTGCATGTGTGTGTGTGTGTGTGTGTGTGTGTGTGAATGTGTCCAAGCAAGAGTACATAACAACAGTGCATGATAGATGGAAAGTTCCACAGTGCTACCATACTACCACCCTAGCCTCGAACCCAGGCCTTCCTCGCCCAGACTTTATCTCGCAGCCGTGGAGAAAAGTCTCCCCGATTTTTCTCCATGGCTGCAAGATAAAATCTGGGCAAGGAAGGCCTGGGTTCGAGGCTACTACTGCCCTTGCTCCTTCACCCAAGCTTTATCTCACAGCTGTGAAGAAAAATTTATTTTCTCCATGGCTACGAGTGGAAGACATTTACCAAAGCACTTGTAGCACTTACCTGATCCTTGAGAGAGTCAAAGGAGCTCCGATTTCGGGCTCTTCTCTGCTGCCTTCGGGCCGCTGGAGGGAACAAACCGTGATGCGATGATGAAAGGGTCCACCTCCGTCTCCAAGTGAGGCATTAACAAAGGGCTCCCCACCAAAGAACACATCATTAAAGCAGCAATAAAGGGTCCTCTACTACAGGCCCAGTCTCCTAAATTGAAACTGAAAGTGCTCCCCACCAAAGAACACATCATTAAAGCAGCAATAAAGGGTCCTCTACTACAGGCCCAGTCTCCTAAATTGAAACTGAAAGGGCTCCCCACCAAAGAACACATCATTAAAGCAGCAATAAAGGGTCCTCTACTATAGGCCCAGTCTCCTAAATTGAAACTGAAAGGGCTCCCCACCAAAGAACACATCATTAAAGCAGCAATAAAGGGTCCTCTACTATAGGCCCAGTCTCCTAAATTGAAACTGAAAGTGCTCCCAGAATTTGGACCAACCCTGACTTGACTATTATTTATTATTTGTCTATCAATCCAGCTGTCTCGTTCCCAGGACACATGGTAGTGTTTAAGTCTACAGTATTCAAAAAGTCATGTGATACAGAAAGGCCACACCCACCTATTCCAGCTCGCACTGATACGCTCTCAAAGCCGTCTTCGGTTGAGACACTCAGTCTGCTGTCTCCGTACTGGTATGAGCTGCGGCGTGCTTCCGACTCCCTGGATCCATCTGACTGAACCCCGCCTTTTTGAGTTAATTTCTCAGAGAGGCGCTTATTCTCGTGTTGAAGGCTCTCCATTTCTTTGCGCATGGTAGCAAGCGATGATACCCTCCGTCTCTCTTCGTCCAATTCGTCTGAAAGGTGGATGGTGGTATACACGTGCATGTGAAAAATAATTGAGCAGCAAAAAAAAATAAACTGCTTCACTTTCTTGCGCTAAGCACGCTGTTGCATGAATCACATAGTGAAGGGTAGATGATTTGTGTACGTATTTATGACTAGAAGAAGTGCAATGGTGTGCACTAAAAGAGATAGCAATGTGGGATTCTCATATTCATGTCTTACTCGTCTTAGACTTAGTGCACAAGTCCTAACTCTACCCAGACAATAGCTCTAACAGACCAAACCCAATAATTTATGTCGCAAAGGGACACAAAGTAGCCTTTATCCCAACCTTGCAGAGACTGTTTCTCCAGCATGGTGGATACAAGCTGCTCCTGTAGCTTTTCCAGCTGCTCCTCGTACACCTGCTTATCAATCTCCTGCCAAGGTTTTTTCTTTGGCTCTTCCTCTTCTTCAAGCTCTTCCAAGTCTTCAACCGACCCGTCCGACATCTCCTCGCTGATACTGCGCACGCCCGAGTCTAGGTTCGTTTCGTTATCCGTCTTATCCTCACCCGATCCCGAGGTGCGCCTCCGGGCTGCCAGCCGCTCAGCTACCTTGCGGCGAATCATGACTTGTTTCCAGTGCGACAGAAGCTGGCTCAGCGCTTTGCTGTAGTCGGTATCGCTCGGTTTCTCGCCCCTCCTATCAGCCTGCATACATGCAGTCGCTGCCCCTCCCACTCGAATTCCTGCGTACGTACTTAATCATAGTCTCGCGCACGCGTGCGCGAGACTGACGTAATCGATCCACGACAAAACCATCAGAGTCTCTGTTGCTGGGTTCCGCACCGGGCGAATATTTTTTTTGGACGAGGTTTCGACTTAGAAATTTTGCGAGCACAAATTTGTTAACCCCAATGCTACGATATTACTGGTACACGTGCACGGTAGCTGTTTGCAGAATCAGAGTCTGACAGAGAGAAGACTTCCCATTCTTTGACAGCAAAATGGAGGGCGATTGACTGCAAGAACGCAAGACTAAAGGTAAATAAGCAAGCTTAAATAAAGGTAAAATTATATACAGGCAGATAATCATGCTAGTAGGATTCATAAAAGTATGTTTGAGGCTTAGGGGGCGTTCACAAACAGGTTAATGTCACACTTAACGTCATTGCAACGATAAGGTCAAACCCCCCTCCCTCTTAACATCACAACCAAAGGCGACATTCTGCTGCAGGGTCTGTCAAGAAGGTGCCAAAACAGTCGTATTTATGTTCATTGTATTAACAGCACCCTAATATTAATGCAATTTACTGTACAAAACGAAACGTTTGTCACAAAAGTATCGATCTTAACGTCGCACACCCTTACCCCCTCCCCCCTTAACGTCAGATAAACGTTAAGCGTGACTAAAACCTGTTTGTGAATGCCCCCTTACTAGTTCATGAAACAGTTGAACTTGAATAGGAATGCCTGGGGTGGAATAGTATGTCCTGCTACTGTCGTTTTAGTAATCTTTGCAACTGCGAGTGAAAAGCAAGAAGTGGGCAGGCATGAACCACACTGGGATTTATTTCTCTGTTTGCCTACGTAAACAGCTCCTGAGCTATTTTATACCCAGTTGATAAAAATTATAACATAGTAGGGTAAGTGAGCCATGCATTTGCTGTATGCTTTTGGTGTTGCACAGATTACTAAATCGAAGGTATCACTATAGGTACTTTCACAGCAAAATGTGTGGAGGAAATTTGCTGGATATTCAAGGCGATTACGGGAAGTCATTAAACGGAAAAAGGCATGTCTTTTTGGCATATACTTAGGATTTGGGGGCTATCTCAGGAAATCCTCTCAGACAGCCAACCTATGGTACCTTAACATGCTGTCATAAGCAGCACCTGCATGGATGGATGCTTTTTATGCCTTTCAGGGCTATATTCATACAATACATTTTAGCCTACTGGGAGGGGCGTATTAGTCTCGTGACCAGACCATGCGAAAACCAGTGGTCTGGGAACATGCGTATTTCAAATTTGTTCGGAAATGAATGTTATGTCATCACGTAATGAGTCTCATTAATTTACAAAGCAGTTGTAAGCAAGACTACTCTCACCACCTTCTGCCATTCTCTTCCTCGTTGAAGTTGCAACTGAAACTGATGTGGAGGTAATTACTGTGGGTTCATTCATCTTTGTCATTGCCTATCTTTAAGCTGTGTATGCTTCTAATACTTGTCATATTCACTGAAACACTTATGGCACATTTTGCCTAGGTTAGCTACATCTTCAATAGTGTTTTCGATGGATAGGCTTTGACTCATCAGCTCACCACTCAAAATCGCTGTGCACGAGGACAGCACACGCTCTCTAGGTCTAGCAGCTGCTTTCGACTCAGCGCCTAGATTTCTTCTTTCTCTTGGCATGAACGTAAGGTCACCTCCACAGCCTAAGCAGTAAATGCATTGAGTCTCCATCATCATCGATCTCTGGTACTGACTCCGGTCTCTTTAATAGTCGCGAGATTGAGTACCTTTATAGTATAGACTACACGTGGGTAAAATTATTAATGATTATTAATCTTTTTATTATGTGATAATGTAACATTCATTTCCGCCACAGCTGTATAGCTGCAGCAAGAGCTAATTTGAAATACGACCACTCGTTTTTTGCGTGGTCTGGTCACGAGACTAGGGGCGTAACCGACTTCTGGTAATCACTTCCTGTAATCGCTTTGAATTTCTTTTGCACCTTCACCATGAAAATACCTATAGGGGCTCTTCTTTGCAGAATTTTCCCATCGAGTACATGGATTGATCACTAGCTGAGACATCACAGGAAATACATGGTCCTGGCCACTTCCTTGGCTCTATCAATATATGTAGTACATGCACTCTTTGTTGTTCGAGATCTGCCATTCTTTCAAATACTCTTCTCTCCCTCTCCAGCTATTCTCACCCTCTAAGACCATACCTGTCAGAAAAAACAACAAGATGTCAATATGAACAACAGTCTTATCACCGACACTCACACATGCACTGATCTGGCTGGCAGAGATCGTCTGGCAGGATGATTGGCTATTTGCAGTTTAGAATAGAACTGGCTGTCTGAAGTGCTGCTAAAACTACTCTTAAGCCTAGAATGTTGATTGTTGTTTGCATGTTCATTAGCAGACATTATTCCGTGTAGATTTTGTTATTAGCATGCACGGGGAAGCGCCAGTCGCTTTGCGCCACCGTACACGTGTAGCGATTAAATCAGTAATATCGCAGCGCTGGGGTTTAAAATTTGTGCTCACAAAATTTAAATTTCAAAGTCGAAACCTCGCCCTCCATCTTGCTTTGAAAACAATGAACGGGAAGTCTTCTCTCTGATTCTGCAAACAAATCTTGTCCCGTTTTCAGGTAGAGGCAGAAAACGCTATGCGCTACCGTGCACGTGTACCAGTAATATCGTATCGCTGGGGTTAAAAATTTGTGCTCACTAAAATTTCTAAGTCGAAACCTCGTCCAAAAAAAATATTCGCCCGCACCGGTAGGGGGTACCCATGCGGAGACATGGTGTATAATGCTTTGCAGCTGTCGCGTTAAAAATTTAAATGTGCCCAGAATGATTAGAATACACAAAGACAATGACATACATGTACACCATAGGAGCACCGTATAACTCAGTCCCACTCCCATTCAACCTGGGAACAAGACTACACAGCTTCTGATAAAGCATACTGCCATTCTTATAATATTGAGTACAACAGTTTGCACTCACTGCATCTAATGCTGTGCAATAGAACTCTGGGACTAAAAAACTGAGAATTGCGACTACAGGAACATCATAATGTTCTGATGGCTGTGAACAGACATACAATGCATATGGCATGATACAATACGAAGGAGTGAAAAACAGGATTATAAACTTTGCTACATGTAAACTACACAACATTATTTGGTACCAAATTCCAGGACGGCGGTTCTGGTCTGGGACCACGAGGTTTGCCAATGCGAATACCATACCCTGCAGAAGGTTGGACAGTATACACCTTATAGCAGAACCGATAATGCTAGTGGCTAACAGCCACCACAAAACTGTAACCTAATAGCTTAGCCTCGTTAACCTGTGAAGAGAAATGAATCGGTAGGAGAAAAAAGTGGACTTGAACCTGAAACCTCCAGCCAGATAAGCTGACGCTCTACGCTCTACGTGTGCATGTAATTGTCTGAGCTAAGAAGCCCATTTGAATCCAAACCCAACTGCCGCAGAGCTCATCAAGATGGTAACTCATGTATCAGTAGTGTGTATCACCTACCAATCTCCCCAGGGAACTTGAATCTGTCATTGGCCAGCTCGTGTTGAGGGCTGGGTGTTGATGAGGGCCGAACGCTGCGGTCAAGGTTGGATGTCTCCACAGCCCCGCCCCCTACTCCACCCACCACCACTCCAGTCTGCAGTGCTGACACGCCCTGGTCACTGTTCGACTTCACTGTAGGGGAGAGATGAGGGTTAAGGGGGGAGGGGGGGGGGGGGGGGGGATACCAGAAGGACGCCCTCACTCTCAAGGCAACTCTGCAAGCACTAGCATTTAACTGGGTTTATGAATTTAGGTTACAAGCAGCTGTGCTTGATTCACTCGCTGAAGGTATCTGTCAGGCTGTAGGTCGAGGTCGCTCGCTCCAGCTACTTGCTTCACTCAGTTCTCTGGTACCTGCTCCAGCTACTTGCTTCACTCAGTTCTCTGGTACCTGCTCCAGCTACTTGCTTCACTCAGTTCTCTGGTACCTGCTCCAGCTACTTGCTTCACTCAGTTCTCTGGTACCTGCTTGCTTCGCTCCAACTCTCAGAGGTGTCCGTCAGGCTATAGGTTGCAGTCGAGATCAGAAGCAGAGGCCAAGACTATTAGATGATGTAACAGATTTCTCATACATTCTCACGCAATCGTGCATGATTAGACGTCATGTCCATGACGGACAGAAGTATTGATACCATACACTTAGCTTTGGTGTTCTATAGTCTCATTTGATGACTAGTAATTTGAAGTCGCCACAGACAGTGAAGACATGTGACCGTGCAATGTCATACAAGAATGGCTATTAATGGGCTGTAACGACAACATCATAGCGCTGTACTTACACCACAGAGCAAAGGAGTGAAGACTTTGACACCTGTGATAGTTTCATACTTACCCATCGATCCGGTGATGGGCCCGCTGATGTCACCGATCGTCATCTTCTTCTTCTCCACCTTCTTCCCCCGCAGTTTACCCAGTAGCCCGCTCATCGGTGACTTCGAGGGGGAGTGACTTTGACCGGGTGTGAAGCTCCGGGGGACCGTGGCTACAGATCCGATGCCGATGCCGACACCCGCTGAGGAAGTCTGGGCCGCAGGGGTACTGCTGGCAAACAGGTCTGTTCTGCCGACCGTTTCGCCTTCGCTGTCGGTCACCAGCATGGAGACTAAAGAACGGGGGAGAGGAGAGGGGGAGGGGGGAGAGGGAGAGAGGGAAAGAGGGGGAGAGAGGGAGGGGGGGAGAGGAGGAGAGGGGGAGGGGGGAGGGGGGAGAGGGAGAGAGGGAGAGAGGGGGAGAGGGGGAGGGGGGAGAGGAGGAGAGGGGAGGGGGAGAGGGAGAGAGGGGAGAGGGGGAGGGGGGAGAGGAGGAGAGGGAGAGAGGGGGGGAGGGGGAGAAAGAAACGGGAGACGGTAATATGACTACAGTGGAGCCGGTATGTCTGTTCTGAGAGTCCCGAGTACGGGAGGTATCTATTAAATATACGACAGTCACAAAAGGGTCAAAAGTACGGGATGTGACTATAGACCGTTGGACGAAAGGCAGTATTAGGCAACACTTCAACCAGGACAATCAGTCAGCCCTGTGTGGTCTTCCTTACTGTAACCTTAATACTTCGTTCTATTTATTAGTAACTGATTACATAATTACAAGTAGTATTACATGTATGCCACTCTGTACTGTAATTCCCTGATGAAAATTGCCAAAGTGCAATTGAAACGTTGCAAACATAGGTTTTTGCCTATTACTGCCTTTCGTCCAAAAGTCTATAGTCAACTGTAGTTTCGGAGCAGTACGGGATGTGTTCGTTTTTTTACTCAAAGGGTTACATAATATAGCACGGGCTCACAGGGAGTCGGTGCTTCATATACAGAGCTGATATCGCCTCCGCTCAGTGACTTGGTGATGGTGGCCGACGGCTTGAGTGGAGGATTGTCCTGCACGAGCTCCTGGGAGGCCTGGGTCCGCCGAGGGATCTCCGGGGGGACTTCATCTGGAAATCGGGAGGTAAACGGGAGGCGTTCTTCCTCTGCTGCGAAGATTTGGGTGGGAATGGGCGGAAGGGGAGGATGAGGCTTCGAATCTTCTGGAAGAATGTCTCCTACTTCTGCCAATATCTGTGTGTGCATGTGTGTGTGTGTACATGTATGTGAGTATGTATGCATGTGTATGTGTGTGTACATGTATATGTGTATATGTGTGTGTGTATGTGTGTAAATACTATAAATTATCACATAGCATTGTAGAGCCCTACCCTCAGCAAAACTGCCATGCCTGACTATGAGCATTTGGCTGCATTTCACACCATGTGCACACACACACACACACACACACACACACACACTCACACACACACTCTTTCACACACACACACACACACACACTCACAGTCTCCAAAATAGAGGTCTTTTTGGTCGGAGAGATTGTCTCTTGCTCAAACTGCTCCAGCTTCTTCTCAAGTTTTTTCTCCACTTTCTTCAGTTCTGCTCTTCTTCCCGAAGCCTCATCCACCAGCTATGAATGAACAGGGAGGGGGAGGGGAGTTATAGAGCATTAGAGTCCAATATGAGCTACCATACAGCTGGTGGAGCTGCATTACCAGCATGTAGACAAAATTTAGAAGTTGGGGACGGGATTGGGACTGAGGGAGAGGGGATGGAAGTAGATATACTAGGGGTAAGGGGATGCAGGATGGGAAGGGTAGGAAAGGGAAAGGGAAAGGGGCAAGGGATGTGAAGGGGAGGGGAGGGAAAGGGGTGGGGAGGGAAAGAGGTGGGATAGGGATGGGAAGGGGAGAGGAGGAAAAGGGGCAGGACAAGGAGATGGGAAAGGGGTGGGGCAGGGGATGGGAAGGGGAGGGGAGGGAAAGGGGTGGGATAGGGATAGGAAAGGGGAGGGGAGGGAAAGGGGAGGGAAAGGGGTGGGATAGGGATAGGAAAGGGAGGGAGGGAAAGGGGTGGGGCAGGGGATGGGAAGGGGAGGGGAGGGAAAGGGGTGGGATAGGGATAGGAAAGGGGAGGGGAGGGAAAGGGGAGGGAAAGGGGTGGGGCAGGGGATGTGAAGGGGCGGGAAGGAAAAGGGTCTGGACAATAAGAAATAGACCCATCCTGACCTGAATGCCGGGCCCCAGGTCTCGAAACTCTGCCCTGTTCACACTGCTATAGATGGCCTCGCTCACGATCTGCAGTGGGGCAGGGAATAACTGGCCCTTCTCCCGACCCCTTCTACTAATTCAGCAATTCTTATACCACAATGCCTTTATCGCTGGAAGCAAGAAATTACCAGCAAACAGACATATTCTTCTGTTTTCATACAAGAAAACAAGCATTCTCCTGTATTTCTTATTTATGTATCATTTCACTTAGCCAGCCCCTCCCCCCTCCCCTAGATGAAACCCCAATCCCATGTCTCAAGTCTAGCCTCGGTCCCAGAGCCTGGGAATGAGGCCACATGGACTCATACATGTAATTTGCACATTACAGTAGATGCAATGTTATTAAGAGTGACCAGTTTCTAAAGACTGCATTAATTGGGGTGAGCCTGAGCGAGCCCCAATCCTAGTGACTTAGCTGGTTGTTCGTGCCTATATATATTATGGTACGTACGTCTACCGAATCTAAGTGCAAAATTCTAATTTTGCGTAATACGCATTGCGTATGCGAAGTGCATTAGGTCACTACGTTTGTGGCACGAGCAGAACAGAAGTTACTGGAAGTTTGCAGGTCCAATAGGGCAAGGTACGTCAATCTCAGTTAGTTTTAATGTTGCTTACAGGGCTAGACAGAGATAACAATCCTATTTTGGTTGATTACAAACGCGAGACTACGCACTGCAAAATTGCTGAGTCAGCACTTTCGGTAAGCAACTAGCTGAGCAAGAGACCAGCCCAACCACTGTTTAGCTTTCAGGTACATTTAACTTAGTTACTGAGCACAATCTTCAACCTTGTCTTTATGTATACTTAGACTTGAATATCGCTGGGTGTAGTCTCGTCTGGTAACAGTGGTTTGTAGTAGCTACAACAGGTTTCTATAAATTATATAGTTCACCCTCTTGTTATTTGACGTGAAAGAAGTGATCACAGCATGATACAAGGCTCCTCCCCCCTCGGTGTAAGAGATAGGACCTAAGGTCTCAGCAAAATCAAGGCTACAATATTCGAACACAAAGTTGTCAATGCACAATACAACAGCACCCGTATTATTTCTCACAACTCAGTGGCTGTCTCATAATTGTATTAAAATAATGCAAGACCTGATTCAGTCTCAGCATCAATGATTGTACAGGTAACATAATGCACTGGCTCAGGCTCGCCCCACAATGTCCTACATTAAACTAGTTAATTAATTAATTAATTAATCCTCCTCTTACTGGCTCAGGGGTGGGAGCATCTGGTGGCGACTGTCTGGGAGAAGGCCGTTCCTTGAAAGGCACGTCTGGAAGGGGTTTGTGGGTGTGGTCTGGGGGTGTGGGCGTGCGGCTCAGGGCTGGGGATTCAGGTTTGGAACGGGGCTTTGGTTTCGGCACCGGGGCCAAAGTGCTTTCTGTTTTTTCACTCTGGTTCTGTTCTGCTGCAGTAAATCTGTGGCTTCTTTTCCGTGCGACCGGAGGGCCGGCCTTTGCGGGTGGAACTGGCGGGCCGTTTGTTTTATCCACTTTCTCTTCTGATGGAAGTTTTACATTTTCGTATCTGGCATTGGTCCTGGGAGGGGCTACAAGGGGCGGGGCATGGGTGGGGTCTTCGGGTGGGGTTTCGGATTGTGCATGAGGGGGAGGAGGCATAGCCTCGGTGTTTTGGTAGATGGCTTCTGATTCTGTATCCTGTGTGTGTGTGTATGTGAGTGTGTGTGCGTGTGTGTGTGTGCGTGTGTGTGTGCGTGTGTGTGTATGTGTGTGTGTATGTGCATGTGTATAGTGTGTGTGTTTGTGTGTGTGTGTGTGTGTGTGTATAGTGTGTGTGTTTGTGTGTGTGTGTGTGTGCGTGTGTATGTGCATGTGTATAGTGCGTGTGTTTGTGTGTGTGTGTGCGTGCGTGTGTGTGTGTGTATATGCATGTGTATAGTGCGTGTGTTTGTGTGTGTGTGTGTGTGTACGTGCGTATAAAAATGGATTCTCTCAAGTCTCAATATCATAAAAACATGCCACTCTGGATTATAAAAGCATATGGTGGGCACTAGCTATGTGGAGGACACACTGCACGATCTAATAACCAACTCACAGCAGACTGTTTGCCATCTGGTTGAACATTCTGGTAGCGCTGTGGGAGAGAGAGAAGACAAGGAGTACCAGAGTGCCACGAAGTGCCTAAATATGCAGGGGTCTGGTCACGAGACTACAGATACCCCGACATATCTATTGGTCCTTTCATTTGAAGCAAATATTTTTACTACATGTGAAAAATGTTGTAGAGAGGAGACTGGGAACGAGGCTAATTCAGCCTGCAAACTTGCATGGAAGCGTCCAGTACCTAATTGCCAAGCCTAGGCAATAGACCATATTCGGTTAAGATGACTTTGGGCATTTTTGCTGCCATGGCAACAATAGTTCCTCGTATATCACACAGAAATGTCATCTTTCAAATTTGAAACAAATTGGACATTAAATGGAGTAGATATGACCACACAAACCTATACATATATGACTGGAGGCGCCTCCCAGACCACATCCCTCATATGAGCATATCTCGGATGTGGTCTGGAGGCGCCTCCAGTGCAAATCCCTCATATGGGCCCATATAAAATGTGTATACATGTACGTTTGTGAGGTCATATCTACTCCATTTAATGTCCAATTTACTTAAAATTTGAGAGATGACATTTCTGCTTGATAAACATTACATGCAAGGAACTATTGTTGCCATGGCAGCAAAAACGTCCGAAGTCATCTTAGCCAAATATGGTCTGTTAGGTTTTAAAGGGCTAGCTAGCTAATGGTAAATACAAAAAAATGTAGGTCAACAGTGAAGAAGTCTGTGTTAGCTACGTACATGAGTACAGACAATCCATACCTTGCCACTGTCATTGGTTTTCCTGGGCTGTAGTGAGTAGGGGAGAGAGGGAGAGAAAGCACCATTGGCTACATGTAGAGACCTAGTATGCCATTAGTATACTGGTAGTACATGTAGTATACGAGTAGTATCTAGCAGAATGTCATTGGTATTCTGATAGTATTTAACAGTATACTAGTAGTAGAGAGGAAGAGGAAGCACCATTGGCTACATGTAGAGACCTAGTATTTTAACAGTATACTAGTAGTATTTAGTTACATTGTCTGGTTTGGCTGGCACATGGGGCTTCAAGCCGAGAGCTCTCTTGGCCAGCTCAGCGGCTGCCAGGTAGACGAAGCTGTACTGATCCTTGGCCTGTACCATGGCTGGCCGCTGTTGCCGCATCTGCTCCACGACCTTGTAGACACTAAACTCCTCAGGAATGTTCTGTAGAGGTGGGAGGTGTCAGAGGTCAAAAGACAACATCACTGGGGCCTGAGCTACTTTGAGCTGGCTATCTTTGAACTAGCTATCTTTGAGCTGGCTATCTTTGAGCTGGCTATCTTTGAACTAGCTATCTTTGAGCTGGCTATCTTTGAGCTGGCTATCTTTGAACTAGCTATCTTTGAGCTGGCTATCTTGGCAAAAAATCTACACGAACATGCAGTTTTGCTATGCAGTGTTGCTACAGCCTTTGGTGTTCACTGTGGTGATGGCCAGTTATACTAGTGCATACATGGTATTCCATGCAGAGAGCCTCGCGGGAATCGAGTTGCATTTAACGTGCTGCTCAGCTGACTTTTCAGCCAGTCCGAAGCTTTGAGAACAGCAGTCATCACTTTCCTGCTGCCGAATCAGCCTTACCCGCTGCCGATGAACCTCCCACCGATGTTCCCTGCTCTCCTTGCTACTACTACTTCTGTGTTGCTGCGCACATAGCCTCCCTACTCACTGCCGCCTCTCTACAAACGATTCCATCGTAGTGCAGTACTCTTCATTTGTTTAGTATTACATGTGCAGCAATGCTGCACCCACAGGAAATATGTTTGCAATAATTGCATTCCTGTAGCGTTACTTACATACATACATACAGCGAGTCTCAATGCAACATGATTAGTTGCCTCGCTTCCCGCTCGGCAATTATACACTCTTTCTAAGTACAACTACTTTAGTGGGAGGGGCTTACAGAAAACTTGCAGCATACAAATAGTATGGGTAAGGACCTGGCCTCCCAGCGGGCAATTACCTTCGAGGACAGAATGGTTCTGCAGATGTCGATGGCCAGTATGGTACCCGTTCTACCACAGCCAGCACTGCAGGAGTAGAGGGAGACCTTTGACATCAGCTAAAGTGTATATCACTGTGTCCTGACCTGCAACCACCACGTCCTAATGTAATAACCACCCTGTCCTAAATGTACAATTACCTCATTCCTAACCAGCAATCCCTAGTCTTGTTCTAACACACAACTATCTCTAACTATGTCCTAACCAAAAAAAACACTACTGTCCTGACCTATAACTACATTGTCCTGACCTGCAATGCACCACGAGGGGCACTTCCCTTCTCTTGCGGTATCTATCAATCATTTCTGTCATCCGGATGACGGGTTCAGCCGAGGTCGGCTTGCCATGATCCGGCCATGACATGTAGTGGTACTGTTTAATGTGCTGTTTTTGCTGCGGGTCAAATGACAGTCATTAAGGGGTTAATGGCTGACCTGCATCAGAGTAACTAATTACTAGTGCATACATGGTATTCCATGCAGAGGGCCTTGCGGAAATTGAGTTGCATTATGCTACTAGCGGAGCGTTCAGCCAGTCCAATGCTTTAAAACACCAGGCGGTCATCACTTTCCTGCTCAGTGCCAAATCAGCCTTACACGCTATCGATGAACCTCCCGACGGTGTTCTCTCCTCTCCTTGCTACAACTACTTCTATGTTGCTATGCACACAGCCCCCCTAATTGTCGCCACCTCTCTGCAGGCGACTCCATCGCAGTGCATGCTCGGTCTTTGGCTCTACTACATGTGCACGGAAACACTGCCACGCCCACAGGAAATGTGTTTGCAATAATCGCATTCCTGTAGCGTTACATACATACATACATTCGCAGAGTCTCCATTCAGCACGATTAGTTGCCTCACTTCCTGCTTGGCAATGATACCGGATATATATTCTAAAGCTGAATGCATCTAGCTTTGCACCCAGGCCTCTCCTGCACAGATTTTAAGTTGTGGGATAATGATACGAGGGGGGATGACTAAGGCTTGAGGCAAGAAAGTATTCCCTTCTCTTGGGTGAGGGGGACTGTCCTGATTGGTTGCTAGGGAGTTTGTGTCACATGACATTATGCAAGTCGGCCACTAACGAAAGCAGGATAATTTATGGAGATTAGTGGAAGGTTAAAGCATCTATAAGGCAAAACAAAATATTGCAGGCCCTAGCAAACGCCTACACAAAAATAAGTTTTAAAGCATAAATCACAGTGATATAATTATTAGTACATGTATTTCTTGGCCAGTTTTTTTATTTTTCTCAAGGGAGAAGCTAAGATTCACTAGTAGTGGTGGCTTACCCCATCACACTCCGCCATCAGGTCTCTGATGACAAAGTCATTGGAGATGTTTTCCTCACGGGTCTGTGGTGAGGAAATCACAGTTGAGTGAGTAGACAGCAGAGAGTTTAGACATCGGAATGTTGGGAATTAAAACACACAGTTTTGCTATCAGTAAAGATGAGAGGTAGGCATAGTTTCTCTTACTGTAGTGACACGAATAGCACCGAACTCTAACTCTTCGTGTAGCGACGGCCAGTAGACCTGACATTTCGCCTGCCTGCGTTGTGTGTGTGTGTGTGTATAAATGTGTGTGTGTGTGTATGTGTGTAAATGTGTGCGTGTGTGTATGTGTGCGAGTATGTGTGTAAATGTGTGAGTATGTGTGTAAATGTGTGTGTGTGTGTATGTGCACGAGTATGTGTGTAAATGTGTGTGTATGCGTAAGCATGTGTGTGTAAAATAAAAATATATGTGAATGGCTTCTGAGTATATAACTATGTACAAAAAATGTCATTAACACCTAAATCATAGCAAGAGACATCCCATGGGCTCTCGGCTGCAGAGCAAGGCCGAAGCTACATAGGCCACATTATGGCCTCAGTAAGCTCAGAGCCGGGCACCACATACCTTGGCCATCTCAACTTCTTTGCAAGCCATGACTACGACCTGTAGGGACAAAAGAAGAGGTGAAATCTCAGTATCAGCCTCACTCAAGCCCCCTCCCCCTCCCACCCCTCCCCACCCCTCACTCCACTGTCAAGAAGCAAAAGGGATAGGAAAACTGTAGCTATTTGAGCATACACTCAGTGGTACTGTTAGATAGATACACAGTCTAGCACTAAGAAGCTGTACATGGTATGATGACCTTATTGACAACCTCTCAAGATGTATGGTAGCATTATTGTGACTAGGGGAGTAAACTGAAGTCATAATTGTCACAATGGTGATACTATCCCAGTAGCTGACATCTGCAAATCTCTGAGGGCCTAAAATCAACACTTCTAAAGGAGTGCTTCTAAAGGAGTACTTCACACAAGATCCAGACTTAGTGAAGTGTCCATTACACCATAGATGTCACATTTTAGGGGCGTCCATTCACAACGGCTCTCTTGTGGAGTACACTTGCCTCAATGTTGTGATACCAGAGCATCCTCCAGAAGTCGTTGACGGTCTGGGGCAGCGGTCCTTGGGCAGCAATGTACGGAACATCTGCATCTGATCCCTGGATATACAGAATGAAAAAGAGCACAGCCATAATCATTGTTCTGACACAGAGATTAGTGTTGTTTTAGTATGGCTTCATATAATTTAGTTCTAGTTTTAGTTAAAAATCTATTTAGAGTGCAAAAGTAAGTTTATTTAGTTGACTAAAATGTCTAAGCTATTACTAAAATACCTTTTAGTTTCAGTTAACTAACTAAAATGGTACATTTTGGGGACAAATTTTTTTCGTTTAGTTATAGTTTATTTCTCAGGGGAAACTTTCAGTTATAGTATGTTAATTAAATCTGTTTTGGCCTCTACTAAAATTGTTTTAATAAAACAACACTAACAGAGATGGTCAGAATATGATGGTAGTGTTATACATATGCATGGACAAGATGGCTTCTCTGTAACAGCTATAGAGAATGTTTTAACTGGTGCTGCGTGTCACTGTGGTGGGTGTGGCTTCACAGTCACATGACACTGTCTCTACAGATCATGTGATGACTCTAGCACACGCCCAGCCTGGCAGGCAATACCACTGACATCATCCCACAAGCAATAGCCAACTGCAGCCACAGGAGTCAAACAAAAGTCCCTTTACAATTCCCAATGCAAATTCTTTGCTGCAATGAAGCAATGGAAGAGGTGATGCTCCATCGCCATAAACCAAAAACCTTCCATATATTGCCCCAGGCAGAAGCTTGTAAGCTAAAGAAAACACTACAGCAGTCATAAACTAATTATGAGAGACTCCAGGACATTTCTGGGATGCCTGCCTACAGACATGGATAGCAAGTCACCTAGAGAACACTGACAGCAGAGCACATGACACCAGAGGTTGGATGATCAACTTCATCTAGTCCCCTAACCCCAACACTACCCTCTACTTAGCAACTACCAGCCATATACAAGTAAACGTGGCTGAGAACACTCCATCATGAGGGCCAAACTCACAGTGATGTAGTTAGCGTTGATGTAGTCAGAGCCCTCTACCCCCTCGATGGGGTGCAGTGACACACGGGTGTACTCAACTGCAGGGGATGGAGGTTCAACAGGGGTTCATTTAGGAAAATCCCCAAGGGGGGGCAAAAGCATGTTGGAAGATTATGCAAATTCTTTGCTGCAATATTGAGCAATATTCAGCAATATTCAATTTTCAATTTTGAAGGGTTGAAATCTCAAGGGGAGGGGGCCCAAAGTTTCCAAAGGGCCCCCCTGCCCTCCCCCCCCCCCCCCCCAAATGAAGCCCTGGTTACAAACACAGAATGGCAACCATTACACAACTGTGTGTCTTAGCTGGTTTAGTTTGCTTAGGGTCTAAAAAATAGCCAGAGTGTATGCTCAGACCACCACCTCTGCAGCCACGTAACTAAAGATCATCTCATTGGCTGAAGGTCACGGAATCAAAGCTAAAGGGTTGGCAATGACGTAAAAAAGAGACCTTAGTTTGGCAGGGACTGCTTTAGTATAAGCCCACTTTTGAGTATAAACCCACCCCTGAGTATAAGCCCACTTCTGAGTATAAGCCCACTCCTAAGCATAGGCCTACTCTGTATAAACCCTCTTACATATCAGTACCTTGATTCTCTCTCGTACACTCTTTTCCCAAGAGAATCACTGAACTTCTAACTTTCACTTATAGCAAAGGCAGTAAACTCAAAACTCTGTACACGAATCACTAGCAGCTGACAAAAAGAGAAAGGGTTTATACGCAAGGGGTAGGATGATGCTTAGGGGTGGGCTTACATTGCATCCTACAGATCTACAGCTACAATATTCCGATTCTCGGAATTCTCCCGGACGAATGGCTTACAAGGAAGGATGTCCTTAAACCTGTTCTTCTTTTTGTTGCAGGGCATCTGGCCGCTGTCTGCCGGGTATGTGTTGTGCTCTTTGTACGACTGCGACTGTAACTTCAGGGCCTACCGACAGAAAGTAGAGTTAAGAGTTGATAATTAATAGCCAGTATACTATCACTACTCCACTCTCAGCTGCCAGCTCAGAAGATTTGGGCCTTTGTGCCCAAAATTATCCCAGCTGCCATACTAGCTACTCCATGAGGCCCTTTCATCATACATTACAGGGCTGCCAGAATGGTGACATGGTGTGCATGCACCCCATTACCACTGCTGTCGGAAACGCTGTTTGCTGACAGCAGTGAACATGTAACACTATTAGTCTCCTCTGCCCCTCACAAGTGCTTCAAAGCCATCTTAAGTGATCGTTTATCACACGCAGAGACACAACAAAAAAGAACCATGTGTACCTACACACAACCCCATCCACAAAATCTTTGTACACAGGTCTGCCTCGCGGCCCACACTACAGCCCAGCTTACAACATATATACGTGCACTGTGCTAATTTACGAACCCCCCCCTGCTCGCTTGGCTGCACGCCTGGTAGCTAACTACTTTGGCACAAACTTACAATAAATTCCTTGAGGAACCCATCCTCTTTCTCCAGGTTTTGGTTCAGTTCATCGTAGCGAGCCAAAAAGGCTCTCAGCCTAACCTCGCAACTAGACATTCTAAAGCTAGATACACACAGTAACACACTGCGCAGCCTCGCTCGGTTAGCTAGCTGGAGAACGGACACGGAATGGAAACCGTACACATGTATATCTATATGCACGTGATTTTTAGGTAAACTCACGTGCTTACTTATTGCGATTGCGTTTTCCCTGTGCTATTTAAATTTCTACCACAAAGAAAGCAGGCTAACTGCTATCTTTGAGTGCAGACTTTTGCAGTTGCAGGAACCACAGTAATGTATGCTGGAATGGTGGTAGTCTCGTGCCCGGACCCTTCCCCCCGCCCCGATGGCCTACTGCTACTGTAGGCAATCGGTGCTGAGTTAATTTTAATATTGGGCTGGCTTGCGAGACTAGATCGTTGTATGCACTTAGAGGCCTACGTGCGCAATACAATGCGCACTTACTTAGCTAGGCCTACATGATATGCGCAACATCGAATTGTTTACTGCGCGTTAATTAGGAACGATTTCCTGTACCGATTACTGTCCCGCAAAGAGCTAGCTACAGTCCAAGAATGGCTGCCCTTGTGAGCTCCATGCAAGCAGAAGTCCTGGAAGATGCAGATCCCTCAGAGATCGTGAAATCGAAGCCAACATCCTTCCAGAAATCGATAGATTTTGACGCCGAGGACCCCCAACAACTAGATCGCGCAAACCCAACCGTGAACGGATCTGTCCCAACCCTTGAGCCAGCAGCTGCTGTCATCGAGCACGAGGAGCTCGAAACGAGCACCTCGGTACTGATACGCAGAGAGGAACGGGGTAGAGAGAGGGGTAGAAACGGTCGTCCAGGGTCCTTCCACGTGAGCTCCAGGACCGACTTCACCCTGACGGACACCTTTAGGGTGAGCGGCAAGACATGCACGGTTACCTTGGACGAAGAGAGTGTCAGCTGGGCGCCAAGAAAAGGAGGACAGTGTAAGTCACCTGTGTGGCGCTGCAGCTGCATGAACATTTTCCCTTTATCCTTGGTACATTGTTGGAGGCATCGCTGTTCACTATGTCAGTGGTGTCTACCTTCGCTCCTACTAGTCTCCACTTGGGCACCTCCTAGTTGAGCTCGCTAGCCTAGCTGTCCCTTATTGTCATGCTAGAGGCTTTGCTCGCCTTTTTACGTAACTCACAACAACGATGCAATCTTGATTGGGGTTACTGGCACAACATTGATTATGTGCAGTCCCACCCCTTTTCGAATTATAGAATTGATTATGCTGGCACTTTTGAGCATTTGCCTTGTCCCCTGGTCCACGTTTTGAAGTAGTCTCGGATACCCAGACCTTCTGGGTACCTGAGACTAGCTTTGAAGAGCAGCTACTGACCCTTGATGCCAGCTCCTCTACTGAAAGACAATGCATCGCTTCTGGCATGTAGGGTACTGCATTAATACCATGTTAAAATTTGTCCTATCACAATATCTTACAATACCTCACTTTTAGCACTGCATTAGCACCAGAGAGTGCCTTAAGATTAGTTGGGAATTAACCCCTGAATACAAGTGAAGGGCTAACTGAAACCTGCCATTTGCTCTGAAACCTGCCAAGTAAGGCTGTGAGGAAACCTTACCCCAAATTGGGACCTGCAGGATTTCAGGATTTGTCCTCAGGCCTCTGTAGATATTTTCCCCCAAAAAAGGATGGGGATAGTGCAGTCTGTGTTTTGTCTTGCTCTTTTCCTCTCCAACTAGCCTTGTACCCAGGCCTCCCCTCGTACCCAGGCCTCCCCTCGCAGCTATGTTTTTATCCAATGCATCGCTTCTGGCATGTAGGGTACTGCATTAATACCATGTTAAAATTTGTCCTATCACAATATCTTACAATACCTCACTTTTAGCACTGCATTAGCACCAGAGAGTGCCTTAAGATTAGTTGGGAATTAACCCTGAATACAAGTGAAGCGCTAACTGAAACCTCTGAAACCTGCCAAGTAAGGCTGTGAGGAAACCTTACCCCAATTGGGACCTGCAGGATTTCAGGATTTGTCCTCTGGCCTCTGTAGATATTTTCCCCCAAGAAAGGATATGCAGTCTGCGTTTGTCTTGCTCTTTTCCTCTCCAACTAGCCTTGTACCCAGGCCTCCCCTCGTACCCAGGCCTCCCCTCGCAGCTTTTTTCGCAATGTTTTTATCCATGGCTGCGGAAAAAAAGCTGCGAGGAGAAGCCTTACAACATCTGCTTACCAGCGTGATAAACAGTCAAATTACAGAACTGTTTGAATTCTGTTCACTGATTGGCTCACGCAGTTGATACTCTGCAAACTGGATGTTGCGAGAATGCTATAAACCTCTGTACTCATGCTGCTGCCACGGTGCTTACGGCATTGACCAGCCACCCACAGATACAAGTGGAGCCAAACCTCTGTATTAAATACAATCATCTCAGACATGTACTGGTATCCTAACCTCGTACCAAGGCCTCCCCTCACATGCACTGGTAGCCCTATTGGAGACTAACTGTGCAGTAATTGTACACGCACGCACGCACTCACACACACACACACACACACACACACACTTTCCTCACAGTCAAGAAAGAAAACTTCTACCTCAGCGACATATTCGCAGTTGTCTCCGGAACCCCCAGCAAAAGCAAGCGCTCACAAGGTTCTCCCCTGGACAGCCACCCCACGGAGTTCACCCTGCATGCCTTGAGGTCATGCCCGGGATTGGTGGGCCAGTTAGTGAAAGTCGTCTTCAAGTGTCCGAAGAGCGAGACATGTCAGATGTGGGCACAACAGATCTATCACCAGATGCAAAGTGAGTTCTTGGTAGTTAGAGTTGATTACAGGTGGCCTTATCTCTGCCAGATAGCAGTGCTCTTTAACAAATGTGATTAATTAAAGAATGTTTCCTTATCTCTTTAGCTTAGCTTGCAGGGAGGACCCATTAGAGTGTAGCTTGGAATGAAGCTACTGTAATGCTGATTGTGGTCTCTAGCAAGCAACAATTAGGAAAAGTATTTAAAGCAAACTTCTAATGTTTACTGACTCCAGGAGCACATGATGACGAGAGAAGTGCTTTTCACATCACAATGCACTCCTGCTTTCGCATCATTACGCACTTCTGCTGACTCTCAGAGTATACGTATATCGACATGTGTTTTGTACTGAGTGTGGACTTACTTGCAGGAAGATGGCATGGCCTGCTGTCGTTTCTCTCGTGATGGTGGCCTCGTACCGATGCAAGGAATGGCGACAGCACGAGACTATCCCGGTGGCAGTCTCAAACGGTTGATGACTGCACATGTGCCAAATTCTCAGGCTCTTGACTAGTCTAGGGTCTGGGAATGAGACTTGCTCTTAACGTACTTGGCAGCTTAAGTTTGTGGGTTGTGAGAGGTGATTGGATGTGGGTGGAGTCGGCGGCAAGCAGCCTGCCTTATTTGGTGCGTCTCAGCACATAGGCACAAAGCATCTCCACTGTGCAGCCGCTTCAGTCCAGCTGTTCTCGCTGTTCACGATAGGTTCTGGGCCATCTGGCTGGCATAGTCCGCACTGGTAGCAAGACCTGTTGATCACAGCTGCTACAGACTGTAGTCTATTTGCTAGATTTAGCATTTGTAATTGGGCATGGCATGCACAAAATTCTGAATTAGCAGTAAATAACAACATGCTCAAGACAGTACTTTATCTTTAAACCATACAAATATTCGTGGGTGATTTCCTTCGCTGGTGTGATATCGCCATTATTAATAAGATTTATGAGTCTCTGTACCCGCCAGGCCTGCCCTATTGTGTAGACATAGCAATTCCGAGCCTAATCGAAGCAGCCACATATGTGTAGCTCATATTGGAATGGTTTAAGAGGGATACCTTGGGACCCTGTTCTTTTACAAATGTAGAAAACAAACTGATGAGTGTTTTGACATGCCTCAGACTGGCCTCCTGCCATGGGTAGTGGGTAGCCATTGTGTAGTTATCTGGGGGAAATGTTTTGCTACTGAAGGAGTTCTGAACAATGGAGGGGCAGCTGGTGAAGTGGGTATAGTAGATGTGTATACAAACTGTAGTAGTCCTAAAAGGTGTCACCAATCATGTCCAATGTCTGGTGACTGCATACATGCTGTCTTTTTTTAAGGACACCAATTAATGAGACCTAGCTTTTTGTCCATTATAGGGAGGTGTCGTTATCTCAGTGGTTATGGACTTTGACAAGTGCCAATTACAATGTAAATATTCGCAACTCTGGAATGTCTATTAATACTACCACTATATCACCAATATACTACCACTACACTACTGATATACTACCACCTATACACTGATAGTGATGAGTACACGCACAAGTATGGGATACCAGCAGTATTCATTGCTGTATACCAGTAGTATTTCACTGATGTACTAGTAATATTCCATAATTCTTTCTCCCCCTCCAGACTTTGGCAACCGCCCTCGGAGACTGTATGTGATAGTGAACCCAGTCAGTGGCACTGGAACAGCTCCAAAAGTGTGGGACAAGGTGCAGATGCTCTTCCAGCTGGCTCACATCAACACAGAGGTGGTCTGTAAGTGGTGAAAGAACTTTCCGTCTGTTTGGCACATGTCAAAAACCCATAAGCAGTGGGAGCCTAGCCTCATTCCCAGTCTCCATTCCCAGCTTTTTTTTGCTTTATTTCGCTTTTAAGAAAAGCAACACCCAGCTGTTTTTTAGATATGAAATATCAGTCTTGTTTCGTTTTTTTTTTTTTACAACATGCGAAAGCTGGGAGTGGAGACTGGGAATGAGGCTAGTGGGAGCCAACACATCTGTTTTTGCTTTTCAAATTCATGCACCAGCATTGTAGAATGCTTGCACACGAGGTAGCTACAGCTACACTAAGTCTATGGTTACCGCAACAAGTGTGTGTGCTGGTGGCACTGCAGAGCATGAGATCGGTTCTAGCTGATATTGCTTGGAGTGCTAGAGATCAGTCCACGGGTAGGCTCCTCCCCACGCTCTCCCCTTGAAAAATTGAAACATGGGGGACAGCCTGGTATCTTTTCTCACGAGATTCAACAGGGCCGATCGAAAGACAGCTGCATTTCTCTACCTCTCGCTGGTGATACTACTTCAGTGTTCAGTTTGTGGTACCAACTGGCTCTAAACATTCACTGCCTTTCCTCGGCACCTAAGAATTACAACTAAGCTCGCCTATGCACAATTCATCCTGTTTCAACCCTAAACATCACTCACAGGAGTAGGTTCTGTCACGAAAAATTTGGACCCCCCAAAAATGGTCCCCCCGGTCCTTATATTTCAAAATATTTGGACCCCCCGGAACTTATATTTCAGCGCAAGTGTTGAAATATATGGACCCCCTCTGAAATTTTTGTTCCACCAGGACCTTACGTTTCGCGGCACTTTTTCTTGTCCTTCGATAAAGCCGGTGGGTAGATAGATGTTTTAGCAGAGAGCTAGTTCTTTGTTTAACGTTATTATTCGATTTTAAACCTTGCAATATGCTTTCACATAGTGACAGCACTAAGCTCCTTGTCCCTGGAGATAGGAGTAGTCAGACAGGAGTTACAAGCTCCACCCACTTATGCCACTCGACTGTAAATCTTGCATTCTACTGATACATAGCTAGCTATGTATGTCTACATTGACTATGTGCAAGCACACTATAAATATAAAGAGCTAGAAGCTTGTAACTAGCAGCTCCGCCCACTCGAGCGTAATCACAGCAATCTACCGACAATCATTCGCCGGTTGGTACTTGGTAGTACAGAGCTAGGAGCTATGAAGGGTTAGCAAGGAGCTATATAGAAGCTACAAGATAGGATAAGCTGAGAACTAGGAGATAGAGCTTCTCGGCTTCCACGATGCGTGCATATAGGAAGGGGGAACAAATATTTCAGGGGGGATCATTTATTTCACGCGAAAGTCGAAATATTCGTTTCGGGGGGAACTAATATTTCGGGGGTCCAAATATTACGTGACAGTTCTCCCCAGTTCAGCCAGGGGACAAGGCCGTCCACAGACCATGCAGGCTCAGGATTATTGGGGCTGGTCCCTCCTACGCAGGCAGGCTTGTAGTTTATCTTTATGTGGGTGGGTGCCAAGGTGAAAGTGGCTGTACTGTTTCATTTCCTTATTGCTTACTAGTGCAGTTTCAATTTCAGTGGCTTATGTGGTTTATGTTTTAATGTCCATTTCTGATTACGTAATGAATCCTGCTATCTCACTCAGACACACAGAGAAAAAACTTTGCAAAAGAACTTGTTCAAAATTTGGACCTGGCAGAGTACGATGGGTGAGTTGCACTCACACACACACACACACACACATACTCACGCACACACACATACATACTCTGTAACACACACACACACACTCTGCGATACTCACACATGCACACCCACGAACACACCCTGCCACAGTATAATAGTCGTTGGTGGTGATGGCACTTTCAACGAGGTACTAAACGGACTCCTGGTGCAGACCCAACAACAATCAGGTGTGAACATGAGAAGACCAAGGTTCGTTCCAGTCACCCCCTACATCCGACTGGGCATCATTCCGGCCGGGTTCCACAACTCCACCGCCCTCTCCATCCTGGGGGCGAAGTGTCCCATGATCACTGCCGCGCAGATCATGCTGGGTAAGCTAGCCGTATGGGTACCTACTGTATACGTCTAGTCACATGATCTGGGTACCGAAGTCACATGATGTGAATATCTAAATCATATGATCTGAATGTATATCACATGATCTGAATACCTATATAGAGCTTTCTTGTTTAGTTCATGCCCAGACTTCCCTCCCGCAAGGAATAGTTTGTTGTCTATTGACACAAAGTTTCGTCAGCATCACTAGCGGTATCAGGTCCTCAAATAGATGTCAGCATGCTTTGCACTATCCACTGTTGTTGGCACCTACATGTACAAAGTAATGTACAGTTGTCAGTGTTCATATATAGAAAATGATACAGCCCCTACCAATTAACACCCTGCATTACACATTTTTGACACTCCCCTTTCCTACAGGTTGCAGCACCCCCCTGGACATCTGCAGTGCCAGCCACAATGGGCAACTTCTACTCTTCTCGGCCGGCCCCATGAGCTATGGCTTCTGGTCCGACACGGCTCTCTTCAGCCAGGACTTTGCCTGGCTAGGAGCTCGGAGATTCGACCTTGCAACTCTCAGAACACTAATGGCAAGCAGGTCAGGGCAAAGTACAAGGCTTGTTATAATATTGTTTAGCTTTGTTCCCATGGTTACCACACTCTCACCATTTGTGCAAAGCTTTTATATTCATCCTCATAAAAAATAAAAATAAACATGTGTGGGCAGGAACACGAAAGGATGGCTCCAGAATCAATCTGTCTACTCCTGGTGGCAAAAAAATACTTGCTGAGTTGGTGATTTACATACACTCCACAGCCAATAGGGCTTTAAATTAGCTACTGCTGAAGTGTCACACAGGCACCTATTGTATTATGACAGCTGTAAAACAAGCTTGATTGAAGCCCAGACTATCTGCCATATTACAGCAAGCCAGACATCAAAGCAAGGTACTGGTGCATAGCTAGCTAGCAAGCAACAAAGACCATTGTAACTGGCACAATAATAGGAAATGAGCAACAGCAGTGATGGTTGAAAAATGTTAATCTGACATTTAGACTGAGAGGAAACAGACGTGCTTCTCCCTTTTAGTCTGTCACTAATCAAAGCCCTACCAGGCATGGCCTAAGCCCTGTCCTCATCAGTGATGAGGAAAGTAACGCCATTTCCTCTCAGTCTGTATGCCTGACGAGGATAGCCAAAGTAGCCTCGTACCCAGTCCTCCCCTCGCAGCTTTTTTCTGCGAGGGGAGGCATGGCTGCGAAAAACACCGTGAGGGGAGGACTGGGTACGAGGCTATAGCCCAAGCCCTAGCTGTCGAAGGTCGATCACAACTTCTCTCTACTGTCAAGTGCCAAGAGTCAGCCTGATGGTTTCTGTGTGGTTGACTTGACACGACCTTCAAGGATATCAGCTATGGACCTCTTATTGTTATGATGTAATGGGGTAAAGTGCAACTGAATAAAGCCGGGGGGAGGGGGGGGGGGGTCTGGGGGGGTCTGTCGGGTCTGTCGTGCTAAATGAATCAGGGTGTGGTAGTTATGCTACCTTACAAGTAAAAGGGGCCCACAGAACTAGTAATTAGAAACTGTACCACATTCACTCCAAAACTCTTTCCCTGATGCCTCTCCAGATCCTTTGAGGGTGAGCTCTCATTTGTTCCTGTGGAGGACTCAGAGGTTGTGAGGCAGAACAGAGAGCGCTGCTTCAATCGCTGCCGGAAGTGTAGTGACTTTGACAGCAGTCTTGACTCTCCTAGCTCTGCAAATGAGAAGGGAGCATCAGTCATGGCTTCATATTCAGAAGTTGACAGTGAGCAAATGTGCACGTTTGCTGCGCGTTTTTAATTACATTCATGTGAATGTAACGCACAATGCATATAAACCCATAATTGCTTTGCGGAAAATTTACAAAGGTAGTAAATATCGCAGTTTAGAACTAAGGGTTGTAGTTGCTTCGGCACTACATATACTAAAATTGGAACGATACAGAGAAGATTAGCATGGCCCCTGCGCAAGGATGACACGCAAATTCGTGAAGCGTTCCAAATTTTTTTGTCTTTTGGTTGTATCTGCACTGTTTGGGCCCTTTTTGCAGCTCTTGGTCGCGTTACGGAAAAAAAGTGCTGATTCAGCACGCTCGTAGTCCGGCTCCAGTTAACTCGCAATACGAGGATTTTAATGTTACCTACCACTTTTTCTGTCTATACAACCCATCACTAAGCCGCCTCGATGTGCCGTGGCCTGCAAACTTACAGCTACAATCGCACAGACCATGACGCATTCTTTGCACACATGATCAAAAATTGAAACAAATAGGGAAGATCAGCACGGCTCCGCTACGGTCACGCCCAAATGTTTCAATTTTGTTTCAATTTTATGGCGAACTATGTGCTGCAACAAAGGGCCTCACGATCACCCCAGTCACGCGGTACCTTCGATCTAAACGGAGCGCACCGAGCAATCGAAGCATAACCGACATAAGCAGCACATGCTTACTGTTGCAGATGCTCAGTGTTAAAACTCACCGGGGAACTGCCATGAATGGAAGTATCCAGCTTCACCTGCGAGCTAAGGTACAACTACGTAATACTGCTCTCGTTCCCAGACGACGCACTTTCCGAGGGGCGCGCGCCACCGCGTGTGCAGGGTCTGGCAGCGACTTTTCTTTACCAGCGAGTTACTAATTTGGAAAGGAGAAAAGAACATTTAAGTTGCAGAAAAAGAAAGGGTCTAGGATGGCGCCTAACTATATGCATGCAACAACTGTGTCTGTAGCTGAGACTTAGTTAGCCATAATTCGCTGAAGAGTCTTCGCAAAATTATCTCTCAAATGCATACACACGCCCACCATGCACTTGCACATGCACACACATACATGCAAACACACACCATGCACACACATGTGCAGGAGTTGATGATGGACAGTGGAGAACAGTAACTGGCCGCTTCTCCAGCATAATGGCATGTCCGCACCCATGCCAGTTACGACAGGCACCCCAGGGAATGTCCCCTTGGGGTCACCTAGGTAACGGCTGTGTTGACCTCATCATGCTGAACCAGTGCTCCAAGATGAACCAAGCCCGCTGGCTACTTCGACAGAGGAAAGGAGACTCCCAGGTACAGGGTGGAGTACTTCTGAGATTATCTTGACATTAAAACAGCTGTAATTTTGTAGTGCGAGACGACTCCACTAAAACCACTACTCCTCGAAATTTTTCGCTATACAGTAAAGTGTGCATGTATTTTTGTACAGAAATACATCTGTACACGCACGTGCTAAAGTGCATACTGCTGTAGCCTCATTCCCAGGCTCCACACTCCAGTTTTTCCGCTGCATGTGCAGTAGCAGTGCGGAACTAGTACATTGTTCTAAGTACTCCAATTTTTTCTGTTTTCCTATCCACTCCCTCCCAGTTTGACCTGCCATACGTTAGCGTCTATCGAGTAAAGGAATTCCGTTTCCGTGAGATCCTCAAACCAGCTGGCAGCTCACCTAACGACCATGAAGGAGCGATGACTTCTGTTGAGAACCTTGTGCAGGTGAGACACTTTTTAATCATGTGAGCTTGGTTGCTAAGGAAGTGAAGTGTTAATTTCTTTTTCCAACCAGGAAGTAGATGAGGATGAATTGACTAACAGTAGGGCAGGATTCCGGGACCCGCAGCAACAGCAGGGGGACGGACCAGCGCCTGGCGTTGGCATGCCAACCAGCCGATGGAATGTTGATGGAGACGAGCTACCTAGGGCAGACCTCGATGTCAGGTGAGATGCTGTAATATTTATGTAACAATTGGGTATGTCTATGATTAGGAACAGAAGCAGGATGAGTACATTTTCCCAAACTGTATTCTCAGCATACATATGAGGGCCTGCTATAGATAGTTGGTTTTGAACACTGATGGCCTTCCCAGTCCTTACCCCATAGTATTTATTTTTAATGTCCATGCAAACCAATACTTTTTAACTCTCTCTTACTTACTCACTCGCACACATGTTCACACACTCTCTCTCACACACACACACACATACCCCCACGCACACACGCACACACAGGGTCCATCGTCACCTAATCACAGTGTTTGCGAGAGGGGTGGAGCCTCTGGAGACAGAATCCAGTTCCTCCAGTGGGATCAGCGTGGACCGCACCGACCAGGACGATCTGCTGCCAGACTCATGACTCCTGAGGCTCAATTTGTAATCTTTGGGGATTTCCTTTGTGCTTTGAACTTCATACCTGGCTTTGAAATTTATTTTTTTAATGACTCCAAGCCAAAATGGGTGTGAGCCAATACCCATGTTGTTTTTTATTCTCTAGTCATGAAGTGAAAAGTTTTCTAGTCATTTGCGCGTGTTGTAAAATTGTTTGGTGGAGCTCAGTGTGTCATGTATTGTATCATTGTGCAATCGTGTGAGGCAGTGTTACGTGTTTGTATGAGTGTGTATGTCCTGCAAGAATTGGTATTTGCAATGGAGAACTGGTTGCATGCACGAATACGGATTAGTGTGCACGTGCTACCTTACTCTACGGTTATTAAACTGGCTGCGCGGCGCGCGCGCGGCAGTAGAGCACGAGATCTCGAAGCGAGACGCTATGACATAAGTGTCAAAAGACTGCATGCTCAGTAAATAAATTGAGCATGTGCGGTATAATTTTAGTCACCGTCCCAGGAGAGCTGGATGTTTCTACCTGTTGCTGTGCTTATGCGGGACATTTTCCCTTCGATTTCGCTGCCACCCGTACCCGTACCCAGTGACCGGCGGACTGCTGGGGAGGTCGGAGATTGACCGTCGACGGCCAGAGATCGTATCCAGATGCAGGCACAAGGTACCGCTGCAGTAGGAAAGGCATAGAGAATGTTGTGTATACCTACGTTTACCAAACTAATTAGATGGGTTGAAAAGAACTACGTTACGGAAAGAAAGAAAATGCCTAGTACAATTGCCAATGTAAATGACGCCTTGAAAAAGCAGTAGGTTTTCGTTACTACCTCACCCTTTTTGCCGTTACTGCTACTTTGCTTCTAGCAATAATCCATTGGTGGTTGTAACGCAGGATATTTTAGTGCTACGTGATCAACTATCGTCTCAGTTTTGTGCTACTTGTTCCTTCGCCACGTGGTGACCAGTAGCCATTGTTCGCGCATGCGCAGGCTACCTCATGTGTTTAGCTGGAGGTTACCGTTCTGGATCTTGGGCAAATGTCTGCAGTAAAAGCAGAGCAATGAAGATCATGCAGTGGTAGACAGAGAGGAGCTACCTCGCCTAAGTTGCAGATATGATGGGATAACTCTGGCTTCGATTTTTTTGATGTCAACTATACAATATTGTGTTCTCATTGGGTGTATCAGTTTTTACTGGAAACTAGTACTTTATTAAGTACATTGTAGTAACCGTATATAACCATGTAACCATTATATGGTTGAAAGGCAATCTTTAGGTGAAGGTTGTTGCCCAGGGGTACATTGTACTCGGTAGAGTGTCCTCTGTCAGTGATCTGTAGCCAGCAAGTCAGCAGTGGGTGGGCTCTAATCCCATTTGTATGGGTTCAGTACCAGCTGCTAAAAAGAAAAGGGCTGGCACTTCCCAGAGCCTAAGTAAACAATGACTAGGTACCTTTTTGCTCCTGTCTGTCTGTCTGTCCATGTAGCTGAGGAGAGATTGACATTTACTTGCTACAGGCAGTTTACTTAATCTCATAATCATGCACACACAAACACACACGTGCAGGAGCATAGTGGCTTGTTTGCAAGACTGATATTTCATATATAAAACCAGCCACTTATGTAATGCCGCTTAACAGGCACCCCAGGGAATGTCCCCTTGAACCGATCATGGTGAACCAGGTGTCTAGGATGAGCCAAGCCTGCTGGCTGCTTCGACAGTGGCAAGGAGACACCCAGGTAGAGGCTGGAGTACTAACCTTTGCGTGCCTCTAGTTACAGAGTCCCGTATGGTTATTTTTATTATAATATAGGAGTACTAATTTTAACTAGTGGGTGGATTGCTAAATTTATACCCATACTGTATGGAGAAGAGTGAAGTTTGCACGTGGCAGAAAAAGTTTATGGCATTTTTACGGTGCAAAGCGAATCCATGAACTTGTACCCCTCATAAATTGCCGGGTAAAGTATTCATGTATGTGCAGAAGGAATATAACGAAAGCAGGCCAAGATTTGCAATTTGTATGCGTAATCACGTGAGTTCGAGCACAAAGTGCAATTTTGCCTATTGCAAGTGCCGTTATTCCCGAATTGCCATGTTAACCGATTATACGCGATAGACGCATATATGCGTCACGTACGTACAATGCATTAAACGCGGTAGACGCATATATGCGTCAGCTGGAGCGTCATAGTTAAACCCGGCCCTACGTTGGAAAAGGAGGAGCTGACAACTTACCTACGCGGCTGACCACTATCAGTATACTGCCGACTGCACTTGGAGTGCTTCCAATCTCGGGGTGTAATTGAATTTTTTTGGACAAACGGCGCTTGAAGTTACGCAACACAAGGTAAGCCATAACAATCACACGCATAATAATAATGATAATGAAAACAATATTTGCATGCTCCTAAAATGCAATAGGTTGCTGAAGATGGCTAAGAGGCACTGCACTATGACAGCAGAGGAAGTCCTGGAGATGTGGGATGACATCGAGGGCGATGTGGCTGACCCTGAGGGCTCTGAAGATGAGCTGGAGTGGGATGACCCCGATGAGCCGATCATGGAGGGCAGTGACGACGAATTCGGTGACCTGTGGGTACTAGAGGAGAGCGAAGAAGAGGATGAAGATGAGGTTTTAGATACCCCAGCAACCCCTAATGCTCCCAGCCCTCCAAGCTCTCCCGAAAGAGCAGCAAACCCCACCCCTGTTCCTACTGCTGTCAACCTCTCTGCCAGCGTACCCAATCCTACCACTCAGCCCACCTCATGGTCGTCTACGTTGCACCCTGTCACCATCAACCCCTTCACCTCTCCTGTTGGTCCAACAGTCCCGATCTCTGACTCTCCACTGGAAGTCCTTGAGCTCTTCTTCTCGGCTGACCTAATGGAAAAGATCATAGAGGAGAGCAATAGGTATGCCAACCAAGTGATGGGAGATGAGCGATACAATAAATGGAAAAAGGTGACGGTAGAGGAACTGAAGGCGTTCCTGGGATTCCACATTCTGATGGGCATAATCCATCTGCCTGCTGTGGATGACTATTGGAGGCGGGATCCCTTGCTGCGTTATGCCCCAATTGCTGACAGGATCACACGTGATCGCTTCCGTGAACTGTCACGTTACCTTCACTTTGTCGACAATGACACTTTGGTACCCCGTGACTCACCAGGCTACGATCGACTAGGGAAAGTGCGACCTCTGATTGATCACCTGTCGAATAAGTTTGAAGAGCTGTATCAGCCACACCGTGAGGTCGCCATCGACGAGGCGATGATCAAGTTCCAGGGGCGGTCTTCACTGAAGCAGTACAATCCCATGAAACCCATCAAACGCGGGATAAAGGTGTGGGTCCTGGCAGATAGTCATAATGGCTACTTCATGAAGTTCCAGGTCTACACCGGAAAGGAAGGCAACAGAGTAGAGCACGGCCTTGGGGAGAGAGTGGTGAAGACGCTCACTGATGGACTGCAGGGACAGCACCACCATGTCTTCTTCGATAATTTCTTTACCAGTGAGAAGCTGATGCAAGATCTGCTGGCAGATGGCGTCTACGCTTGCGGAACAGCAAGGAAGGACCGCAAGGGCTTTCCACCGACACTGAAGCAGGCAAAACCTCCGACAAGGTGAAACACATGTACAGAATAGATTCCTAGATTAGTATGAGCACTAAGTGGAGAGATGCATGCACAAATCAGCACCCACACAACACACACGTATGCATCACCCCCACGCACAAATGCATTCACACTCACACGTGCACACATGTATGCATCCACACACTCACACATGCATGCATCCACACGCACACATATGTATGCATCCACACACACACACACCACGCTCACATGCACACACATAATTATGTATGCATCCACACACGCACATCACATAATCCACATACACCAACACATGTATGCATCCATCCACACACACAATCCACACACACAACACATAAACTTTCCTAATAGAGGAGACTCACAGGTGGTCCAGAAAGGTGGTGTTAGTGCGTGCGCCTGGTTGGACAGGAAGGTCGTGATGGCGATGTTCAGCAACTCCCAGCCATCTTCAACAGCGTCAGTTCTCCGACGACAGAAGGACCACACCCGTACTCCTGTTCGTTGCCCTGAGTCTATCCTCTTGTACAATAAGTACATGGGGGGTGGGGATCGTGGAGACCAGCTTCGTGGGTACTACACCTGTAGAACCAAGAGTAGAAAGTTCTACAAATACATCTCCTTCTTCCTTTTCGACGTGGCAGTTACAAATGCTTATGTTCTCCAGAAGAACTTCTGCCCAAAGTGTGAATCTTTTATCCCCTGGCCTAGAACTCCCACTTGACTACTTATGCACTAACATACTATATCATATGCACTTGTCTATTCTCCTAACAGCCTACAAAATGCTATCAGACTTCCTGATTCATGGAAGCTAAAACAATTCTTAGTCCATACCATAATTTACCGACTCCCCTCCTGTCTTGCACACCTCAGAGCCGTTTGTCTTGGTCCAGAGACTCCTAAATTACAGATTTCCTGCCCATCACTGATTTCTTTCACAAAACTGGCCCATAAACTTTCAGGCGTTTAGCTTAGTGTGCCCCAGATTTTCGTAAATTCTGGTATCTGTACCCCCAAGCTTAGGTCGTTCTACTTTCTACTTTACGATCATAGATAGAAAGCTATAACTTCTGTACACTAGCACATGCATTGGCCTCGCCAATACTCGTCTGTTCTATCGCTTGTGTGATAGATAAAACGGGTACTGGTCGGGCGTTAGTACCTACCGCTAATAAAACTAACTCACCTTCTGGAATAAAGTACGCTATCATCGCCATCGATGGAGGTAGCCCGGCATTCTTGGCACCGATGGGTAGCCCTGGAACCACGCATCACCTTAGTAATACCTTCCTTCTGGCGATCTTGCGTCGTTCAGAAGCTACAAACAGTTTTTTGTCACGAGGTTGTGAAACTATTTCTACGTTACGATTAATTCCGCTACCGTAATATAGCGGCGCGCGCTAAATGTCGCGTATAATCGGTTAATGATATATACAGCCTTTGTTTTACCAAAAAAAAAGTGTGTACTTACAGAAAAGAGTACAATTATTGAAAATTCTTATTTATGCTGTACTATTCAGTCGCAATGCAAGTATTTTACTCTGGACTTGGTTATTATGCTTGGCGCATACTATTGCAATTACGAGAAATCAAGTTTTTCAAAGTACTTTCAGTATGCAATTGTTTTTATGATTCCGAAGTATTATATTCAAGCAACATATCCTCTGAGCGCAAAACCATTATTGAAAGTTATCGTGGGCATAATGTTTTCGCAAGACAAATTTTTTGCTATATTGAATTCCCAACTGTGCAAGTTAATACTTGTGAATTATGGAGCTACGGAATATGTGTGTACAGTATGTAGTGCGTGACCCTGAACCGTGAATTTAAAATCCCAAGAAAAGTTTGACTATGTACATCGGACAGGATTTTGCAACTATAAGGATAACAAGGTGTAATTGTAGCAGCACATAAATTGTCAGTAAGTAGCAGCTTTATGTGTTATTATGTATAAAGATGGTCGGAGGGGTGGGAAGTGCTTGACGTGTTGGTGGATGTGGAGTGATCGGAAACGGGTTGTGGTGAAATGGTGCAGCGTGGTAAGGTGAAATTGTGCAGCAGTGTAGGGTGAAATGGTGCAGCGTGGTAGGGTCAAATGGAGTGCGGTAGGGTCAAATGGTACAGCGTGGTAGGGTGAGTAGAAGCACTGATACATGCCCGGCATTGGTGGTGGAGTAATATTGTACGCCGCCACCGATGAATTGCCTTGTAGGTTGAGGATGACAGGTCGAAACAATATGAAAGTCACATTGTGAGTGCCTTTTTTCACTACTTTTGTCGACCCTGCATTGGGAAGAGTGGTGGTGGTGATGGGTTTGTTGTCAGTAAATGTGTGGTGCATTGGGAAGAGTGGTGGTGGTGATGGGTTTGTTGTCAGTAAATGTGTGGTGCATTGGGAAGAGTGGTGGTGGTGATGGGTTTGTTGTCAGTAAATGTGTGGTGCATTGGGAAGAGTGGTGGTGGTGATGGGTTTGTTGTCGGTAAATGTGTGGTGCATTGGGAAGAGTGGTGGTGGCGGGGGCAGCGGCGGCGGCGATGGGTTTGTTGTAGGTAACTGTGTGGTGCATTGGGGAGAGTGGTCATTTTTTGTTGTGGGTGCATGTGTGGTGCATTGGGAAGAGTGGTGATGGTGTTGGGTTTGTTGTGGGTGTGTGTAGCAAATGCGTGTACTTACGTGGGGAGTGTAGCGGGTGTTGTTTTTGGGGCAGTAATGGTTTCGTCCACCAGCTGGTTGTGTGGATCTCCTTGCCAGTGCCGAGCTTGTGAACGTCCTGGTCTCAGAACCAGAGTGTTCTAACCCACAGATATTGAACTTGCCCTCCCCCCAAACCTGAGAATATGTAATTTCAGGAAATTAATGCTGAAATTCTAAATTTGGTCATGCTAACAGAGTACCAATGTTTTTTTACTTTCAATTTGTGCATTTTCCAGTAGCTACCATGGTTCTGCGCCCTTTGATTATTCTCAAATCGTCCCTTCGGGGTGTTGCGTGGCCCGGGCTCAACACCAGGGGTCTCTTGTCGAACTCCAGCAGGTTATCGTGAAGCCACTTGATCTCTTTAGCTTGGCTGGGGAGTTTTGCAGTGAGGGCAGTGAAAGTCGACTCTCCACATCTTGCACAGCATCCACAATAAGAGCTTTGTGTTAGTGTTGCGTAGTCTGGGCTTGAACACCAAGGGCCTCTCGGATTCCAGCAGGTTGTCGTAAAGCCACTTGATCTCTTTAGCTTGGCTGTTGGTTAGGCTCCACCCACTGAGACCGACATGAGTAGTGGCTAGTTCATCAACTCTGCAAGGATGCCCCTGGAGTCCATCGCTGGTCTCCTCCTGTGTCTAGTGCACAAGGTGCACTCACTAACAGCATGATTCATGTCCATCAGTGAGTATATTATACATACATCCATGATGGTACCTCATGCCCCGTCCTCACTCTCTGGATCTGTGAGAGGGGCAACCATGATGTCAGTTGGGTACAGGTCAGTCTTCTTCAGGGCAAAAGTACTCCCTGTCTGCCAACATGGATATTTGCTGAGGTATGAGTAAGCCAGGGCATTATTTGGAGTGTTATACAGTGAGGCTGGTCTGCCTGGGGTCTACGTACAATTCTAATGCAAAAACAAGAGCAATCAACAAGGACAAACTATAAGTATAAAAACGTATCATCAAAAACATTATCCAGTGTGTAAGTTTCAGAATGCATTAATCACGACCTGCATGTAATGTAATTACCCATGTTACATCAAATACTGCGCTTAACTAATAATGTGCCTTAGGATTGTGCAAATGTACCTTCCCACCTAACCCTTTCCCGCAGCTGCACCCACCACCACCTCTTGCACCACTTTTTCACCTTCACCCCCACCACCTATAGCAGCCCTGCCACCTTTCCCGTCCCCTTTACCACCACCTCCTCCTCCATCCTGTGTTAAGCAGGATTAGTATTGACAGTAATGAATACTACAGTTTGATTCAGACATACCTTGGGGTGCTAGGTGGCCACCTCCAGCCGCTCCCACACACTGGGTGCCTTCAGCCCCCACCATTTACAGGGGATGGCCTTCTGGAGACTTCTGGAGCTCCTGCTGGAACGGGAATGACATGCTGTCTCACCTTGAACTTGCCTCGATACTAGCCATAGCTTCAGCCACAGTTACATGTACAGAAAAACCTGTGACACTGAACAAGTCCAGGTGCTAATGAATACAGTGGGCATCCCATAATGGCTTGGTTCTCATGGGAAGTCTGCATAACTTAATTTTAGAGTTTACCTCTGGATAAGTGAGGTATTGTTGCACAGGCTGCATTGTTCAAGATAGGACTTGCAAACCAAGATGTTCTGGATGTATCGGTTGGTGGTTTTGCAGTGGAAGAGAGTTGTTCAGGGGACTTGCTTGGTGAGGGCTACGTATCAGTTATTCAAAAGTGAAGCGCTTGCCACAGAGCCTGTTGCTGTGGATTTGTAAATACGTCCAGGTAAATTACGTTTACTGGATATATGGTTAAATGACTACTAAGGCATTCCTTCCAATCACTCTCGGAGAGTCCGACTTTGGGCATATTCTACCTCAGTCGTACACACTATATAACACAATCTTCTACCTCGCCAAGCTTCTACCTCAGTACAATCGTACACTAAGTGTTACGTGTTTATGCCAGGTACTGGCTTTATGGTTAAATGACAGTAATAAGGCACTTTATGCGTCAAGGTGGACTGGGTTCCGGTTGTTTGGGGCACTTCTCCACCTGCTGCAGTTCCCTGGCCCGTCTGGATTCTTTGGGTGGTCGTTGCCCCCGACCATACTCCAACGATCCTGCAGCGAATTTCTTCAGCCATTCCTTCCATTCATTCTCGACTTTGGGCATATTCTACCTCAGTCGTACACACTATATAACACAATCTTCTACCTCGCCAAGCTTCTACCTCAGTACAATCGTACACTAAGTGTTAGGTGTTTATGCCAGGTACTGGCTTTATGGTTAAATGACAGTAATAAGGCACTTTATGCGTCAAGGTGGACTGGGTTCCGGTTGTTTGGGGCACTTCTCCACCTGCTGCAGTTCCCTGGCCCGTCTGGATTCTTTGGGTGGTCGTTGCCCCCGACCATATAAGTGATAAATATTAGTAACTAGTTTTGCAAGGCAACTTTCATTCTCTTAAGCTTTAGTAATGACTCTTCTGATTCACAAGCCAACTCTCTTCAGTCCCTTCAGGGTGTTGTATGGCACGCCACCCCTGTCTAGTATATGACCTTCACTCGCTAACAACATAATTCATGTTCATCAGTGGGTATGTTGTACATGCATGCTCTAGGCTTATGACAGTACCTCATCTTTGTCCTCACTCTCTGTATCTATGAGAGGGCCGACAGTGACGTCCTCAGAATCAGCAGTACTAGTGTGCAGGTCAAACCCATCCGGCAATCCATCCTCAATATTACTAAACCCCTCATCAATTTGGGTGTCCAGGTCCTCCACCTTGGGACGGAAGCCGATCCCAGACTAAGGGTGTTGTATGGCATGCCACCTGTCTAGTATATGACCTTCACTCGCTAACAACGTAATTCTTGTTGATCGGTCAATATATTATACATGCATGCTCCAGGCGGCACTCATGGGTTGTCCGCAGAAGCTGCACGAGTATTCCTTACGTGGCTTCTTGGAGGCCATAGGCTCCAAGGCCGAGTCAGCGTGCTTGCGCCAACGCCGCTCAGTGGCCCGGGAGATGGTGCACGGCTGCTCAGGTGTAGGAGCGACGGGCAGAGGGAGGCGGTGGCACATTGAGAGAGCCCCCAACTGAGGGAGGTGGTGGCACATTGAGAGAGGCCCCAGCCGAGGGAGGCACACCCCTCACTCGTGCCTGGTCGAGGGTATCATCCGGTTCATCGAAGTTGTGGGGCTGTTCTGGAGGTGGCGGGGGTGAAACTGGTCATGTCTGCAAGCCTTTGTCACTTCCTAAGCAGCAGTCTACCTCCTCAGTAACACAGGGGGGAAACTTTCATTTCCTGGTTACTTAAAAATCATTTTCTCAGAAAAAATACATAAACAGGGGCGATGAGAATACAGATCATACAGATCACAAAAAGAGAGGGAAGGGGGGGAAAATCACTCTTGGAGGTGAAGCAAAGGGGTCAACGAGCACACACTGGGAGATGGCAAAGAGAGGCCTCATCTCTCCGTGTGGTATTCTTGTATCACCTCACCTGTTGAGAAAGCAAAATGTTAAGTAACTTTGGCAGTCTGTGCTCACCAGTGTGGCTTCGTTAATCGTATACAGAACCAGGTTTATCTCCAAAAGAGCCTGGCTGTTGAGGAGCCTCGCCCGGATTGAGTTGTACGCGGACAATACCAGCTTGCATCTGGATGTGTACTGTGGCCGTTGTCTGCGCGCTTGCTCACGTCGTGGCTGCTGGTATCTTGCACACAGTGGTATGCAAATGGCCTCCACCAGTCGGCTCTTGGCTGGGGAGGACCCCGGAGATCCAGCCAACAGGAAGCACCTGTGTGAAAGAACATAAATTAGAGAAATCTGTCAAATAGATGGTTTATTAATTACCTTTTCATGGCGTTGACATGGCCGCCAACCCTCTTGGTTCTCCCAAACCGTCCCTTCAGGGTGTTGCATGGCCCGGGCTCAACACCAGGGGCCTCTTGTCGAATTCCAGCAGGTTGTCGTAAAGCCGCTTGGTCCTCACTCTCTGTATCTGTGAGAGGGCCGACAGTGCTGTCATCGGAATCAGCAGTTGTGTGCAGATCATACCCGTACCCATCTGGCAATGCCTCCTCGATATCCCCGAACCCCTCATCGACTTGAGTGTCCAGGTCCTCCTCCTCCTTGGGACGGAAGCCGATCCCAGACTGGGAGTACAGGTACTCCACCCCATTGAGTCCACCGGAGTACTCTGCACATGGCTGGTGGCTTGGGAAGACTTTCTTCCCATGCACAGACATGCTGAGAGCATTGATCTGTAATGAAGAATGGAAACTTTAGCACCAATAACAGCAATGCACAGACATGCTGAGAGCAATGATATGCCCTCAACAAATACAACGGTATAAAGTGGCCTACCTTCTGTGTGAGCCTCATGTCAAATATGCGGAGGGTAGCACTTGGTGCTTGGATGGCTGCGGCTGCACGTGAGGTATTCCACCGGGTTATCCCATCGAGGAGGTATGCCTGGTAATTCACAGGCCCAGCCGATGTGCCAGGTATAAACCTGGCATGGTGGAGGTGGAAAGATTCCAGGGATGTCGAGCCCCGCGCGCAGCGTAGTACAGGTAGATTCACACCTCCCTTGGTAAGGTGGCCTGTGTTGGTGTGGAATGGAAACTTCAACATCAATAACAGCAATGAAGCAATCGAGCTCCTTGACATGGTGCCAGAGCCGTATACTCTCAACCCCCAGAATAATAAATATGACGGTATAAAGTGGCCTATCCTTACGTCAAAGGTGCGGAGAGTCTCACTCGGTGGTGACTGGATGGCTGCGGCTGCGGGCGGAGAAATATACTTCCATAAATCAAGTACGCGTTATGTGACATTCAAGAATAGACTTACGATGTGTTTTTTTTTGGCCTTTCTTTTCTTCCCCTCAAGATCCCCCTCTCCCTCCAGTTCCCCTTCCCCCTCTCTCTCCTCCTTCCTCCACCCTATTGGTAAGAATAAGGCACATGAATAAGGCATCACATACACTTAAGGGGTAGTAGACATACCCTTCCCCCTCTTCCGTCCCTCGCCTCTTCTCCCTCCTCTCCCTCCTCCGCCATCTCCCCCTCGCCCCCCTCCATGGTGGGACATGAAGTGGTTCGCTAGAAAAAGCATTATGCATACGCATGTAAGCACAGTATGTACACGTAACAATAATTAAAATGAAGTCATTCCGTAGCTGCTCCCCTCCCTCTCCCCCTGGCTCCTCTTACTCCACCTCCTCTGGTCTGAAAGAGATTATGCACACAATAAGAACTCGTATTAAAGAGAGATAGCTGCACTTACTTTCTCCCAGCCTCCATCATTGGTGCCGGTGTGGATTTGGCTGGGTGTGAACAGCAGGGAGGCCTCTTGTCGAATTCCAGCAGGTTGTCATAAAACCACTTGATCTTTAGCTTGGCTGTTGGTTAGGCTGAGACTGACAAGAGCCTTAGTCAGCTCATCTCTGTCCAAGCCAAGGATATCCCTGGGGTCTGCAGCCACGTTAGGCATAGTCACAATATGCAGAAATTTGTTAATCATGTACTCTTATCAGTTCTTTGAATCAGTATCATAATAGGGGGTGGGCATTAGGGTTCAAGGGTTCAAACGTCTACTTTGTCTGCAGTGGACGGTTGTCGCTGGGCTCAGTGTCTATAATGTATGTATGGAAAATGGCAGTAGCAATGAATATTAGGTATACAATCACTAACATATTCACATTCATGCATTGTACCTGAATGGTACCCTCACCACTGTTGTCTCATTGACGTGGAACAGCACTAAACCTGTCCATCCAGCACGGAATGGCTGCTATTTACACGAGCTCTGGCCGCGTTACAAGCTGTGAGGATCAGCTTTCACCTGGAGCACGGCCTACACGTACCTCCTCCCTCTTGCCTTGTGGGTATTACTCACACAAATAAACAAGATCACAAATGGTGACTATATAGACAATACCTCTTTATGTGTTCCACACCAACATGGCTAGACCTGTTCCCCTTTGATCTGGCAAAGCGTCCACAGCTTGGCCTCAAGGGTCGTGGTTTGAACTGAAGACTCTGGCAAACTCTGACAGGTCTTCATACAGGTGTGTGATGGTCTGGGCTTGGGATTCTGTCATATATAGGTGGGTCAGACCCAGCAGTGCCTCAGCCAGCCTGTGAACCTTGCCCCAGCCTGGGATGCCCCGTGAGTCGAGAACGTCGCTGCTCTCTTCCTGCAAAATGGTCGTTTGGTTGAGTGAATGGCAATGAATGTTGGCTGAAGTCTGAACTGCATGTGGGTTCACTTGCGTTCACTTACTTCTTCCTCATCCTCCTCTTCTTCACTCTCTGAGTCGACATCAAAGGGAGCCAACGTGCTCAGATCCTCGGAAGAACTGGTCTGCATCTCCAAAGTGCCACCTAATACAGTGAAAGTTCAGGTGCCATAGAGGGGGTGTGATTCACTTGTACACCCTCGTGCCAATCTCCGCATGGAGTGCCAGATGTCTAGCCTGATTTCCAAGGCATCCCACTTGGAGAATAGCGTCAGTGGAAATGGAGCCCCAATGTAACCTATAAATGCCAATTCAAATGGCAATAATAAATGATATTTATGGTCCTTCTGTACTGCACTGACCTTGAACTTGGGGCCATGCAGACAGAGCTAGAACTTAACAAATAGCTGCAGCGACCATCCGCCCGGCCTCAGCCAAGTCCTCCACAACAGGAGACGACACTCCGGAAGCTGATCTGGCGGGACTGTCCTAAAGCACCAGAGACAATCTACAGAGGATCCGTAGCCACAGATGGTACCATGGTCTACTGGGACCATGCTGGCTGCTGCATTCCCTGTCGGTATACAGGAGATGTGGTGGTTCCTTGTTGGCCCTTTCCTATCTTTTTGCAAAGAATCAGTGCTCTCCGACTCCGTGAGCACCGAGATGACCACCTTGCCTCTCTCATTCCTCACATTGGTGGCCCAGTTTGCCGTGTCGGCAGCCAACCTCTGCAACTTCTTGCAGACCTTCTTTGTCGAATCAATCTTTAAGACAGATCCATAGACTGATGTGGCCTGTGCAAGTGGGCCAGGTAAGCTGGCTCCGTATGTCCCTGACATCTGCTCCCAGAAACCACCTACCAAAATGAAAAAATTTATGAGGAAGATCCTTAATTTTATGAGAGAGCTTGAAAATGGTAAAATGCGTATAATCCCTAACCTGGGTGTGGTGGGTGGTTGCTTCAGCTGCTGAAGCCCTCTTCTGTGTCGCTCACGGTCAGTGAGGTCACGCCGTTGTCTGTTGAGGTACTCCTCGCTGTGCAGCTCCTGCAACTCTTGCCCCTGTGCTGAGGGACCTGTTATCCCACGAGATGAATGTCCCATTGCATGCCTTGCACCCCATGTGTTCCCCCGCAAGGTCTCGTATTACCAATCGCACATAATGGTGCACCCCCTTGGACATGAGAGACTCGGGGGTGGTGTACAATTGGGGCAACGGAAGTTCGCTTTCCACATTCTTCATGGCATCCATAGGAAAAGCCGCTTTCGATAGTATGTCTCTGGTGATGGGTTTGCTGGAGGGAAGCTCGTATGGAGGTGAACGCCACCACAGCTTGAGACTGGACCTTAGTGTTCCTTTCTTAACAAAGAGAGCTCTCCCTATCCATCCTCTGTCCCCTTCACTCACCGTCGCTTTTCATCCAAGGAATGGCCCTACATTTGCAACAGCTACTTGAGTACTTCCATTGTATTCGATGTATTCCCCCAGCGATCCTGGGGATATCCGGGAGGTGCATTGGGACCATTTGCGACCTCTTTGATTCAGGAGATGACGAGGGAACCTACCAATGAACAGCCAGTTAATTATCTTGAGGGAATTTTCTACAGCCAAATGTACTTTACGTTTATCATTACTTTCTTACCAGTGATGGAGGATTCGGTGGTAGTGTTGAGAGTGATAGACTGTGGGCTGGGATGTGAGGTAGTGTTGAGGGTGACAAGAGTGACTGGGCTTGGGGATGGTGGTGGTAGGGAAGATGCAGAGGAAATTCCATCTGACGTAGAGGGGGTCTGAAATTCACGGTGCATGTACATGGCTGTCTTAATTGTTCACACATGCCAGTCATACTGGCTCTTTAGTAAGAACTGATCACTCGGGACTCATGAAAATCATTATCTGAAGCTTGACATTTTGGCATAAAACTTCTCTAAACTTTCAATTTTGGGTTCACTCTTGGACAGTGGTTTTGGTTACATGATAACACACATCAGAAGATTGAAAGCAAATGTTAATTGTCATGAGCCAAGCTTATAGTTTCTTTAGCTATAAGTCAGCACTTCCTTCTGTTATGATCACACAAATAATCTTCTACCATGTCAGGATCTGCCGACAATCACTTAACAAAACAAAACGGTGGTCAATCCTGCTGATGGGAATCAGTGGAAGTGAATGCACATACCTCCCAACGAGGTTAAAGACTCTTACCTCTTTACAGCATCCGTGTTGGTCCGACTAGCTCGATAGCTTGGAGCAGGTAAATTTTCATCTTGGGGGCTTAACTTTCCATGGTTGGAATTTCAGGGGTCTCTTGTTACGCTCGTGCACATTGCTTTACTGATCTAGTCTTATTTCCGTAGAAAAGGCTATGATGTCATAGTGTGCTGTATACTATAATGAGCAATGGCGGCTATGATGTCATAGTGTACTGTATACTATAACGAGCAATGGCGGCTATGATGTCATAGTGTACTGTATACTATAACGAGCAATGGCGGCTATGATGTCTTAGTGTACTGTATACTATATAATGAGCAATGGCGGCTATGATGTCATAGTGTACTGTATACTATACTATGAGCAATGGCGGCTATGATGTCATAGTGTAGTATATACTATAATGAGCAATGGCAATATTGTTATGTTTGTCCCCGTCAAGAACACGCACATTGCTCTGCTGAGCTTCCACATCTGTTCTCTATTGCTTTCTTCTACTTTATGTCTCTACAATATCTATGTAACTACCTGTTGGGGACACCAGTAAAATTCTCTAATTGTGTACAATGTTTCAATTGCTCCCTAATAACTGTTTTGAATATTAATTTTTATGTATCCAGTGTTTCAATTTTGTTCTCCTTTCCCCTAGATCCTCAAACCAGCTGGCAGCTCACCCTAACGACCATGAAGGGGCAATGACCTCTGTGGAGAACCTTATACAGGTGGGACACTATTTAATTATGTGAACTTGGTGGCTAAGGAAGTGACGCTAATTACTTTTCCAACCACAATGCTGAATTGCCTAACAGTAGGACAGCATGGGGGAGGGGGTGGCCCACAGACAAGCTGTATATATACCTGGAGTAGACCTTTGATGTCAGGTGAGATGATGTAATATTTACCTAACTAATGGGGAATGTGGATGGGAACAGGATGAGGTTTACCCACACCATAGCATGTATTCACAACATGTGTGAACCCCTTTCATGCCTCTACCCACTCCTCTTGCTCACACACACACACACACACACCACTGCAGGGTTCATCACCACCTAATCACAGTAGTTGTGAGGGGGTGGAGCCTCTCGAGATGGAATCTGGTTCCTCCATAAGGACCACACTGACCAGGACGGTCTGGTGCCAGACTCAGGGGGGGCTCCTGAGGCTCAATTTGTAAACTTTGAGGACTCCTACGTTGTGTCTTAACAGTCATGTACTTGTATTTTGAATTTCAGATCCCCTCTATGTACCATCACGTAAGGTTTGTATGAATGTATGACATTGTGCACCTTGTAAAGAATTGGTATTTGCAGTGGTATTCTCATAATTATTTTGTGTAGCCACTTCTCTGATTGCATGTGGAAATAAGGAGTAGTGATAGATGGATAGCCACATTCCCAGGCTCCACTCTCAAGAAAAGCTGGGGAGTAGAGCCTGGGAATGTGGCTAATGGATGGATATATTTTGGTATGGCTGACTTGCATATTCAGCCTGATCATCGGGGAAAATTTTTGATCAAAGCTAGTAGATAAATGTCCCTAGTCTGGTCTCAGTAATGCATTACCATTAATGGAAAGACTCGGAACTAGCAATTTCCAGCCCATTGGTTCTGATTTATGATGACAATGTTATACGATGTTCACAACTGAGATTAATTTGCTGCAACCAGCAAAGGCTTCCAGTGTGTGGCGGCTGGTGACTCCCAGCTTGAGACGCACACCTTCATGTGATACTTGGTAGCAACAACAACAAAAAGTACATACGAATAAGAGAGAGATGAGTTTCACTTGAACCCACTCCTAGGGGTGTCCGTGTGATCCCTAGTACACACAATATAGGAGACAGGAAATGTTGACAATAAAAAATAGAGCGGCTATGCTGTATCTACATCCAGTACTGTGAGACGGAACAGAACAGATGGTAACTGGGACCACTTGAGACACTTCCCCCGGGAGTGGGCTTAACCTCATCCGTAAGACTCGTGGTCGTTGTGAGCAAGCTGGTGATAGGCCCTGTCTTCCTTCCTCTGTTGCTGCTCACGCTTCTGCATTTTCTTGGACTGCTTGTCACCGGCACTCTCACTGTCCCCTTCGCCCTCCTTTACACACTTACAGGTGACACAGTTCACAATCTGTTTGCCCACCCACTCGAGGGCTGTGTGTGTGTGCGCGCGCACATGTGCAAGAGAAATGCCAAAAGTCAACAGTATAATAACAGTCTAGGACACAACGCTACTATCAGATGATAGCCTCATTCCCAGACTTTCCTCCTGCAGACGAGGCTAATCAGATGATGGTTTGATGGGACTCGGAAAGGCAATAAGTGAACAAAATACAGGGAACAAAGTCGTGTACCAAATGTAGTCTCGTGAGACTACCAAAATGAGAGCCAAGGCTTGTGGCATTGTTAAAGCATGAGACTTAATACTGCAAACATACCCCCAATTATCACTCAGCACATCTTGAGCTCTTGAATTGTTTGACAGCAGGAGAAAGTTCGAACACGTCCGTCAGATCTAGATAGTGGGTGTGGCACACAAGCAGAAACTTTAATAGAAAACAGATTAACTACCCGGTAATCATAGATATAATTTATAGACTCCGTGGATAACTTACTGAAAGTCCAAAGCTGTGGATCACTAAATAACTTGACGCGTCTCTGTCGCTTCGTGGTATTAATGAAACTTCGTATCCTCCAAGCCTATTTAAGGGGAAATTCCATTGTCACATGTTTTTGTAGGCGGAAGTCACGTCGAGCTAGCCCCGCCCTTCTTGCTGAGAGGGTGGAATGGAAAATAAACAGGGGCAAGATGGTAGAGCATTAAGAAGATGCTACCGCTGCAATGGTGAGGGGCACATAGCTAGGAACTGCCCCAGCAAACCGTCACCGGTCTGCTTCGCCTGCGGAGCCCCCGGACACCTGAAGAAGGAGTGCCCTACCTTGGCGGGGAAGAAGCCTGTGTATCCAGAAAGGGCTTATGGGACGCTTTCTGTTGCAGCTGATACCGAGTGCGGCAGTAAGGGGTCGGGAGCCGTTGGGGAAGAACCTCGTGAAGGCAAGAAGCACGCAGCCAGCACGACCGTGCATGAATTAACAAGTGAGAAGGTTTCTTATGCTACAAAGTCAACTCCCCCAAAAGAAACACAAAATTCTACGCAGTGTGTCTCCAAGAAAGTGTCTCCTCCTGCTGCTGATCGTGGACGCGCCTATTATGCAAACTCAGTAGCTCACACTGCTCCACCAACCACAGAGAATCTAGTGCAGTCCGATAAACGTGACCGAGTTGAGGAGAGACTGCAAACTCCACGGAGAGACAAAATTGCTCCGCCATGGGCCACCGTACCGTTCATCGACACTCACTGCCACCTGGAGTACATACTCCAGCGCTACAGTCACCAGGGCAGCTTTGGAACCTTCGCAGAAAAATGTGGCTATCCCGATAACTTTGAGGGGTGCATCTCGACCTTTTGTGATCCAGCTGCATTTTCCCCTTCCCTGGGCATGTGGGTGGAGCTTCTGAGCGAAGATGGTGTCTGGGGGACCTTTGGCATTCACCCTCACAATGCCAAGTACTACAATACCCAGGTTGAGGACAGGTTGCTGGAGTGTTTAAAACACCCCAAATGTGTTGCATTCGGTGAGGTGGGGCTCGATTACGCGAAGCATTCGCCCTCAGACGAACAAACCCAGAAGCGAGTTTTAGTCCAGCAGCTTCGTCTGGCCATTGCCTTTGGAAAGCCGCTCCTTCTGCACTGTCGAAATGCCGAGGAAGACCTGCTAGAGGCCTTGTCAGTGCATGTCCCTTCCGACTGGAAAATCCATCTCCACTGTTTCACTGGCGGCCTCGAAATGTCTCAGAAGTTTCTTTCGGGATTTGCAAACCTTTACATTGGCATCAGTGGGAACGTTACTTTTGCTAAAGCTCACAACGTGAAGCAGGTTGCTAGGGAGATACCTCTCGAGAGGTTGCTACTGGAAACAGATTCTCCCTACAATACACCTGAAAATCTGCCCAGGCATTTGCGTTGCCGGAACAACCATCCAGCGCTTGTACTGTACGTTGCCAAGGAGATCGCTAAACTCCGACAAATTAATGTTGACGATGTCCTGAGGGCATCTAGAAGCAACACCAGAGCACTCTATGGAGTATAATATGTGGCTGGCTGGCTGGCCATCCATTCTCTGTCTGCACAGTAAATTTATTTTTGTGGGTATTATTTGTACCATGCTATACTTTTGAAATCATTACTACAACCACTCCTACTATCCCTTACTATACAATAAACCCCAGTTACTGCTGGATGCCTGACCTTGAGAATCAGGAATGGTGGGTTAAAAAGCTTTTTGATGCATGGCATGCCAACTAAGCCAAGAATATCGAAAATCTAGTAAGGATTAATTATTGTGCCGAGTTATACTGACAACGCATGCGCATGCACTCATAAATTCCATCTTGTGGCTGTTATTATAACAGCTTTCATTATCAAACAAAAGATGATCCATAAACCGTATGGAAGTGAGCCAGGCAAGTGAATATACAGTAGGATATTGTATTGGGTTTGTAATTGAAGGGCTAAAAGCAAAGTGGTCTAAGCCACAAGCACCCCCCAACTCCTAGGAGCCATTGAAACTTCTCACAATTTGCGCTATTGATGACAGGACTTGATTAGCCACTGGCAGTGTGCAGTGAGAATAGCCTCCACCCTACAGGTAGCTCTTGTCGCTTTTGTAGTATAAGTTACGAAAGTTGGGATGGAGGCTTGGGAATAGTAATTATTAACCGTGAGAAAGTGTCAGAAATGTACAGGTGTGTGTGCTAGCGTATCTCTATAAGATCAGTGCAGTACAGGGTTGAGTGGTTCTGCTCTAATGTCTGCTAGGTTAATGTCTGACTCCATTTCTTCATCCATTTCACCTATCACAGCTCTACAGAGACAGGGAGAAAGAAATCATTACCATAGCAACACGTCAGGTTATTGGTGTAATTACACCAATAACCTGTCACATGTTTACCTAATATGGATGTCTAAGGCACACTAACAACTTTCTTCACTGTACCTAGGCGTAGCCGAAAAAAGCTGGGGCCTGGGGACGAGGCTAGAGTCTTAAAATGATATTATTGTATTCTAGGAAAAGCTTTACCTTTGTGCAGCCGAATAAAGCGGGGGCCTGTGAACAAGGCTACTGGTCCACTATAATGTTACTATGCTTGCAGCAATATGACCAGTACTCAAGCTGTCACCTGACATACTAATTACATCAGCATTACATCACACGAACATGTTATCTCCTCTGATGATGTAAAGTCCCAGCTGCACCTGCTCCACCCCCGAGGTAGTGGCATAGACTCTCTCGTGGCTACCTGATAGAATCACGTTCACTGTCTGGTCAAATCCTTTTAGTGTACCCTGGTGGTGGTGTGTATGTGTGTGTGTGTGTGTGTGAAAGAGAGAGAGAGAGAGAGAGCAGACAGACATCAGCTGCTGGGGAGTGGAACCTGCTAAGCTGCCATGAGTAAGAGAATTTGGTTACAAAAGGACCTGACAACTATAACATATTTTAAGACTAGTTCTGCGTAGCTCGGTTCACAGATAGTGTACCAAATTAAGCATAATACCATGTTCATTTTAGTGACAGCAATTATACACTCTTGCAAGCACTAATCCCGAAGTAAAATAAATGCTCGTGATGATTTTGCTTAACATTCTCTCTTGCATACTATTTGGCTGAACTGAAACAAATTCATTAAGAATGCATCAATGCTACATCCTGGGTGTATTTCGTGACAAAGGTGCGCAGTTTGAGCAACGAAATATTCATGTTAGTCTGGCGTACTAAACCACCCCCACTCACCACTATAACTCTGCCATCTGCTGTGATCACTGACACGGTGCCTGCATGTCCGTAAAGGAGAATTCCGATCCCATACTGCTTAGTCTCATTCCCAGGCCTTTTACTCACCCTCATTCATGGTGGGAGTGGAGTAAAGGGCCTGGAGACGAAGTCCTGCTACAAGCATCCCATTTAGGAGCGGTGCGTTCACAAAAGTGCATGCAGATTACACATAAGGAAGCCTTACAGGCATGAAGGATACGTCCTAGTAACGGCTCCAGGGCATTGAGGGCCATCTCAGAACTTCTTGGCTCTGCAAATTTTTGATTTTGCCTCAGTTTGCAGCAGGTTTCAAGGAGTTAAAAACCTTAAGATCACGTGATACATGCTGCGCCATATCCATTACGTTACATCATGCATCATACCGATATATCGCGATATTGATACTGGAACACAGTTACATCACCAAGTTTTGACGTGGCACTGCCTGCGTGGAAAAGGAGTCACTGAAAAAGACCACAGCCTACCTTTGCCGATTGCAAGATTTTATGCATATATGCTGGAGCACACGGCAGTGCAGGTAAAAATGCGAGTGAAGTTGATTGCAGGATCAGGGATCAAAGATGGGGTTGACAATCTCCAACCTGTTATCAGGACTTTATGAAAAGAAGAATGTGAGAATTCTGATGGGTGAGTACATATTAGCGTATGGTAGCTGGGCTAAGAAGAGTTGGAAGTGACCTTCTGGCACATGAAAAAATAACACGCGACACGATTGTTAGTTGCTGCTGTAATACTATTGCTAGCCTCACTCCATCTTAGCTTTTTTTTTCACATGTAGTAAAAAAAAAGGTTGAAAGTTGAGACCAGGAAACTAGGCTATTATTGTCATGTTGTAATACTTGAAGATTACTGAAGATTACAATCTTTCAAAGGCCTGACCATCACTATCAAAACAGTAATAATAACAACACAACAACAATGCCGCAGTTTGATAGCAGTTTAATCATTTCAGCCGTGCCCAGCCTGTGTGGAAAACAGAACGCAGCCTCATTGTTGCTTGTCTTCTCCCTGCAGTCGGCCTGGATGCTGCTGGGAAGACCACCATCCTCTACAAACTGAAGCTGGGAGAGGTTATAACCACTATCCCTACAATAGGTGAGTTACTAAGCCTGATTGCTGGCAATACTGGCGAGCTGGCTGTGGTTTTCATGAAAGTGTGTGTGGAAGTACTGTCACAATTAGAGACTGGTACGTGATGCTATAATCTCACTATCAATACCTCACAAATACACATACACACATACATACACACACACACACACACAGGGTTCAATGTTGAAACAGTAGAGTACAAGAATATCAGTTTCACAGTTTGGGACGTGGCTGGACAGGACAGGTTCAGACCACTATGGAGACCGTATTTCCTCAACACTCAGGTTCGCTTCAGGCTTATTTTTATGTGTGTGTCTGTGTGTGTATGGGTGTCATTCAACAATACAATTGTCATGCTACTAGTTGTGAAGGCCAGCATCAGTTTGTGTCACTGCAGCTGGTTTTAGGGTATAAATTGCCAATCAATTGTGGCACCTTTTCAAGCCACCATGGCTTGCTCATTGTCTGGCTTGTTCTTTCCTCCACCATACTCCAGCAAGCCAGACCTAGCTTACTCCCCTCTCCCTCTCCTCCCCACAGGGACTCATCTTTGTGGTTGACAGTAACGATAGGAAGAGAATAAACGAGGCCAGGGAAGAGTTGAATAAGATGGCAAGTTCTGTATACTCTAGTAAATTCCTGCACATTCTAGTAATTTCTTGGACATGTCCTACTGATCTAGTTTTGCTATCAGGAAGTGCTCTCTTAGCATTCACAGGGCTATTTCCTCCTTGTTTTATCAAAGCTATCCTAATTAGGAACTGGCATCAAAGTAGGCAAATAATGGTTGTGTCTCAGTATCGGTAATGGGAATGTGACTATATAATATGTAGAACCTAGTGAACGCTGCTCTTTATCTGGCTCGATTGCTAGTCTCTTTCTCACTGGTTATCCATTTGGCGCTACCGGTGTTCCTCTTTAGCACCCACAGTTTCCTGGTTCCAACCCCATGCTAGAGATTGTTGTTTTTTTCTCTCTTTTAGTTGGAGGAAGATTCACTGAAAGATGCCGTGTTACTGGTCTTCGCCAACAAGCAGGATCTGCCCAACTCTCTGAGTGTGTCTGAGGTACAGGAGCAGCTGGGACTACACACCCTCAAGAACAAGAGCGTGAGTCTGTAACATGTGTATCAGACCAGTTACTAGTCTCATGCCCGCCCCCAACCAGACCTAGTATCCAACAATGAATTGTCAGTTATGCTCTCTCTCTCACACACACACACACACACATACACGCACAGTGGTACATCCAGGCGACATGTGCTGGACCTGGTACAGGACTTTATGAAGGCCTAGACTGGCTCTCGGGAGAGCTCTCTAAATCATAATATGCAGCTTTATTGGGACAACAACTCTTTCCAAAAATCTTTTTTTCCTCATTTATTTAAGATTATTATTTATGTACACATATTAAGACATTGTACATTGCAATCACAATTGCCATAACTGGATACGTGGGCTTCAATTGGAGTGTGTGTGCACAACAGAATGTGACCACGCATGCTGGCAGCTCAGCGTGGAGACCTGGTTGAGAAAGATTCTGTTACACATATATGCATTTGAAAGCTGCAATAGAATGCTAAGTGTATTCAGTAGAAGTAAATCATTGGCATGCTGCAGCAGCGGAGTTCCAATGGACCCAAAGTTGTAGCATGCTCAGTCTTACAGTCATAATTTGCTGGCTTGGTATGTAGGCACAGGCACATTATGCTCCTAATTTTACCTATTGTGTTATTCTCTGCTGGCACTACCTACATATTCTATTGCATAGATTGACCAAAATGTATAAACGCAAAATGAAATACGTGACGTACGACATGAGCAAACAGTACAGAACAAGCAGATTGCAGAATCAAAATGCACAGGTAAAGGCTACTAGCTACAAAGGTAAAATGCAAAGAAAACAATACAAACAAACAAGCAGAAGTGAATTCAGAACATGAAACTGAGTCCAGTTTGTATTTCTTGTGGTGTTTCTGTGGCCAGCTATACTCCTGCATGCAGCAGCAACCAGCATCATATAGATCCAGCAAGAACAGCTCCACTAGCACAGGACAACAGAATTCAAGAGTGCAAACAGCAATGAAAAGAGTACATGGGAAGCAGCGACGTCTATAGGCTACTCTATGGCAACCACAGTTCAGCCTTTCTCATTGGCTAATGCATAGCTGAATACACTGCACACCCACCAGTGAAGCCTGATGATAAGAGGTAGCTAAGTACAAATCACTGAACAGGACTAGTGAACTGGACTGGTGGAGTGGACTATCGGACTGGTGTAAAAAGCAGTAGCTATAGCAAGCAACTTGGAAGCCAAATTTAGCTACAGTACAAATGAAGCATGCTCCTGTGAAGTGGGAGGATAAGCCACTTAGATAAGATGTTTAGAGAAACACTAATTCTTAACCCTATTATGCTCACTCTGAACCCTATTGTGCTCACTATGCTCCACCTGCCTTTTACATGTAGCCAAAAGCGTATTGTGCAGTGTCCCTACAAGTTGTAGCTATGCACACAGGATAGAAAATCAGCTGTTGCTATCAACCTACAGCATTCACAGCGCAACAAAGAACCCTGTCTACAAATTAGGAGGTGGGGTGATTTTTTAACAGCAGTTTAGCTTACAACAAGGTTCCAGATTGGACACCAGGTTGTAACCCAGGCTGCACCACGCGGAGGTACTGCTGAGGCAGCCTTCCCACCACCCACAGCAATAGAACCTGGCACATGCGTATGCCGGGGCGTCTTTTCCCTATTGCTGCAACAACTGCATTCCCTTGACACAAACACACATGCTTGGAACGTGGACAATAGCCTCGTGTCCACACTCCAAGCTAGGGTATGCAGCTGTTCCCTTGTGTTTGTTTAAAATTGGCCGCTTTTTTGTTCGATTGCGTAACACCGCAGTGCATGGAGGTACTGTCGATCCAGCCCATCCAGTCAGTATACCCACAGCAATAGAACCTGGCACATGCGTATACCAGGGCATCTTTCCCTATTGCTGCAACAACTGCATTCTCTTATTACTCATACCACTACACAAATAAATACTTGAAGCCCAGACTTAACAACTTTTCTCAGCTTCAAGTAGAGTATGCAGCTGTTCCATTTTTTGTTTCATAAAGGAAAACATGGCCGCTTTTGAAATCAGGATTTCGTTAATTGGCTAAACTATTTTGTACACAAACAATAAGGCATTGTTTGCGGAGATACATAGCTACACACATACAGATACACATACGCACATACATCCACAGTAACCCAGCACATTCCCTATTGCTACAACAACTGCATTCCCTTGACACTACCACACATGCTTGGAACATGGACTACTACCTCTGTCCACACTCCAAGCTAGGGTATGCAGCTGTTCCCTTCTCTTTCTTTGAATAAAATTGGCCGCTTTTTTGTTCGATTGTGTAACGTCACAGTGCTTGGAGGTACTGCCGATCCAGTCCTCCTCAAAATACCCACAGCAATAGAATCTGGCACATGCGTATGCCAGGCGTCTTTTCCCTATTGCTGCAACAACTGCATTCTCTTATAAACTCACACACCACTACACAAATGAAATGCTTGAAGCACAGACTAACAACCTTTCTCAACTTCAAGTAGAGTATGCAGCTGTTCCATAAACAAAATCTGCCGCTTTTGAAATTGGGATTTCGTCGATTGGCTAAAGATTTTGTACGCAAACAATAAGGCCGCATTGTTTACGGAGATATGTACGCACATACACATTAATTTTGGTATACAGCATGATACACATACATCCATATACCCATAGTAATAGAACCTGGCACATGTGTATGCCAGGGCAACAACTGCATTCCCTTGACACTACCACATGTGCTTGGAACATAGACTGCTAGGTCTGTCCACACTCCAAGCTAGGGTATGCAGCTGTTCCCTTCTGTTTGTTTAAAAAAATTGGCCGCTTTTTTGTTCGATTGTGTAATGCCACAGTGTTTGGAGGTACTGCCGATCCAGTCCATCCTCAAAATACCCACAGCAATAGAACCTGGCACATACGTATGCCAGGGCGTCTTTTCCCTATTGCTGCAACAACTGCATTCCCTTGACACCAACACACATGCTTGGAACATGGACTGCTATGTTCTGACCACACTCCAAGCTAGGGTATGCAGCTGTTCCCTTCTGTTTGTTTAAAAAAATTGGCCGCTTTTTTGTTCGATTGTGTAACGCCACAGCGCTTGGAGGTACTGCCGATCCAGTCCATCCTCAAAATACCCACAGCAATAGAACCTGGCACATACGTATGCCAGGGCGTCTTTTCCCTATTGCTGCAACAACTGCATTCCCTTGACACCAACACACATGCTTGGAACATGGACTGCTATGTTCTGTCCACACTCCAAGCTAGGGTATGCAGCTGTTCCCTTCTGTTTGTTTAGGTAATGTATAATCCATGAAGTTTAAGTCACCGTTGTGAGACCTGGAGTAAGCCATATGCAACAGCCAGTAAATGCAAGATCCTAAAGTAGTGCAGGCAGGTAAACAGGTCACTTAATACCCAAGCCAATCTAAGCACCAAGCTGGAGGCATCGCAAAACTTAGCACCAAGCCATTAATTGAGGCCTAAGTTACAACACCAAGCTTTAAGAGCTATCACAAGCTGGTACCAAACTTAAGTCGGCCTACATTGACAATAACAATCACTAATGACTAGAGAGCATAAAGCTTTAAGAATCACTGTAGCTAATAGTAGCTACCAGAATTGATAAACCTATATGGGTCAGCGAATACCAAGTTTTAAAGATCATCGCAATAGTACCAAGCTTTGAAGAATGTCAACGAAGTTTGAATTAGCTAAATCTAAAGCTCAGCTAGCACCAAGCTTAAAGATCATCGCAATAGTTCCTTGAATCAAACACTAAGGCTCAGCTAACACCAAACTTTGAAGATTGCCACAATAGTGCAAAGGTTGAATCAAATCTTTGAAGACATCACAAAATTATCAGGGTTGAATCGAACCTAAGGCTCCAAGCTTTAAGGATCATCACAATAGCTAGCATCAAGCTTTGAAGATCAATTAAACCTTAGACTCAACTAACTAATTATAACACCAAGCTTTGAAGATCGTCACAATAGTACCAAGCTTGAATTGAACCTAAGGCTCAGCTAACACCAAGCTTTGAAGATCGTCACAATAGCTAGCATCAAGCTTTGAAGATCAATTAAACCTTAGACTCAACTAACTAATTATAACACCAACCTTTGAAGATTATCGCAATAGTATCAGGCTTGAATCAAATCTAAGGCTCAGCTAACACCAAGCTTTGAAGATACTTGACTTGTCTCCCCACAAAAAACAAACATTATACATCATAATTATGTCTTACTGTGCTGGTGGGAGCAGTGTCCAGGAGAATCAGCTATGTCGGCAATAGCTAATGATCGAGGCTCTTCATTGAGGCTTGCTGCTTAGCTAGTGAGTGCAAGGCTTGTATTTGCGAACGTATGCTTAGCTAGTGAGAGTCTAGGCTTGTACACACAGAGACATACATACAGACAACAGAAAATGAAAATACAAATGCTAACAATAATAAAAATTATTTACAATTATGCACTATAGCTAGCAGAGCTCATGCAGTGAGCTCACCATTATGAGCATCCCGCGTAGTGCTGCAGTCCAAGTTGGAGATGATGATTTGTGAACAAAGCCGAGCATGTGTACTTGTACTGATATTATAGAGGCTATTTGTTCCTCCATAATAATACCATTCAGATATGAATGTTTACAGAACATTCAAACTGATGTATGCTTAGCTAGTGAGAGTCTTGTACACAGAGACACACATACACAACACAGAGACACACATACACAACACAGACACACATACAGAGGCAACAGAACGCATGGTACGAAAACACATACAAATGCTAATAACAGAAATTATTTACAATCATGCACTACAGCTATATAGTAGAGCTCATGCAGTGAGCTCACCATCTCTTGTGTAGTGCTACAGCTAGTCCATCTTGTGTAGTGCTGCAGTCCAAGTTCGAGATATCGAAGCTAAAGTTGAGTGTGTGTATTTGTACTGATACATGTATTTTAGAGGCAACATTCAAGCTGAACTGACAACGATCATAGATTTATTTGTATGACAGGTGTGAGTAATTAATAATAACCACTCACCAAGTTTATAACTATGCGTTAGAATTTGAACACACGATTCTAGTACATACACACGCATAACACTCTGGTTTGCAACAAGCAATGATAGAATTTAGTGTAAGGACTATTAGTTGTACATGTGTGATACCCAATAATTGAACCAGAATTTGAACATCTGATTCTAGGACTATTAGTTGTACATGTGTGATACCCAATAATTGAACCAGAATTTGAACATCTGATTCTAGTACATGTAATTTCACTCGATCTAGTTTGCAACAAGTGATGACGTAATTTAGTGTAAGTATTTATACATGTGTGGTACCCCAATAATTGAACCTGAATTTGAACGTAGTAAATTTAGTGTGACAATTTACTTGTGTGGTACCCAGTAATTGAACCTGAATTTGAACATGATTCCTGTGTGCGTGAACACTCTGAGTTTGTAACCAATACTGATGTAACTTTGTGTAATGATTACTAGTGTGGTACCCCTGGAATTGAACCTGAATCTGAATACATGATTCCTGTTTGCAACCAGTAATTGATAGTAAATTTAGTGTGACGATTTACTTGTGTGGTACCCACCTGAATTTGAACATAAGATTCCTGTACGCGTGAACACTGAGTTTGCAACCAATACTGATGTAACTTTGTGTAATGATTATGTACTAGTGTGGTACTCCTGGAATTGAACCTGAATCTGAATACATGATTCCTGTTTGCAACCAGTAATTGAATCTGAATTTGAACATAGTAAATTTAGTGTGATGTGGTACCCAGTAATTGAACCTGAATTTGAACATATGATTCCTGTACGCGTGAATACTGAGTTTGCAACCAGTAATGATGCAACTTTGTGTAATGATTACTGGTGTGGTACCCCTGGAATTGAACCTGAATCTGAATATATGATTCCTGTTTGCAATTGAACCTGAATTTGAACATAGTAAATTTAGTGTGACATTTACTTGTGTGGTATCCAATAATTGAACATGAATTTGAACATATGATCCTGTATACATGCATATGATTCCTGTTTGCAACTAGTAATTAAACCTGAATTTGACAACCGGCAAAAATTACCGAAACCACGAAAACCACGGAAATCACGAAAAACACCAAAAACGCCGAAAATCACGAAAAACACCAAAACAACGAAAAACGTTTTTCAGCAATTCTATTTACGAGTAGTGTTCCCCCATAGATAAATTTGAAACACGTGATTCTAGTTCCCGTAACACTCTGAGTTTGTAACCAGTAATGATGTAATAATTACTTGTGTGGCACACCAGGAATTGAACCTGAATTTGAACTCCATGTTCTAGTATGTACCGCTCTGAGACTCAGTTTGCAACAAGTAATGGTAGCGTATTAATACTTGTGTGGTACATTTTGTGACCACTAGTTTTTGAATACGTTGTACATCCACTTACCTATTTACGCACGCAGTATAGTCATGCACATGCACTTAACTCGGAGTAGGTGCTTGGTAGGACGGAGTTGAGATGTCGGAGTAGGTGCTTGGTAGGGCGGAGTTGAGATGTCAGAGTAGGTGCTTGGTAGGCCGAAGTTGAGATGTCAGAGTAGGTGCTTGCAGGGCGGAGTTGAGATGTCGGAGTAGGTGCTTCGTAGGCCGAAGTTGAGATGTCGGAGTAGGTACTTGGTAGGGCGGACTTGAGATGTCGGAGTAGGTGCTTCGTAGGCCGAAGTTGAAATGTCGGAGTAGGTGCTTGGTAGGCCGAAGTTGAGATGTCAGAGTAGGTGCTTGCAGAGCAGGACTTGACTCGGCGGTGGTTGCTGTGCCAGAACTCTCGCAGTCTTGCGACGGCTGGAAGGGGGCAGGAGAAATAACTACATCAACGCTGAAACACACTGATATTCCGCACAGCCGTGACACTCAAAAGTGAAGAAACGAACAATTGCAGCCCGTTTTGTACGTAGCTACGAGTTTCGCGCGTAAAACTCGGCTCAATTTGCAACTCTGTCCAATGAACAGTGAACAGTGAAGTATTTTAAGCGTCGCCGGGAAAAATAACCGCCAATGCTTATGGGACAGCCAGGCTGGGCGCCGGGCCTACTGGCGACAGCCCAGCTCTGGCTACGAAAGCCTGCATTTAATTCGATCCCGAACCGCTTGCGCGGGATACCGGATCTGAACTAGTACAGTCTCGTGCCCAGACTCTGCGCGCGCACGAGATCATGTCAATGGCGTACGGTCACGCCCACTATTGACTGGTCACGTGCGATTTCATTACATCATCAAGTAATCGACGTGGCACTGTCTGCGTAAGAAAAAGACAAGCAACAAAAACTGCCTTTGACTGGCCAACTTTTTTTAATGTACATCTACTGGAAGACACGGCACAAGAGATAAAGTGTGAGTAAACTGGACTGGAGATTCAGAAACCAAAGATGGGACTGACAATTTCCAACCTTTTTTCGAGACTCTTTGGAAAAAAGAATATGAGAATTCTCATGGGTGAGTACACATAATGCTATGGTAATGTGAGGGCTTTATAGTGGGGATCACTTTAGACACTATTCAGGCATAGCTAGGCTATGACTTCGGAGAACAATCAGGGGACAATCTGGCTTGATAACCAATTTTGCCTTGTGATAGCATAGATAATAGTGCTCTATTATCTATGGTGATAGAGTCTGCGTTGACGTCACACATGGATAAATGCAGACACATTATTATATATAAAGCACACCAATGAGAGGTGTTGTAAGGGGCAGACGAAAAGATGTAATCAAACCTCGCCTAGGGTCAGATAATTTGGCATCAGCCTACATAACAGTAGCAAAACAGTCAAAGGACACCTTAGCAATGTAATGACATTTCTCAGCCACAACGGAAACCAGTTCATCCTTAACTTTTAACTTTCACCTTACGTCCAGAAAGTTAGACCACTGCTACTGCGTACAATCCTTTACTATATTGGCAAGATCGATGTCATCACGTCTCACAAAGTCAACACGGTGTTCACCAGGTTAACAGCCACTTGACCGTGGCAGTTGATACACTGATGGTATATAAGTTCCAAGCTGCTCTCGTTTCTAGAGCCTGCCAATTTTTTACCCCTCAAGAAACGGGATGTGACACAGTCATGATGTCATACAGTTGTGAATGTCATGAAAAAGGCTCATCTGTTCATCAGTTTGTCTATTTCCGCTATTGATAGTACATGTATTTGATAAATCATTAGACCCTGGCGCCAGGTGCTGGGGTAACTTATGTATGGTTGAGTGCAATATTGAAGACAACACACCCACTGCATTGTGGCACTGAGCCTTTCATTTGCATTGAAGTACAGGCCTTCATTGTGTCATCAACACGCCCCCTGGCTATTATGCCAGGTACACTTTAGAGTTTAGACAGCTGTTCTTGCCTCTCCCTGTAGTCGGTCTGGATGCTGCTGGGAAGACCACCATCCTCTACAAACTGAAGCTAGGAGAGATTGTAACTACCATACCTACAATAGGTGAGTTACGGCATTCATGTATCTACCAGTGATGCCATTTTGAATACGTGTCTTACCCTGGGGGAGGAAGATGGACAGATATATACATGTACATGTACATGAACACTAGCTGAGATTCTGAGCCCATATGTCGTTATTTTAGGCCTCACTGTGCTCGTTAGAGCCATACCTGTATTACTGTGGAACTAAGCAAGGGTCGGATCCCTCTCTTAAGTGCTGATGTCCACACACACATACACACGCATTCACACACACACACACACACACAGGGTTTAATGTTGAAACAGTAGAGTACCAGAATATCAGATTCACAGTTTGGGACGTGGGTGGACAGGACAAGATCAGACCACTATGGAGACACTACTTCCTCAATACACAGGTGTGTGTGTACCTTCTCTTCTGGGATGTCAGGAAGAGCAAGGCTCATCTAGTGATGCTATGTTTGGTTGACCTAGTCTTCATAACCGCTTTGTCTGTGAAGGCCATGGTGGCTGTGTAGTCACTAGCATTTGATCATACCTGTATGCCCCTATCATAGATCTCCTGCTGGTGTTATCACAGATTAACCTATAGTAATAGGTACTACATGTATACCCATTAAGAAATATCCCTTTGGAGTAAACAAAGATGCACGCTGTAGTGTACTACGTAAATTTATCATCCGTTTTTAGTGATTGGTACATTATCTTAATATTGGAGGAATGATAAGCTCTGGCAGGAGGCAGAATGGTGGTCATACAGGGGTCAGGGGCAGAATGGGGCAGGCTCTTACAGGGGCAGACTGGGGCAGGCACTTACAGGGGCAGACTGGGGCAGGCTCTTACAGGGATAGACTGGGGAAGGCTGGGGCAGAGGGCAGGCACTTACAGGGGGGGAGGCAGTCTCTTGCTCCCTTGATCTGCTTCCTATCTGTAGGCAAGTAACCCTTTTTGGAACATTGTGTTTTGTCTCGTCTTAGGCCAGGGATGACTTCTTAGAACACAACAATTGTGGCACCCTTTGCAGCCATCATTGTGCACTGGCTTGCTGCTGTTCTATTCAAGGGGACTAGCAAGCCAGACCTAGCTTACTCTCTCCTCCCCACAGGGACTCATCTTTGTGGTTGACAGTAACGATAGGGAGAGAATAAACGAGGCCAGGGAAGAGTTGAATAGGATGGTAAGTTTTATAAAACACTTCTTTTGATGTAGATAGAGTGGGGGTTGGCCTCCAAAAATAAACTAGTATTTACGAGGGCTAGACAGATTCTCAGGAGAGCTCTGTAGCAGCCTATCAGCAACATGGCTACGTCAATACACCTTACCTTGTTCTGGAAATTGTTTTAATAATTGCTACCCATTCATTCTGTCAATACCATGCATTGCAACCACCACCCCCAGCCTGGGTACGAGACTACCCCTCCCCCTCCCCCATTGATAATCCCTACTTTCAAACCTTTGAGCTCCCCTAGTTGTGAGATATATAGCTGTTTTGGGTTCTAGTTACATACTTAGGCCTCCATGGCTTACCAAGATGACCACTAACCCCTCTCTCCAACATTTTTGAAGCTATGATGAAGTTAGTCATGCCTGGCTAGACGATCGAGCCAGTCGTGCTCTGGAGTACAATGTATTTTGCTACTTTTGAGAGCAGACAGTTAACTGGTGATTTGTTTGTACATGTATTTAGTTAGAGGAAGAGGAACTGAAAGATGCCGTGTTACTGGTCTTCGCCAACAAGCAGGATCTACCCAACTCTCTGAGTGTGTCTGAGGTACAGGAGCAGCTGGGACTACACACCCTCAAGAACAAGAGCGTGAGTCTTGTGACATGTGTATCAGACCAGTTACTAGTCTCATGCCCACACCCTCCACCCACCCCCTTACCAGGCCTAGTACAATACTCCGTTATCATGTGTATAATTATACTATTGGAAGGAACTTTTTCTGCTCTCTTTCACACACACACACAGTGGTACATCCAGTCAACATGTGCTACGCAGGGTACAGGACTTTACGAGGGGCTAGACTGGCTCTCAGCAGAACTCTCCAAATCATAATATGCAGCCAACTCCTTATAGCGGGATGCCAAGTCTTTCCAAACAATGCACATCATTACTGAGCTTCTGTTACTCTTTTTTTTAGGAGAATGATATATTATACTGCTGTATTTAAGCCATTGTACATGTACACAATATGCATTTTGTTGCAGCTGGAAAATAGAATAACAGATAGAAGAAAGAGAGAGGGAGTATGAAAATCTGTTAGTCTTGTCATGCCAGTTTGGATATATCCTCATACGGCACCCTCTTGAGCAGCCTGCCTCTGGCTGGGCCCTGCATGGAGTCAAAGAATCAGGTCAATGCAGTGCCCAGCACCATAAACCCTATTGAGGCTGCACGAAGAATCAGGTCAATGCAGTGCCCAGCACCATAAACCCTATTGAGGCTGCACGGTCGGGCCAAGAAGGCCTGGCAGCCACTGCAGACCAATACGGAGTACAAGTGATGATGGCTGACCTGGTCAATTCTGATGGAGACGCAGAAGTTGTCTGAGTCCAGTGACTCCAGTACAGCCCTCAGACCTCTGTAGGCACCATTCACCACCAATACTGGCTTTCCTATGGGGGGGGGGGGGGCCATGCTGACTTAGCAGTGGGCTAAATACAATCATGTATTAAACTAAGACAGATTTGCACTTTATATAGAAACGTTGCCCGTAGCAACTCACTGTTTTCAGCAACAGCAGTAATTCATACACTTACAGATTGGAATCTGTATGTAACTGGTTTCAATAAGCAGATAGATATTTTCAATGGCAGTGTCAACTGAACACCTTACCATTGAAGTATTTCTACTGTTAAACTCCACCTAAGGCCTCTGTTCCATTCTGGCATTCTCATGTCTCCATATTCTAGTCCAAACTCTTCTACTCACTCACCAATGGCTGGAATAACAGTCTCAAGATGGGCCTGGTCAATCTTGATCTTGTCCCCGGAGTCGCCCATCCTGATGATGCCGGTGAACAGGTCCCTCACCTCCTCCACCACTCCTTTCTTCCGATGGTAGCGCTCTCCGAGTTTACTGTGGACCACCTTCACCACGATGCCCTCGGTTAGCCAGTTGTCCCTCCGGTTCATCTTCTCCTTCCTCTGTTCCTCCATCATCCGGATCTCCTCCAGGGCAGTCAGTTTGCGTTTTCGGCTGGTGTTGTTACTACCCCCACTAGTATCTTCTTTCACTGTCTCTTTTTTCTTCACAGTTGCCAGCTTGAGAGCGTTGGGAAGAGCCGGCAGTTTCTCCCTACTGGCTATTGGATTTCGAGTGAAGCCTCCACCACCATCAGTGCCACTCCCACCACTGCTAAGTGATTGGGGGTGCGAGGGAGGGTAGGAGGAGCCACTGGGACAGGGCTGGTCAGAGACCGTGCCCTCAGGACTGGCGCTCCCACCCGAAGTTCTGTCTTCTCCCTCATTATGTGAGCCCATCCCACTGGGACCAGCCTTCGAGAGACTGAACACCACTGAGTGATTGAAGGAAGAGGACAATGTAAATCTTGTGGCTGCACTCTTAACCAGATAGGAGACTTGTAGGACCATAATAATATGGAGTGCCTACAGCCTCTTGAGGTTCAGCACCACTGCTGACTACATACCCATGACTATCTGCTAAACTGCTACATGTAAATATGATGTTGAATCAGACTAACACACATGCAGACCTGATACGTATGCAGTGACATAATACATGCATAGTGCATATAGAGCACACTTCTTTTGGTTATTCTCTACCAACCTTTTTCTTCTTCATCAATCCTCTGAAGCTCTGTGTAGACTGGTAACTCATCTTCCTGAGGATGGTGGTAGTGAAGAGGGAGAGGGAAAGAGGTGAATGCCATTGGAATTTACTCAACGTCTGCTAGCTTCATCTTCACTTACCTCCTTCTTGCTAGCTAGAGCTTTGGAGATCTGCAGCTCTATCATCCTCTGGCTTCGCTCTTCGTCGTCTTTCTCCATTTTATCCTTCTTTTCAGTAGCCTGGGGGAGGAGAAGGGGGAAGGGAGAGAAGAGAGGAGAGAGTGAATATTTCAAGTGTAAACTTCTGAGCATAGCCTCAGTAGACTCACCGCTTGTCTAGCAAGGGTCTCGGGGCTCCGGTCAATGTACTTGATAAACCACCCCTTGGGTGTGTCCTCCACCTCACATTGGCTTTCTCGCCCCAGCCATTTCACAAAACCAGTCAACGTCACCCACTGGCGGGGAAGAGGGAATGAGAGACCTCTTCAATAGACCGTTATCCATTATGATGTAATAGGTGGTAAAAGTGCTACAATATTACAAGGAGACAAACATGTTCTTATGTTTTCATGTAAGAAAACGACATCAAGATTTTCTCCATTTAGTGCCTACTTTTACCCCACAATGGATCTCCCAGTAATAATGTGGGCATTTATTAAAAGAGCACCACACGCACATGTACTTCAGCACTACTGAAGTGCTGTTGCTCTATGTGTAATGGCCTTTGAGTAAATACCAGCTCTAACTTACCCTGGTCGCATTCATGTGGAAGTGATGCTTGTCCTTGATGTAGTGCTGGTACACTGCTTGTCCTTGAGGTGGACATACATGATGTAATGGTGAATGAGGTTAAAGTGATGGTACACTTCATTGGCGAGGACTCTGCGAGTACCTTTGGGAGGTGGACATACAGATGATGTAATGGTGAATGAGGTTAAAGTGATGTAATACATTCCTTACCATACTGCAATCTCAGCAGGGTCATGAAGCCATGTAGAAACTCTCTGGAGATGAGGAAATGACAGAAATATGAGAGTCTGTCCTAGCGTACCCAACAGCAGTGACAGGACTTTTGAGTTTCCTTATATGACTGGTTGCCAGGGATATACTCTAAGTATAGCTTCTATGGCTATTAGAATACACACTGTTACTATAGTAACATATACTAATAACACCATTCCCAGCCCTCCACTTCAGCTTTCTGCGTGATTTTTTCCCACACAGTACAGAATAACTGTAGAGTGGGGCCTGGGAACACGGCTACACCACTCCACATAACACTTGTCTATTGCTATTAGTTTTAGGAGACAGGCACTGTCCATCAGACGACACTTACTCTGAAAAGGCATGGACATACTTCCCCGGACTCTCGGCCACCAGCAGCAGCTGTCGCTGGTGGGACTCTGACATGGTGTGGCACTTGAACCCATTCTGACAAAGGGAGAGAGGTAAAATACACAAGATGGTAAATGTAGAATTCTCTGGAATGATAACCTGAAATTTCATAAGCGCCTGTACACGTCAGGTGATATTTTACTAATCTGGGGATCTGACGATACTGTTTAGACATCGTTCTCATGTTAAATTTTCTCCCCTCCTCCCTACCTCATCCCTGCACTGTTTCTGGCACATCTGGCAGTACCAGCGTAGCTTCTGTAGCCCCTTCGCCTTGATACGATTGGCGATGGCTTTGGGCGTCAGCCATCCGTGCTTCGGCATCCTGGACCTGGTAAAACTATTACGGAACTGACGCTAGACTAGATAGTCGTAGTATGGTCGTCTTTCATAATCTAGAGGTCAGAGTGCACATATACCATCTTTTAATCTGACGTCATCGCGCTAATAGTGCGTGCATGCATTATCTAATAATTATGCGATATGCAGTGCAGTACGCGTATACGCTGCAATTTGTCTCGCGTGCCAGCGCTGCGACTGAACTGTACATGCAGTAAGTTTGCAGTACCACAAGCATCAAATTGTACTGCTATTCAATAGCGTAGCTAAGTAATAGAAATTACTGTATCTGGCTCTGATCATAGATAATCTATGCTCTGATACATAACTATAGGCTAAGCCTGCTTGGTTAGAATCCAGGAATTCTCACCTTTCCTTCAATGATCATGACCTCGCAACTTTCTCACTGCAGGTGTTATACACCAGCCATGAACTCCAGCAGGTATCTCCACAGAAAGCTCCATCACCACAGCCCCAATCTTTGGAGGACTCTCGGTGCAGCGGTAGCAAGAGGAGAACGGAAGCTCCGTCACCTCTCCACCACTGTCCCGCTGTGTTCTAATTCAAGGCAGCCAGTGCTGGGCATTCGGAGAGAGGAGAGCAGCGTGTGGGAGAGAAGAGCACCTCTCAATCCTAACCACGTGCAGACACTCACCAAGGAGGGAGTGAAGGTTGGGGCGTAAGGGGGAGGAGGAGGGGGCGTGGGGAGGGAGAGACAAGGTCTTGTCAGCTGGCCAGACAGCCGGGTTTTATTGCTGTTGGTACAGCTTGGACAGGATCATCATGATGGCATCGTATGAGTTTGGCCATGGATGGACTGGGCCTTTATAGCCTCATACCCAGCTTTCTAGATTTTGAGATTGGCCCTGGAGTGGAGTTTTTAGCTGCAAAAGCCAAAAGATTGGATAGGAGGCCAGTTCTCTAACTCCAGTGCATGCTTCACTAGCTATCATTACATCATATTACACAGCTGGCTGCTCACCATGTGTTTGCAGTGACAATTGAGTTAATTATTATGTGAACAGGTGTTTATTGATTTAGTCTAGTAGCTGATGTTGTCACCCAAAAAAAGTGGCTGCAACTATCAAAAGCTGGGGTGGAGGCCTGTGAACAAAAGACCAGTGTAGCTATACAATACAAAACAAGAATTGATTTGCTAGCATTTGGCTCGTTCTTCAGACTCGCCCAAATACCACTCCCGTCATCCAATAGCCTCTGAGTCACTGAGAGAGCTACTCATCCAGTAAACTAACCTCTCTCTCTTCCCTCCTCCTAGGTCCTAGTCCAGCCCTCCACCCGCCGGGCCTACTCCATGCATGAATATGAGGCGGCAGGAGCTGTGATCATCGATGACATCACAGAGGCAGACGCAGTCATAGGTGAGGTGCATATACGTGTACCATTCCTAGCTACATTGTAATATGCAGTGCAGTAAGAGCCCATCTCAGCAAGTGCCCATAAAAAAATGAGCTCGTAGCGTTCAGCCTATTCTCTTATACAGCTGTATACATATATGGTAGCCTCACTCCCAGTCTCTCCACTTCAGTTGTTACGTCACTGGCAGTACGAAAAACCCTACTGCAAGCGGCGTAAAAATTGGAGCAGAGAGACTGGGAACGAGGCTACATGCATGTGTAGTCAGTGGACTAAAGGGGCTATTGGATTTTTGACCACAAACTTCTCTAAAAGGCTACCTTCCTTCCAGCTACATGTGCCAGCTTAATATCTGAATTTCATTACATAGCTCTTGCTGGACCGAAGTTACCATTAACTCTGCACTACTTTTGCTTCCCTCCCTGCCTTCCTCCCTTCCCTTCCTCCCTTCCTTCCTTCCTCTGCCCTCCTTCCCGCTCTCCCTCCCTCACTCCCTTCCTCTCCAGGAGTGAAGCAGCCTCACCTGTCTAGCCTGATTGAGGACAAAACGTACGTGATCTTCTCGCACACCATCAAAGCACAGCCGGAGAATATGCCACTCCTGGATGCCCTCCTCCAGAAAGTGAGTTGACCTTTATAAGGTGACTCCATTGTAGTATATGGTCAGCCAAACCCCCTTGCAATATCATATCATCATTTTATCATGATAATAATATTGCAATAATATCATCTTATGATAATATTGCAAACATTCCCAATTATCGAAATATTGTGAAGGCAATAATTTAATTGATAACTTATAATCACTAAGACGGGTCCAAGTCACCTGACCACAGAGGTGTCCCTATTTCAGGTGTCAATTAGTATAATATAGGTGTGACTAATTGGGATCACCGACTAGGTGCGGGGATGTCCTTGTCTCAGAGTGGCCTTAACACTCAGCATGCCCATAACGCAGCAGCCAGAAACTGCTATCACCCTGTAAACAGGAGATACTTCCATATACATGTACTTTAGTGACATCACCTGGGAGACCTTGTTGCCAAGACAAACATAGACAAACATCTCTCCCTGCTACATTAAATTTGCAGAAATGTCAAAAAAATAGTTGTGGCATGTTCACCGTTGCCCTAATGTGAATATAATGTAGCTCCTCTTATACTTGTACCCTTGTCTACCGCTCCATTGCCTCAGGGCATCCGTCTGGTGGACTATGAGAAGCTGTTGGATGAGCGAGGGTTGCGGCTGGTGGCCTTTGGGAAGTATGCCGGTGTGACTGGCATGATCGATGTTCTGCATGGCTTGGGGCTACGGATGCTGGCCCTCGGACACCACACCCCCTTTATGGTGAGACCACACTATAATATTTTAGGTCGTTCTGATATTTAGCGGCCAGGTGAGTCCCATGGTGAGTCCCATGTTAGGAGTCTTAAACTCTCTCCGTTTCTGTGCTACATACCTTGGTAGCATCACCGTTTATGGAAGACCACCGTGCGATTGAAAATTTTCTGAACTCAGTCCTGCATCTTCCTTGTAGCGTGGCTGAAAGGCTTTACTTCCGGGTTATTGCTGCAGCAATATCTCCTGTATAAGCTACCCACATTTCATTTAGTAGCGTTCTGGAGATACATGTCTTTGAAGCATGCACGTTCAAATTGCAGGAAAAACTCTCAACAAGTCACATATGGTTTACGTGGCTGTTATATCACATGCATGTACATGCCCACCTACAGCATGTGGGTGCAGCCCACAACTACGCTAGCACCAGTGCAGCAAAGGCGGCCATTTCCAGCCTTGGTCGGGAGATCCAGTACGGACTGATGCCAAAGGTGCTGGGTCCGCTCATCTTCACCTTCACTGGTGCAGGGAACGTCTCACAGGTGAGTGAGCAGCAGCTCTCTAGTAAGCAACATACATGTAATACTTGAAGGTCGTGATAATCATTATCACAATTATCAAAATATCACAATTATCAAAATATTATGTGAAGACAGCAGCTCTCTATAGAGTAAGCAACATAATACTTGAAGGTCGTGATAATCATTATCACAATTATCAAAATATCACAATTATCAAAATATTATGTGAAGACAACAGCATCATCAAATTATTGTCAACAGGTGAGTGAGCAGCAGCTCAATATTTTGTCATAATGCTTGAAGGTCGTGATAATCAATATCACAAAACTTCCCTCCCACATCTCATGTATTTTCTCCAATTAGTGCTCACTTTTACCCCCCCCCCCCCCCCCCCCATTACATCATAATGGTAAAGGGTCTTGATCTGTCTCCTCCAGGGAGCTCAAGAGGTATTTCAGGAGCTGCCCAATGAGTATGTACTGCCAACTGACTTGAAGGAGGTTGCCAGAAGTGGAGGTCTGTTGGTATATCATGTACCTAGCCTTGTTCCTGGGCCCTCCCAAATATGGGCGAGACAGGTGTCTAGCCTTGTCCCAGGCCCTCCCAAATATGGGCGAGAGACAGGTGTCTAGCCTTGTCCCTGGGCCCTCCCAAATATGGGGGAGAGCCTTGTCCCCAGGCCCTCCCAAATATGGGTGAGACAGGTGTCTTCTCTCTCATGAGTGATGTTCAGGGTAGTAAGGAAGTAGAAATGACTTAATAGATGGAAAGGACTTGCGCATAGTCAGGCACAGTTGTAGTTCTCAGACACCGAATGAATCGATACTTCTCATAGCTAATCTTAAGGGCTCACCTACACATGCCTAAGTTACGTGAGAAAAGATTAGCCTCGTACCTGCGTTTTTCCACAGCTGCGAAAAATCTGCAAGGGGAGGCCTTGATACGAGGCTACAAAAAGATACCAGACTCTGTTGTTGTTTTTAATTTTTTAAGGGGAGAGCATTGGGGCAAGGGGAAGGCCTAGGGACGAGGCTATCATGTACTTTGTTACACGGCCAATTCCTACACCCTGACCAATTTAAACTTTTAGCTATTGACTGTGGTGCCAGACTGGCATTATCTGCTTCACTCCGACCTCTATGTGCCCAGACACCCGCAAAGTGTACGCCACTGTGGTGGACAAGTGGGACCATCTGGTGAGGAAGGACGGAGGTCCTACGGATGACGCAGACTTCGACGCTCATATGGACCAGTACAGGTCCACCTTCTTTGATGAAGTCAGTTCTCTCTCCCTAGCGTCAATCACAGTCTCTTGATACCAGCACTCACCTCTTCCTCTCTGGCCCTCTCTCTGTCCCACTCCCTTGCCCCCCCCCCACCAGGTGGTTCCCTACACCACGTGCCTCATCAACGGGGGCTACTGGGGACCAGGAATGCCCCGCCTCATCACCACGGAGCAGTGCAAGCAGCTCCACCCCCGAGAGCTGGATGTTGTCCAGCTCACGCACAAGGGCGTACCAGAGCTGCCGCAGCGACTGCTGGCCATTGCCGACATATCATGTGACCTTGAGGTGTGTGGTGTACATGTAAGATTTTGCTTGACTATAAATGTATCTCAGAAATATCCGTTTCCACTGTCTACTGTCAGTCCATAACCATGCAGCTTTAACCCTCCTTCCTTCATCCTTCTCCTTCCCTCCCCTCCCTTCTCCCTCCCCCTCTCCCTTCCCCCTCCCCTCTCTCCTCCCTCCCCCTCTCCTCCCTCCCCTCTCTCCTCCCTCCCTTCCCCCTCCCCTCCCCTTCTCCCTCCCCTCTCTCCTCCTTCCTTCCCTCCCTCCTCTCTTGTGAGTGCAGGGTTCCATAGAGTTCATGAAAGAATGCACGTCCATTGACAACCCGTTTCTGCTCTACAATGCTCACACTCAAGAAACCTCACACGAGTAAGTCTCAGCCCTCCCTCCCCCTGGCGCACACTCCTGCATATTGAAATATGTTAGTACACCTACAGATCACTAGCAGAGGTTTATCATCAAATGCTCAGGTACAGATAGTTGGTTTATATCTATATTCTACTAACTTAGATGTAGATGCCTGCCTCTCCATCCCAGTGTGTATTAAAATGGTGCCAGTCACATTCCTGTGCCTCTTTGGACTCATTACTCACACACACACACACACACTCACCACACTCACAGTATGTCTGGCAATGGGATAGTAATGATGACCATTGACAACCTCTCGGCTCAACTACCCAGGGAGGCTACCGACTACTTCGGCTCCCGGCTACTGCCCTTCGTCCACGACTTTGTAAGCCACCATCTCTTACCTCAGTATCTCTTATTGCTATGCACATAATTGAATGCTATTTCCTCCCTCTCTCCCTCAGCTCAAACTAGATGGCAGAACACCGTTGAAGGATTGTCAAGACATCAACAAATCAGTTAGAGATGTACGTTCGGACTGTATGCTGCAATGCCAATACTTGTACAAACCTCATTCATGGGAGTGAGACACGTACATGAATCCCCTCCCCCTACCCACACTCACTCCCTGTAGGGTGTAATAACCTACAATGGCCGCCTGACAGAGAAGTTTGAGTACATTGCTGAGCTCAGAAAGAAGAACGAACAGGCTTCAAAATAACTTTAGCTCCAAGTACCCGGTATTATCACCTCCCATTTCTCTAGGTTTCTTTGCATAGCTCCTCCTCACCGCCAACTGCTATTTTACTGTTTGCGCAGGTCATGTTTATCAAATATTGTGTCTGCGTGCAGCAAAAATTGTGGTCTACAGTAGATGATTGGAGTGATGAGGTTAAGAGCTTTTATTAATCTAGAAGATAATAATAATCGGTGACACTCCGAAGGTTGGAGCATTGTCTCTCGTGCTACTGCTGAAGAGCAACTACCTCTAGCAGTGGCAGGACATCAGCTGGACCCCTCCGAGGTTGCACAATTGACTCTGTGCACCCTTTCAAAAGTCCATAATGCTGGGATTCAACATCTACAGCCAGATATTCCTGTAAATAATTATAATATCCAGATCACAGTCTTCATGGTTCCTGCATATGGTTTGCGGTTCGTTTCAATATCTGGGGAAGCGGCAAACCATAGTTAGGCCCATTTCACGTTGCTGTTCAACTGCGCATGCGCATGCAAAAAATTATGTAGTCTCGTGCACCAGCCAGTAAAAAAATACGATTATCCGTACACGGTAGCTCTTGTTGATTTTTACGCATTGTTGTGTAGACTGCAACTGCCATCACTTTACACATTAGTCTCGCCAGCCAGACTTACGTGAGTCTGGCCCGCGAGTCTTTCGCCACCTACCTTGTACCTTACCAAAGGATGACTACCTCGAATACTGCCCGCGGCTAGCCCCGTTCCCAGGCCTCCCCGAGTCCCCGTCCCCGCTCCGTGCGTGTTACGTAATGCGAGCGGGGAAGGCCTAGTGTCATTTATCACGCTATCTGTATCTAGATCTATGGTCTACCCCTACGGCACGGCACGTGATAAATGATGCTAGGCCTTCCCCGCTTTTCCTCTCATAATATAGTACGCGTACCATGCACGCACGGAGCGAGGAGGCCTAGGAACTGCCTCAGCCGCAGAAAAATCGCGTGATGAAATAATTAGCGGCGGAATATGGTAATTCTATTTTAAAGTTGCAGTCATGGAAAATAAGTCGCTTTTGTATTTGGTTAGTCTAGCTGTATTTATGATAATTATTTTATCAATGAAAACTATATACAGTAACACTATAGTAGATAGAAGAATAGTTGCTGCTTTCCAAGACGATGCCCCCACGGCTACAGCGGATACGATAATACCTCAGACATCCTTAGCTGCTTCAGACAGGTCGGGGAGCTCGACCCTGACACTTACGCCTAGGCCCGGGGCGGTAGTCCGTGTGAGATATGCACTGGCCCTATCTTACTTTGATCAAATTTCTCATGCAGCTGGCAGGGTGCAGTCTCATCAGTGCTGGGCGGCGAAAATGGGAGGCGCCAAGATAGTGGAACCCTTTGTTATAGATACATCGTACCTCGGAGGACTTCTCAGTGACATGGATGCAAGCAACGCGACAAGGCTTAGGGATCTCTTTGATTTGGAACACTGGAATCGACACAGTATTGAGAGCAGCCTCCCCCCATTGATCAGCTGGGAAGAGTTCTTGCAGACTGCTACAAGACAGGTCATTTTGGTCAGAAACAACTGGAGACAACTGTTTAGAAATGAGCCATTCAGATGTGAGGCACGAGACTTTGAGAAACTGAGGACATTTTGGACACAATTCCTCGAACCACATGGTTTTCAAATTTTTAAAAAGCTGTGCGTTGACTTAAAAAAGCGCTCAGAGCTTACTAAGGTCATTGTCTATCAAAACTCTGACATTGATGTGACGGTAATAATTGATGATTGGCGGGAGATGATAGGGGTAAGAGGCCCATCACTGCCCTACATGGTTACAGACAGTAACTGTGACAAGAGTTTCCGTGGTCAAACCGTACTAAACTGGCTGAAACCGAGCCTCAAAGTGATGAATGATACTGATTTATACATTTCAAAATACTTGGATACAGTCCACAAATACATTTCAGTGATGATTAGATGGGAGATTACTCTCTGGAGTAAACGTATGAATGGCAATCGGTGCATGGCACAAATTCTCAAAAGTGTGAAGAGAATGCAACAAGAAAGAAATATAAGTCGGATATTTATGGCAACCGATGCTGGAAACTTTGGCAGTGATTCAATGGCAAGAACAGCTCGTTATTCCATGGTAGATACCAAATACCGCAGAGAATCACTGGAGCACACAAAAAAAATTCTTCAGACCATCTTTGATCCGCCCTTGTCCTTAGCAGAGTATGAACAACAGTTTCAGGGCTTGCAAATTAAAAATGCTGCATACGTATCTATCGTTCAGAAACTCGTTGCAGCTAAAGCCAAGTGTCTTTTGCGCATCCCGGCAGAGGGAGACTTTCAGCAACATGCCCTAGAGCTATACAAGAGTTTTCACACAGAAACAAAATGTACAGAAGAGATACGGAGATGTTGAAGATATAATAACATTGCAGGTTGCTTTATGTTTTTAATTCCTTGCTCATCATGCAGTTTTTCAGAAGTGGGACTGGCCTCACTACTGTATACTTGAAGAAGACCAAGTTGGCAGGCTTTTAGTATGTATATTGGCTGTTGTCTTTTGGGGTTAGTCCACTGTGGTTCTAATACACTGAAAAAATTGAGGATTTATTTTAACCACAATTTAGTTGTCTGAATTGCAATTGCAAACTGAAGCTTGAATAGACTCATAGAGGCGAACCCAGGGTCATTATTTATTGGAACAAGGTTTAATACTCACAATTTTGCTAAAATGTGAATGATGAACCTTATTTCACCTCTCTGGATTGTTTTTGAGCCAGTTTTGCAATTTAGACAAAAATAAATAAACCCTCACTTTTTTTCAGTGTAGTGTCTGGTTCTGAGCCCTTCAATTTCACCATAGACTATATACCTCCTTAAGGGGAAGGGAGTTATATTATCTATGATTACACTGCATGTTGCATAGTCAGGTGGAGCCCCCCTTAGTCAAAACATCTTCCTACGCTACGTACTGCTTCTATGCACACTGCAAAAAGAGAAGGATTGGCTTAACCCAGCTTGAGTTGCAGCATCAACATCTAAGAATGTGTATGCAAGGAGATCAATTGCATTGTTTGACCACTATAGGTAGTAAACAATTAAGCTAAGTAGGTGACTGCAATTGAGGAATGCTAGACGTGCTGCACTTATGACGTTTCTTAATTGCAGGAGCCGTAGAAATGTTATAAGGGCTGCTTCACTTCTAACATTTCTATAATTCCTTAATTGTCATCCTGACTTAGCTTAACTGTGTACCTTCTGGCAGACCTGTACATGTAGTGTTCAAGAAATGTAACTGATCTGCTTGTATGCACATTGTTGTGCAACTCAGATAATCCTAGATGGGTTACATCAACCCTTTTGTTTTTGCAGTGTATACGTACTGCTTCTATGGTTGTATGGTATAATTGCACTCGTGCGTAATCCAATTAGAGTACTTGGACTTTGCCCTCATGCTCTAATTGGGTTACGCACTTGTGCAATATATACCATACACCCCCTGGAATGGGTGCTTTAACTATAACATATGGCACACCAAAGAAAAGTCATCTTATTGGTCTGCACTAACTATACATTCTCTGGTGCTGGGGTTGAACCTGACGTAATCCTGTATGGGTTAAAATGACCTGTAACAATTTGAAGGTTGTTGTTTTTTACCAAAAATTAGAGTTGCAATTTTGACATGTGCCTGTTCATAAACAAACTAAATCCACGTTATCAGAGTCATATGGCCGAAATGCATTGTTTCCTGTCAAAGCTGTGTACTATACTGACTACATCTGTGTAGTAGAGAGTCATGCTTTCAACTGATTAAAAGATTGTCACTGTAGCACTTTGGCATGTGATCGAGTAGGAGTTAGAGATAGCAATCAAGCATACATGTACATTTTTTAATAAACTTCAAAAATCGATATGTGGTTTTTGGTCCAGTGTGTGGCCTGAGCACCACTGAGATAAAATGGGTAGGTGATCAAAACTGAGCCTAGATCTAGAGGGGAAAAAGGTTAGAGGACAGATGGATAGAGGCTGTTCATAGTGGAATATAGCATAGATAATAGAGCACACTGTGTCAAGTTCCCATTATGTTGGGATGTCTTTGTGGGCCCACTGTGAAGTGTAGGGTCATTCCATGAAGGTTCACCGTGGTGGCCTTGCCAACCCCAGTGCATGTGACCTACTAGAGTGACACTATTATTTGGATGAGGGTTTATAGACATCCACAATGATTAACCTTGATTTGAATCCTGCCCCTAGCATGCATGGAAAAAAATTCCGGCTGCACTATTGATTATACCTATATGTAGGGACTGTAGAGTTTTTAAAGGACATTGCAACCTCAACTAATATAATTACGCAAACTATCTGGATCCATACATGGTATCAGAACAATTTTTTTCTCAGCAACTGAACTATAGTGCAGCTCTAATGACTCATTCACTGATATGTTATAATAATGTAATGAAATTTCAAAAAATACTAAGTGGATAATTGGAAGTGGACCGATCACACCCTCTGGGACATTCTTTTCTCTAACTGCTGCTGTTTTGCCTGTTCCTGCAACTTGAAGTAGCTGTAAAGGACTATTCCGCTGACAGTGGACAGGATTCCAAGGAGTTGATTGGTTGCCAGGGGATCCCTAAACACCAGAAACCCACCAATGAGAGTCACACAAAACTTGCAGTGCCCGGCCATGTTGTAGCTGTGCAGCTGAATCAAGGAAGCTAACATTTATCTAGTGTGGACATCATGGAAAGTGAAGTCTCAACATCTTTCTTGTACTATAGTAATAAAAGCTAGCCTTGTAGCTATAGGCCTTACGTTTTCTTGCAGCTACCAAGGGGGAAAATGCTAGTCAGCTCCATTCTCAGGTGACCGTTTTGCGAGATCAGAGAAAGCATAGATAAACATCTATGGATAAAGCGGCTGTGGTATTCTCAAGCTGATTTTGACAAGCAAACAGACTACTGGCTGATGTTGATTGTGAACACTTGATGGATACCCCTGATGTAAAACAAGCTCTACAAAGTTGAGATAAATGGTCTGGACACAAGGCTAGCAAAAGCTGCTAGCTAGGAGACCCATGAATGGAGTATACAGGATACTAAGTCCAGGCTAGCTAGGCCCAAGAGCAGCCATTGAAAAATTAACATATGTGCGAGAAAAGTTGGAGAGAAGAGGCTGGGAACACGCTAAGACCAGCCCAAAAAGATATGGAAGGCCTAGGTATGTGAGTAGCCTTCGAGTATGGTGCTAGAGCAGTCTGGTATTCTTTACTGAGACTAGCTAGCTACCTAGCTCATACTTGAGCAAAGGATACGTTAGTGGAGATGTCTTTCCAATGAGCCAGAATATTGAAAGATTCACGGACAGAGCCACTACTCCAGAAGCTGCCACCATTGCCTAATATACAATATGAAAAGAGGTCATCGTCATAGCAACCACATGCTAAAGTTATAACTACTATTAATGTCTTGCTAACTCACACTGAAAGTGAGTGAGATCTTAGTGTCTTAGTGGAGATAGCTAGGTAGAGTATAGCACTTAGTGAGGTGATAGGGGTGGGATTTTAGAGTCTTGCTCAAGGTAGCGTACCACAGAATCAAGTGTCAGGCTCTGAGGTAGGCTGAGCACCGGCTCAAAGAATGGAACCACCAGTAGCAGCATCAGAGAAGACAGCGGCGCCTGCATCAAATTCACAGCGTCATGGTAACAGCAAACAAGTGCAACTCCAAAGATGGATGCACAGAATAGACATGGCTACCTGGTAATAGAGCAGCTGCATCGAGTTCACCTGAAACTCCTGTTGCTTAGTGCCAACCAACTATATGTGTGGGGAAAAGATTCAATCCCACCTGAAATGATAGCCTTGTAAATCCCAACATATACATACCACCATAGACAATATACTGCTATCCATGTACTAAATTCCATTCACTAGACTGTGACCTTAACTTGCCAGCTTAATTTACTCTAACAGCCTTACTATCTGGTAAACCGAGGTCACCAGTACCCCTATGGTTGCATATACTGTGCCCAGCACATTAAAGTGTACATCGTAATAGGAGTTGAGAAAGATACCAAGTATCACAGGAATCTGTAGTGAGAGAAATTTTAAAAACAAAAAAATAATTGCAGTACTCCAAAATCCGAAGCTTACTAGGAAGGAAGGCACACAGTGTAGATGAGGGGGCTTAATAGTCAGGGGTGGGGTTAAACGTTTAGAATCAGAACTGCATAGTAAGTACAAATTTTATCTTGCATATAAATGGAATTCTCTCCACTACTGTGCCCAACTTGAGGCCAGTATGGGTAGACTAGCTACAAGTGCATGCGATCTTGACAAGAAATGGAAAACAGGAGAGGTTTGCAATCTGATCGAGGTTGCAAATACTCACCACTGTAAGCTTAACATTCAGAGACGATTGTTTTCCATAGAACATGGCTTGAATAGACAGAATAACTGGTGTGGTCATTGCCTTGGCCAACTGATACGTCCCAACTCTGTTGCTCTGCAGGGAGAGGTTTGTAAACACTACAAACCCACAGAAAGACACTGAAAGAGGTAAGATCTGCTTCAACTGGAGCCGCTTCGGAGAGAAGATGTTCATCCATGCACACAGCTGCAGTCCCAGAGAGGTCATGAGGAAATGAATGAGAGTTAGTGTCATACTGGGGAAGCCATAGCGAACGTAGAGCAGCTTGTTCAAGAAGACGATGCTAATAGCTGAGACGAGGTTGACCACAATGCCAGCGCTGACTTGGAGGTTGGATACCTGGGGCTCTGACATTGCGATGGCAGGATGAGGCTCTGCTGCAGCTCATGTGCTAGCCGGCAGTAGGACAATGGTTCAATACTCTTTTAGGGAGTAGATCATGGTCAACACGTTGCTAACACTGCACTGGCCAGGAGATGCAGCACCAGATGGATGATCTGTGGAAGAGAATATGTCGGTTAACCTTTAGGGCTAAGGTAAAAGCCTTCAGATGCAGTAACCCGGCTTACTTGCATGAGCTTTCAAATAGAACACGGCTGGTGGCCAAAAGGGGGAAATCCCTAACCCCGCCCTTAGGCGTACTCCGCCCACAAGTTGCTATGGGTGACAAGTAAAGTCTTTGATGTACTCGGTTCATTTGTAAGGCTTCTGAGCACCGAAGGACTTCGCCGCCGGAAAGGTTAGGAAAACTATTAACTGCAATCCCGCTATGAAGGATTGATGTCATTTGCAAAACGTAATGGTAAAATTTGATAAGGCAAGTCCCATGGTTAATATGTAGTACAAAATTGGTATTGTTTTGCTGCAGTTTTAATAGCCTGCACACTATAGACACTTTTTTCCAAAGTAGAGTTAGTATGACTTTGTCCGTCACTGTTTGTCTGTCTGTCTGTTTATGGTTTCTTCAGGCTTGAGCTTCAAACCTCAGCAGCTGAAGGCTGCCAGCAAGTCAGATGCTGCATGCAACTCTTGACCCCGCCAACTCCTACTTCTTCAGCCAGCGAAGCAGGGAGACCCATCAGCGCCTGCAGAAGACCTTTGATTATCAATTTCTGTATGGGAAGACAGAGGAGGTTCTTCTGGCATACGACAGTAAGACACCTACGGCAGTAGAGCCATTGTATCGGAGGAGATCGTCTGCAAGACCTACTTCAGCGAGACCCACCAAACGTGTCTCAATAAGCCAACAGCATTCAATCATCTTGCCACCTATAGATAGAGAAGGACCCAAGTTAGTCAGCAAAGACCCTTTGGATGCCGTAGAGTTAAAATCGTCTCGTAGTGATAAGAAAGTCGAATTCTCACGGGACGGAGGAAAAGAGTCGACATCTCCAAGGAGGAGCGAGTATAAGTTCTCTGAAGCCAAGTTTAACTCGAGTTCTATTCTCTCCCAGCTCTCAATATACCTCACCAAGATCTCAGAGCAGCTTCTGATCTCCCTTCCAGTCGACATTCACAACCTGCTTCTTCAGACCCACGACCAGCTGACTGCCGAAGTGGTTTTTGAGAAACGGGAGTGGCAAACCGAGGGCTACCTTGATCTCTACCAGTCACGAAACCGACATCCATTTCTCTCCCAAGTGCCTAAAGACCCAGCCACAAGGGAAAGCGTTGAGTCCAGCATTGGGAGAATTGCTGAACAGCAGGAGAAGGAGAGGTCTGTGCGACTGAAAGCCATCACTGAAAAGAAAGAAGTGAGAGCTGTTAGAAAGAAAAGACAGGAGAGAGGAAAAGCAAAGACTATCGCCAAAAGCCAGGAACGAAAACGGGCAAGAATGAGTACTGAGCTAAGCTCACAGAGGAAATCTGATAGGTCTCCCGAGAGACCGATGACAGCTAGAAGTGTTATGTCATCAGTCTCGATGCGTTCAGACTACAGTCGTCACAGCTCTGCTGACGAGAGAGAGACACAGTATGACTTTGATGTCCTCCCGGCAGAGCTGAGACCCAGCATTCTGCACTATCGGAGGGAGAGCCGGACTCCAAAGACCAGGAGCCCAGGACCCAGGACCAGGCTGGAGAGATTTCGAATGCAGAGGGAGCCCAAGAAGAAGAGTGAGTTTTGTTGCTCGGCTCTCTTCCCATTCAAAGACAAGTGGGAGAGCCTGGTATATTTATGATGTCACTGCCATGTAGTCTCGTTCCCAGGCTACTTCCATTTAAGGGAGAATGTGACTAGTTACCACATCCGATCACCACTGATTTGGTAATACACCCTATCTTTGAAGTTTGGTACATATTACACAAGCTATGATAAAGAGTCCACATTTTAAGATGCCTGCTTCCACATTGGGCTGCCTCTATTGCTTGCCTGTACTGCTCTTCCCTCTCCTTCAGAGCGGGCCATCAGTTTGAAGCTCTCGCCTGATAAGGAGACAGAGGAAGGCAACCAGTTAGGGAGAGGGGACAGGCCAGGTAGGTGACACTCTGTCAGTGGTGCATGAGTAACTGCCAAGATACTGGCATTACAACAGCCTCCCCTCGTTCCTACGCTCTCGTGCACTTTTAAAATTTAAGGAAGGCCTGTTGTTTTATCACAAACAATGTCAAGGGTTCATGGAAGGGCAATAGAAGGAAAATGAGTGTGGCAGCTGCAGGTAGGCTACTCTCCTGGGCCTGAGGTAGTATCATCATATTATTGCACACGAGTGAGTCATTGAGTGAGTCACTGAAGTGTGTCACTGTATCGTATCATTTCTGTAATGCGTAGTGATGACTTATTCTGTCCAAACATGATTAAATTGGCCAATCAAATTCCTTATGCTGGATACCATAGCAACAGTAATTTGAGGGGTATACAGTACCAGAAAGCTAATGCACAGTTCACCTATGGAGAGACACAGGCCTACAAATGCACTTATTACATCTTTTCTCTTACAGGCACTGCACTCCTTCGGGATAAAAACCAACCAATGACCACCATCCCCTTCTCCCTGGTGGATACAGACTGTGGTATTTATAATTCACTAACCGATATTAGCGTTCCAGTACCAGTCAGCTGTCCTCATTCCATACTGACTTAGCAAACAAGGATTACAATCCTAATCCTAACTAGTACCTAATGTTAACACTGACTCTTCTCACACAGAAATATATCTATTACGCGCATGTGCGTACACACGCACACACATGCACACACACACACACACACACACACACACACACTCGTACACTAGACTGGATCGTAAAGCCTGGCGCTGACACCGACCCGGAAGCCCACACACTCCTCATGTGGATGAAGGAGGACACAAGACAAAGGTACACACCTAGCCTTCTTCTCAGGCCTGCAGCTCTCCCAGTCTCCATAATTACTACAGCGGTAGGAGCCACAGTATACAATGGGCCAAAGAGAGTGTGTAACAAATTCACTGGTACTGGTACATTATAGCACTTGCATCTGACAGTCTCTTTCCCCTTTCATGTAGGGAGGAGGAAAAAATGCTGGCTAAGCAGCGGGGCGAAGATGGTCCCCTCACTGTTAAATTCTACAGCGACCCCCAAAACCGCAGCATTCGCTTGAAGCACCAGCGGTCATCCACCTTTCCCCTCCCGGCGGTTCTGAGCAAGCTTCCTCCCAGCTCCCTGACTTCCTTCTCCAAACACAGCATGAATGACGCACACCTCGTTGGAGAAGGCCTGAAGACGTTTCTTCTTGTATTGCCTGACGGCTCAGGATATTGCAAGTATCCTGAAAAAGGACCTAGATGGTTGATACACAATTTGCTACTTTCAGCAAAAATGAAAAAAGCCCTTTTTTGATAGTTTCAAACACAGCATGTTCGTAATATTCTAAATTAGCGTTCCTTGACCCCTTACTTCCAGCTATGCCTCTGGCCGGCAGGCTGTGTGTATGAGTCGGAGTGGGGGGAAGGGAGTGAGGGGGCTGTATACTGTGGTGTTTGACGACAGCGAAGACCAATCCATGTTGGGGTACTTCAGGTAAGCTCTACGTATACAGCGGATGTTGTTAACAGGGAGTCTCTTTGGTGGTGTTATATGGCTCTGAAGACTTACAACAAAATGAATTTAGATTACCAAAGAGTGATTGAAATGTCACAACAAATTTTGTGATGCCAATTGTTGTGTTCTACAGCAGTAATATGACTCTCAAGAAGTAGAAAATAGTAGTTGGCATTGCCAAGTGTGATTTCTCCTCACACATACACATACTCCTCCCACCCTTCCCCCTCCCTCCCTCCCTCCCTCCCTCCCTCCCTCCTTCCTTCCTTCCCCCTCCCTCCTCGCTCTCTCTTTCCTTCCCCCCTCCTCCCCTCCCTCCCTCCCTCCCTCCCTCCCTCCCCCCCTCACACACCATCCACATTCTCATCCCTCCAGCCCCTCAGGCAAGGCCTGCCTCTACCATCCCTGTGGAGCCATACACCTGCTGAGCAATGAGGAGGGTGGGGCTACCTACAATGAGGTGGGCCCATCAGTGGCCTGCTAGCTAGCTAGGTCTTTTTTCATCTTGTTGTGGAGTCCACAAGATTGTTGAGTCAGACAGTACCCAAATGTTGGCATATCTTACATTAGTACAGCAGTTTTTACTCACATATTTGAGAAAGTCACTGCTTTGCTTTACATGTTGCAGGATGGAAGAGTCATTAGGAAGTGGGTGTGGCCTCCTCCACCCCACCAGAAGCTTCCTGTCTCCATCTCCATTCAGGTTTGGTTATTGTGGTCACACACACGCGTGCGTACATATACACACTCTATGTATACCTACACACATACACACACACACACACACACACACTTACACAGCTGAATGCCCACCTCTCCTTCCACTGTATGGCACTCACCAACATGGTCCTGCGCTTCTCTTCGAGGGGACAAAGCTACAAGCTGTCAGTTGGACCCTCCATTGAGTCCCTGGTGCAGCAGAAGCTTCCAGTGAGGCACTTGTCTAGCCTGCCAGACCCTGCTGTTGTCTAGCCTGCTAGACCCTGCTCCTGTCTAGCCTGCTAGACCATGCTCCTGTCTAGCCTGCTAGACCCTGCTGTTGTCTAGCCTGCTAGACCCTTCTCCTGTCTAGCCTGCCAGACCCTTCTCCTGTCTTGCCTGCTAGACCCTTCTCCTGTCTAGCCTGCTAGACCCTGCTCCTGTCTAGCCTGCTAGACCCTGCTGTTGTCTAGCCTGCTAGACCCTGCTGTTGTCTAGCCTGCTAGACCCTGCTGTTGTCTAGCCTTGTAGATCCTACTCTTCTTAAGAAACACCTGATGATGTAATTTTACCCTAGATGCTATCCATTACTTATAGTAGCAGTAAGATTTCAGTTTCAATGGAAATTGGTGTCTCTGCATGGTAAATCCTATCTCACCTCCTCCTCTCCTCTCCTCCATAGGGTGGAGCTGCCCCAGAAAAGTTACTCAGTGATATACCATTCACCTCAAGGGCTGGTCTGGTAACTAGCTTGATACCTACTAACCTTGAATCTGGGTGACCCACACACTACCTTATTTGGAGGATGGTATCCCCAATAGGTGGTGCTGCTAGCCTCCAAATATGGCGTACGATGAAGTAGCAGTCTCTCGGAAGAGAACAGATCCATGGGTCATGTATTTACATAAGAGCCTACATGTAGATGGTGATGGCTGGATTTAATTAGGCATAATACCAAATGTGTGTTATGATGATGGGGTGGGCTTATGCAGCAACACTGTGGTTTATGCGTATTTTTTACACTGCACATCATACATACATAATATATCTCTTTCACTGTGGCCTCTACAGGGTCGCAGAGTTCATGAGGGGGAGAGGACTGGTCGGAGGGGAGGGAGAAAGAGGGTAAGAGAGAATTATCATTACATCATTGTTAAGTTACATTACATCATTGTTGAGTTACGTTACATCGTCGTTCAGTTACATTGCATCATCGATATCATCGTTGGTACGTCATCGTTGAGTCTATACAGGATGCATTTACCATAGAGTCTATAGCTGCATTTACCATTACATCATCCCTCCTTTAGATTCAGAGTGTAGGATCGGAGGACGAGGGCTCCGGCCAGTGGGACAATGAGAAGGCCATCAAGGAACTGAGCACGTACAGGGAGAAGATCAGGTTGGCAGTAGCTACTTTGTCAAGCCTCTGCCCCTCTGATGGACCTTGGTAGTGGCATAGCAATGGGCATTCCATTTCGCTGTTAAATATCTGCAAAAGGTTTTGCAAAAAATTTAGTTAGTTAGCAAGTTTTGCTCTGTCTTGCTGACTTCCTGCCCGTTAGTTTATTTGTGTCTGTAGAGTTTGTATGACAAGTCTCCTTTGACAATCATTTTCCCTTTAGGATGACGGTGAATGATTGGATGGAGTTCACCCGTCAGTCCGTCGGCCTGAGGCTCCCTGTCCACTTAACTCGTACTCCCTCTCGCTCCACCACCCCCATTTCCTCACCCCTCTTCTCCCCCCGGGCCGTCCAGTCTGCCATGGGTTTTGTTGCCTACGCTGGTGAGTGATGTCAAATGTTGTCGGATAGCCTTCAAATTTTTTATACGGGTGACTTGGTATGACGCTGTTCTCTGTATTGTTTTTTTTCTCCTCAGGTGAGACATACTCTCGCCCCTCGACTCGTACCGGACACACCCGCTGCCTGACACACCCCCTTCCCTCTCGAGTGGGCTCCCAGATGGCTAGCTATGCTATTGGGTCCTCACCCTCACCGGATGAGGAGGGAGAGGAGATGGAGGTGTGGCAGGGGGTGGAGCAAGGGGAAAGGTCTAGAACGGTTTCACCGCCACTTCCACGGCCAGCCTCCCCCCTGGATTAGTAAGTGTACTCCCTTAAACTATAGAGCCCAACACTCAAAAAAATTAGAAGCTACCTCACACACACACACACACACATCTACACACACACACACACACACACTACACACACACACACACACACAGCATTCGCCCCCAGTCCACGGAGCACTCTCGCCCCTTCAGACTAGGCAGAGGAGGGCTGCAGAAGAGACACCGCAGTCCCTTGAGGTGTGGCTGTCCAGTGTATCCTCTCACATCATAGCAGTAATCAGGTAGAGATGGGATCGGGAAACCTGTCCTGGCCTGCATGGGATTTGATGTCTTTGGGGAGCTAAGACATAATATCAACGCTGGCCCTCTTGACCCCGCCTTGACTCCGCCCAGTGCCCTCCACCACATGTTGCTGAACAAGCAGGACACCCTCAAACCTTGCAAGTAAGCCAAGCCTATATGCAAGAGGCTGTATGTGAGGGCAATGTCCCTATTATTCAAGGAATTTAGGCCCCTAAATGCAGTATCTGAGTCCTTAGCAATGTAGCCCAAACTTATTTTCTAGGTGTGACAAGCGGAGGCCCCCCTACATCTCTGACCTGGAGTACGATGTCTTCCTACTGTCCCACGTCCCCAGAGAGCAACTGGTGGTCGTCTGTGTCCTCTCCAGCATGTGAGAACGGAGTATTGGCCCTGTGTATAAGCCCACCCTGTGTATAAGCCCACCCTGCGTATAAACTCACTCTAAACCTGGTTTTACAGTTCACCAGACTGAACCTCAATAGGCTGTAGACCACCTTTGAGCCCCAGCCCTCCTTCGTCCTCCCTCCCTCCCTCCATCCATCACCCTCCCTCCATCCCTCCCTCCCTCCCTTTCTCCCTCCCTCCATCCCTCCCCCTCCCATCCCTCCATCTCTCCCCCTCCCTCCCTCCCATCCTCTCTCCTTACCCAATAGAGTTGAGAACTCCTGCCCGTGTGAGCCAATGCTGGACTCCCTTCACTACCACCAGAACAGAATCCGCTTCTCTCCCTGCACACAGGTACACTAGGCCCACTTGCTTGTTTATTGTTTCCGCATTTGTATACAGTGACTATGGTTAAAAGTATGTTAACAGCATGCAGCCACCAGCCACATGCAAATCTCATAGCAATCTTTAGTCTCCATGACAGAGGCCATTATCTTGTATTCTCTCCCCCCTCCCTCCCTCCCTCCCTCCCTCCCCCCCTTTCTTTCCAGTGTTTAACTGATTCGTATCGTCTAGTGAAGTATGATTTGTGCTGTGCCCTGCGAGACCTGACCATGTCAGTCCCTTTGCTGGTCCAGAGACACAACGTCTCTCCAGGAATGTTCCTGGTCAGTTCCTTCACAAACCCATTTCCCAATTTCCCATTCCAGTATCAGGTCTGAGATTGTGGGCATAAATGTTTCCTCCCTCCCTCCCCTCTCCTCCCCTCCCCTCCCCTTCCCACCCTACCCACAGATGTACATGGGGGGCAAGTTGGTACATGCTGATTTCATGTTCAATGGCTATGGAACAACCAAGAAAGACTTCTTGAAACAGGTAATGACCTACCTGGCCAGAACTGTAGCCATGGATAAGTGCTGTTGTGCAGTTCCACAATTATCATGGTCTAGGCATACATACATACATACATACATACATACATACAGTCATACAGTACATGCATGCATACCTACGTACATACATACATACACATACATACATACATGCATACATGCATACATACATACATACATACATACATACATACATACATACATGGAGGGAATGGGAGGGGAGGCGGTGAGTGGTACTGGAATTGGAGACTGTGAAAAATAGGGGGAGGGGTGAGCTTATGTTCAGAGCCTGACTCTACTGTTGCTTGCTCCAATCAGATCCAGAGATGCATTGAAGGTGCAAAGAAGGGCCACTTCCTCCCTTCCGACTACAAGTTCACACGAAGAACGGGAACTAAGATCCAGGGCAAGAATGCGTGGGCGTACCCACTGTGCGGCGTCCTGGAGGATCTCATTCCGTTAACACCTGGGTCTGGTTCCGGTTCCAGTTCCTCCAGAACAGAGACTGGGTCCAGGCCAACCTCTAGAGTGCTAATAACAGCGGGGTCTAGGATCTCAGATTTGGGGTGAGTTGCTTGCAGAACACCCAAACAATGACAGCAAGATTAAGAGCCAGTCCCTTCACTCCATGTCTATAATGCTAGCTACCCAGGAAGTGGGAGCCATGGCCCTAAGGGGCACATCAGGTAGGGATATAGGGGGTGGTTGTAGTCAAATATATCATTGTAGTGTGCAGGCATCCAGCAGTAGCTAAGGTGTGATGCTTAGTATCGAGTAAGGGAGTTAATGCAGCATGTAATATGTATGTAGCATGTAGTGTGATGTAATAACATGTGCCTGCACACTACATACTATATGCATACTATTATTACATGCCACATGTACACTACATGCTCCATTTGAAATCATTACTACAACCACTCCTACTATCCCTTACTATACAATAAACCTCAAACACCTTAGTTACTGCTAGATCAATCATACATGTGCAATGGTGCATGTATCCGACTTAACATTACATCATTAAGTTTGAATACAAAACACGCACTACATGCCACATGCACGAGCAGTTTGGTATTTAGGAAAGACCTTCGTTGTGTATTCTCCGATAACAAAGTTAATGATGCATTATTAAGTCCGGATACATGCACCATTGCACATGTATAGCGATACCAATGTACCAATCACAAATTGGCTCACAAACATATCATCAAATGCCGATGTTTCAACTGCTGGGCTGCAGTCTTCACCTGGGCAGAACATCAACAGAGAATACTGAATGTCTATAATGCTAGCTACATTTGATATGTTTGTGAGCCAATTTGTGGTTGGTAGAAAGAGAACCTGATCGATATGAATACTGAGAACCAACCGAGATCCTCCTTGAAGATACCAGTGTAGCAAATTCTGTTTTCACCTCTATTCACTTAAAAATGCATGGTTTATTTTGTTATTAGAGAATGTAAAACACAGAGATTTCCAGAAATGAAGTGCATGCATGTAGCATGTAGTGTCCACGCAGCACATAGCATATTCAGCATTTCTAGCATGCGGTATGACGCACCTCGGGTCATATTACCAACATTTTCCCCTGGAAGTGCAAAGGAGAGTGCATTCCTGTCTACTCTAGAGGTGACAACAGAAATGTAGTGCATACCGCTGTACATGTGTAATGGCACGTGTATCCGACACTTAGCATCACAGCTTTTCCTGGAAATACGTGACTCGCCACTGGATACCAAACTTCATGTGTTGACAATGCATGACATCACTGTGACATCACTGAATTGTGCCACTGTACATATTATTGTATGTATTAGTGCTAGTCTCGTACCCAGACTGGCGGTGTCCGAGTAGAGGTCTGGGTATGAGACTATACAAGTGAATACACTATGTTCATTCATAGTGATGTCATATTATGTGACATCACTGTGATATCACCAGATGGTACATGGTCATGATGCACTGTACAATATGATGTCATTGTGTGTTAGTGCATACCGTATGTGTGTAGATACTAGTGCTTGTATTGTATGAGCTTTTTCAAAACATAAAAACTAAAATACTAATCATATCACTGTCAATGAAGGTCTTAAATTTCCTCCTTAGCTAATTAAATACAGGTGTTGCTTCGGGTTCTGAAAAACATGAAAGGCATGCCTCAACAGTACTAGACAGCCTGGCACCTCCGATAACATAATTATCTGGCTGAGAATTTCAACTTCCTAGGCAATTGACTGTCTAATACAAGTTTATTCATTAACGCATGGTCGCAGCTGTGCTGTTCATTGCAGCACACTATCTGGACGTGAATTGGCCAGCTATAATTATATTAAAATTGTAGCTACTAACTAGCCTATGATCCAGTCAAGTGGGCTGACCACTTTTTTTGGGATGCTGAAGTACAAACACGTCAACAGTAATGAATATAAACTATTGGGATGTATGCCAAGTATGAAATTCCAATAGCTGTTTTACAAACCAACCTCCCCATTCCATCTGAGCAGGCATGCATGCAAAAATGATATGCCGTGCAAAATTCCAATAGCTGTTTTATGGAGGAGGCAAATTCCAATAGCTGTTTTATTGAGGAGGAAATAGACATTTCAGATGTGACCTTAAACCCTCAGATGTGAGCCTGCCTGCATGTACTTGAGCTTTGCTAGCTATGCAGCGTGAAATTCCAATAGCTGTTTTATTGAGGAGGAAATAGACATTTCAGATGTGACCTCTCCCTCCCATGTGAGCCTGCCTGCATGTACTTGAGCTTTGCTAGCTATGCAGCGTGAAATTCCAATAGCTGTTTTACCAAGAAGGAAACAGACATTTCTCTTATGGGTGTGCAAGGCATCCCCCATCTCTCCCCTTTCAGCTGAGACTGCATGCCTGCAGTAGTGCTTTATTAGGTATTTATTAGTCTGAGAGCAGCTGTTGTTGTCAGTGTGACAATATATCTGCCTACACCTACATGCCATATATATCCCAATTTGGAGCTACATCAGATATAGCTGCCCACCTTTGGAAATGTACTTATGGAATGGAATTCTTACCTTCCTTAATGGCAAGGAGTGCCTAGTCACCTGTGCCAGTGACGTGGGTCACTACCATTACTGCTTAATGGTTCTGGCTCACGAAGGTACGTATGTTCCAGTGGAGTGACCTGAGAACTTCTCAAAAGCTTAGCCTTGCACGGGAGGAATCACTTCCAACTGCTGTGCATAATGCATAATGGACCATATTCGGTTAAGATGACTTCGGGCATTTTTGCTGCCATGGCGACAATAGTTCCTTGCATGTAATGTTTATTGCACAGAAATGTCATCTTTCAAATTTGAAGTAAATTGGGCATTAAATGGTGTAGATATGACCTCACAAACTTATAATATGCTCATATGAGGGATTTGGTCGCGCCTCCAGACCAAATCCCTCATATGGGCTCATATAAAATGTGTACACGTTTGTGAGGTCATATCTACACCATTTAATGTCCAATTTACTTCACTGCATGCCTTTTATGACTTTCTAAACAGACTGGCACTGGATATGTATATACACACATATCCCCCCCCCCCACACACATGCACACACACACACACACACACACACACACAGTGCTTCCATAACGGAGATTGAGTCAGAATTCTCCTCTAAAGCAAGCCTCCTCTCCGCCTCAACTTCCCAACAAGCAGTCCGCTTCAGAGAAAGCTAGCCAGCATACATGCACAGACAGACAGGTACCCACACAATGTAGGCATCATTGCATAAGTTTGTACTTTTATACTCTCTTTTCAATGTTCCTTTTATATCTGCTGTCAACTTACATCGTTTTATATTGAAGAACCCTAAGAAATTACGTTCATCCTCTATTACAATAGAGTTGAACCATCTGTTTGATAGAGACCAGCTATATAGTAAGCACCTTTCACTCCAGCTGTAGCTGAAGTAGGGAGATGGGCCATTGACTGTACATTGTTTCTGCTGATTATGACGTCATGCAGCTGCTGATGCAACAACACATGCTATAACTTCATGGGTTCATGCACACGCAAGCAATGGTGCCTAGAGTTGGCAGATCATACAAGCATTATATTATTGTTCAGATCTTTAAAGCAGTACTCCTTCAGGGTCGTGTTACCTTAAGCTTCCAGGAAATGTATCTGCTCTACTTTTTGGACTATGAGAGCAGAGGAATGAAACTTTATCAACGTTTCAAGCACTGTCGAAACATTGATAAAAGTTTCATTTCTCTGCCGTCATACGTAATCCAAATAGTATGCAGTAGATAGTTGCAAACACAGACCACAAAATTACGAAAGGCATGCATGAGAGAGATCGATAAGGAGCAAAAGTTTAATGGTGACATTGAGTGCAGAATGATGCATATACAGAAAACGTGCCATAGTCAGTTTGTGCATTGTTCATAACACCCAGGGGGGGGGGGGTTACGACAGTGATACTCATCAAATCTCAGCACTTTGAAAGAAGGGGAGAGTAAGACTTTAGAAAAAAGGCTTGAAATTCCAGACAAATGAAGCAAATTAACAAAAACCATCAATGTCAAACAGTAATGATAAGTACTAGCTGATGATCATTGATTGTCGGAGCCAGAAGAAGGGGAGGAGCTAGTGTACCCAGTTCTGGTGGAGAGGAGTACCTCTGTGATGCTCTCCCATGTGCTGCCTGAGTTTCGACAAGAGCTTACGATCAGCTTCCCACACAAAGGTTGGCCTATTTTTGAAGTGAGCTTCACCCATTTTTCGCAGATACGGTTGTGTGTGTGCTGGACTTCAAATTCGTAGCACAAGTCTGTTTCGGCAGAGCTTGTGTCCGGAGAAAACTTCCCCTTCAGCTCCAGTCTCAGTCTCTCGCCAGGCCAGGCCTGGACCGTGTGTGGGAAGGAGATGGGAGAGTGGTGTTCGGGTTTCTGGTTGTGTGGGTGGATTGGTTCTTCGTTGGCTCTGCAAGGGAGCATGAAGACGGCAATCTGGATGACATTGTCGGGGAACATCTGGCCATAGACGTTGAACTGTAGCATGATGGGCTCGTTTGAGAGGGTGCACATGGCCAATTGTGCGATCTTGGAGGGGTCCAGCTGGACCACAGCCACTGCAAGCCACCCAGTGTGGTCGGTGGTGATGCTGATTTCTTTTCCGGCAACGCTGACTCGAGAGTATGTGTCTTCCGTGATGTCCTGCCACTGCCGGAGGTAGTTGCTCTTTAGGAGTCGTACGAGAGACGACGCTCCAACCTTTGGTTCCGTTGGGAGTAAGCACGACACTTCGACCGGCTTCTCAAAGTGGTCTGTGGTGCCATTGCACTGAACGTGGAAGGCGGTCAAAATCGTAACTGTCTTGTCCCAGCCGTTCGACTGGAGAATCGTATCCAGTCTCTTCTTGTCTGGCTTGCTGAGTGCGACCGATACACTGCTCTTGAGTGCTCCCGGGGGGATGGTAACGGTGATAGCTTGGTAGGAGAGGATGCCACCCTCAGGGCCGACCGTCTCACTCTCCTGTTGCTGTCTGTCACGATGATGTGGTAACTTGTCTGCAGGGAAGGGAGGGAGGGAGGAAGGGAGGAAAGGGAGGGAGAATTTGATGTTTATCAACTATAGCTCATATGACATGCCTGAGTATCTAATTTTCAGTACTCTGGGGAATTGTCTGAATGCTTAGCAAACCAATGAACTCTCACACATTTTTCTTTCACAAGGAAATGGAAATGACTCTGAATTCCACACTTCTGCCCTTAGGGCTGAGTTTTGGCATAGCTCATATAATGCTCTTCAATGACCCGTACTTGAAATTTATGGGAGGAGAGATTTTTGACAGCATATTCACAGTTATAGTATTCCTGTATGCACCAATTCACCCTTAGCCGTGGAGGCTTTTACTAGCCAGAGGCGATGGAGTCCGACATTACCTCGACTGCTTGAGAATCCCATGGTACATACCTTTCTTTGCTGTCTTCTTCATGATCTCGGGGACATTCAACTCTCTCTTGAGCTGCTTGACGAGCTGGACCATGCGAGGCATCTTGATGCCCCCGGGTGGTGACTCACACACGTGCAGCAGCTGGGTGGCGTTGCTCTCGAAGGACAGCACCGGAATCAGACTAATCAGCTGACTGTGGGAGGGGGTGCATGGGTGTGTGTGTGTGTGTGTGGAGGAATCAGTCAGCGCTAGACAGACCAGACTGCACCAGAAGGGGAAGCTAAGGCTGCTCTAACTCCTTACGACCCAGGCCAGTAGGGCCTCGTCCCCAGCCCAGGCTCCATGGTGACCCAGCCCAGTAGGGCCTCGTCCCCAGCCCAGGCTCCCTGGTGACCCAGGCCAGTAGGGCCTCGTCCCCAGCCCAGGCTCCCTGGTGACCCAGGCCAGTAGGGCCTCGTCCCCAGCCCAGGCTCCCTGGTGACCCAGCCCAGTAGGGCCTCGTCCCCAGCCCAGGCTCCCTGGTGACCCAGCCCAGTAGGGCCTCGTCCCCAGCCCAGGCTCCCTGGTGACCCAGCCCAGTAGGGCCTCGTCCCCAGCCCAGGCTCCCTGGTGACCCAGCCCAGTAGGGCCTCGTCCCCAGCCCAGGCTCCCTGGTGACCCAGTCCAGTAGGGCCTCGTCCCCAGCCCAGGCTCCCTGGTGACCCAGGCCAGTAGGGCCTCGTCCCCAGCCCAGGCTCCTGCCCATCCAACTACAAGAGTTACAAGGGAGGACCAGGAGCACAGCTGGCAAAATGATACTTCTTTGGGCAACACTTTGAATCCTGATGCACTTACAAGCCCAGGGTACAGCTTTTAAAAAATTATTGTGGCTAGCCATTCTTTTTCCCTGAGCTAAGCAGGTTAGCTAATAGAAGATGGAGACACTAACTCCTTGAGCTATGCAGTGCCGGCTACAATAACATCTGATTAGATCACTAATCCAAAGTGACTGCTATTAGCAACAATAGAAAATAATCTGCATATCCTGCAGGTGGCAATGTAAAACAGAATCTTTTAAGCTAATTGCATGAAGTATACTGCTCTGTATACAAAACAGGATGTGGCCAACTACAGTCCTGCTAGAGCCAGCTGTTCTCAAAGGGCGACTCTTAAGCAGGGGAGCGAAAAAAATGATGCCATCATTTTTAATCAGGGGAGCACAAATTCTCATACACAGAGCAGCCTGGGCTACTGTGAACCATCAGCCAATGAGTCATTCTCCGGCTTCTTAGGTCATGGCAGAGGTGTTTCATCACTTGCTAACTTGATCTTGAATTAATTTATTAAGTTTGATGAGTATACCAGTCTCTGTCTTGCCTCTAATAATCAAGGACTCTGGTATTATGGTAGCAACAAAAAAACAACAACAGAGACTCGTGCTCAACATACCCAGCTTTTCTTCTCTTGTTGGCCACCACTGCCAGACAGATGTAGACGAAGGCTTTGAGGGGGAGTCGTTGGAACTCTGGCAGTTGAAGGGCCTGGGTGAAGATGATTTCAGCCTCGTCTAGTTTATTCCTTACTACACACTGCAGCCCGTGTGCGATAGCTTGGGAGAGGTTGTCCTCCTGTACGTGTGTGTGTGTGTGTGTGTGTGAGAGAGAGAGAGAGAGAGAGAGAGAAGTGTTTTAACTCCATAGCGATGCTTTTTTATCACTTAGAGAGTTTTGGTAAGAGTTTGTTTCATGTTCATGTGATATGTTTTCACGTCACAGACAGAGAAACAAGCAAAACTCAATAAACAAAACATACACCTAATGTAGCCTGGTTCCCAGGCTCACCTGCGCATTTCACTTTAATGCAGCCGTGTGCCTGGTACATTTTCTCTTTTTGCGTGGGCAGGAACAGCTGCTATTCTCAAAGATAATAAAGGAAGGAAGCGAATCTGTACTTCTTGTAGCTACTCTTCGGAGCCCGTTTGTGCCACAGACCAAGCGCTGAAATAATGCCACCAGCAGAAGGTAGAGAAGTGCAACCGTCTTTTGAGTAGTCCCTGCCCACGCGCAATTAAGTAAGTTAAAATCATGTGAGAAAATGTACCAGGCTCTCCAGCAACGCGCACAAGAGCCTGGGGACGAGGCTACAGCTACTGATTGTTCAACCACTGCATATCACCAGATTCAGAATCTCACCTTCTGCTGCATGTTGCCTGGCATCTGGAAGTGGGAGTTCCTCTTGGAGGGCTTTCGGGCATGAGAACTGGAACATGGGAGAAAGAGAGAAAACAGTCGAAGTGACTAGTGTTTCAAGTATTGTTAACTTCAGCAGCTTGCTAGTTCTAGCTGTTTCAAGGACCCTTCTTTTGGTAATGATATACTGGTATTCTAGGGTTGTTGCATTGTATCAGTAGTGATAATCAAAACAAGACACAACGTTATCTCAACAAGACACTCACATCTTTCTGTTTGCCCTCATGACTGCGTACTTCCTCACTACGTTCCAGCCGGGCTTGCCGTCCCCCAGAGTACAGACGAGGAGGTCGATGATGAAATACTCGTTCGTGCTGGGAGTCTTGGGATAGAACTCGGCATTCTCCTCCCAGCACTGGTACTGCTCGAGGACATACATGCCCTGGGCAGGGAACGCCACGTGGGAGGAAAAGGTAGTAGACTGTTGGTAAGCACGGATGGAGAATGATAGCCGGTGTGGAGTACTGTTGATCACTTTCATGGTGACGGTTGGTTTGGCGGGGTCGATTCCAGTGACCATCCCAGAGATCAACCCGATGGAGGAGCTGAGCTTGAAGTCCACCCTAAGGTGGGGGCTCCACATCAGGATGGGGTAAGTGTTGTCGCCGTACGTGCTCACGATTGTGCTGTTATCCATGACGCTCATGTGCCAGTGGTCGGGGGTCCATCTTCGGGCTCTTCGCTCACTGCCAAAGCTGGAGCTAAACTCTTCTCCGGAATATTCTGAGCTGCTCGTACGACTTCGCGAGGGCGGCTGCACTGTGCTAATCTTGCGTCCCCTATGTTCTTCGTGTATCCGCTGCATCTGCTTTCCCACCTTTTTGGGTGGAGAAGCCTGATCAATTTGGCTGATACTACTGGCTTCATTCACACTGTCCTGTAGAGACGAGCCAGAGGGTGAGCTCGAGAGGATGCTGGCATGAGACGAACCTCTGGATCTCTCTTTGTCCTGTTCTGTAGTCGAGTAAGATGTTGAGATGGAGCTATCACTGCTTTTGTCAGCTCTTCTCGGCTCCATATTTGACGTACTGGGGGGCTCTTCAAATGATGTTTCTTCCGACACCCCATTAACGAATGCGGAGGTATGATTCTCGCATAGGTCGTCCATTGTATCGATGTACTTACAAGGTACTACGAACCGCTTTGGCAGGTGAGACCGGGAGAGATTGGAAGAGAAGATGATGGGAGGCATGTGAGGTGCCCTGCTTCTGGGGGAGGAGATGTTTTGGGTGGAGTTCTGGGCGATCTTGATCAGCTCTTCCGCTTGCTTGGCTCCCTTGGCACAGTGGCTGCGGAGGAGAAAGAATATCATGGTGTCTATGGGGAGACCGAGTCGGAGGTGACCGGAGGCGAGGAAGTCCTCGGATGTGCTGGGGAAGCAGTAGTTCAGTTGAGTGTCATCGTCGACCGGGTTAAAGAAGGGCGTCTGTAGAAGCTGGATTAGTGTCTGGGGGAGCTCTTTCTCAGTCGGTTGCAGGCCCATGAGGATGGGCTGCACCCTGGTCATGTCTGGTGTGTGTGTGTGTGTGTGTGTGTGTGTGTGTGTATTGTGGGTAAGTATAAAGTGATTTCCTCCTAGATTTTACTTCATAGCCATATAATTTATCTCCATGGCTACAAGCTGGAGATGCTGCAGGAATGATAAACTCTATCAAGCAGCATCAGTGAATCGATCCACGAAGGCAATTACTCAATCCCTTTGATGTTGCCGGGCTAGTTGCTCAGGTTCACTGGATGAATGGTCGGAATGGACTCGAAACTTTGATACGCATGCTTTCTCACCCACAAGGCTGCTGTATACGCAGAGCAAGCACTGCTACATGCCTGAAGTCTGCATGGCAGGACGCAAGCCATCCTCTATCTTACTCATCATGATGGCATGCATTGTTTTGATAGTCACACACAAGCATTCATCCCTCTTCCTGTAAACATCTACCACAGAAGAAACACAAATGCTACCAGTAACTGAATTGAATTTCAATTTTATGATTTGTGGCTTACATTGTCACTTGCATGCCACCATATATGTGACCGGATTTGCAAAACCCCTGGCACTTCCAGATTTTTTTTCAAGCTGCCATATCTCAACACCAATTAGCGAGATAGGAATAATTCTAGGTACAGTACAAAGTACCAACGTCCAACTAATGGAATCCCACGCTAGAGGTCTGCAGCTCACTCTGTTTCTGTGATACGTGCCTTAGTAGTAAGTACTGCCTTTTTTGGAAAATCGCTGTGCGATCGAAAATTCCACAAACTCGGCCCCGTATCTTCCTTGTGATGTGGTTGAATGGCTTCATTTCTGGGATATTGCTGCAGCAATGCCTCCTGTATAAACCTCCCATGTTTCATTTAGATAACGTATAGCGTTCTGTAGATACAGGTCTTTGAAGTAAAATGTACACGCATTCAAAAAATGCGGGGAAAATGCCGGGTTTTTGCAAATCCAGTCATGTACGTAACAATGCAGTATCCTTGTGGGTAGCCAAGAATGCCAAACCAGTGAGGTCATTCCTTCTAGAAAACCTGAGCCCATATTTGGTACATCATTGGCTCGCATCCAAATCTTAGTTTTTTTGGCATGTTTGTGCATTTAACTGCTAATTGGTATACACAGGAAGGGTTTGGCTGTAAAGTGGGCTAATGGTGGTCACTGGCTACTAATACATGTGTATGTATGCAAATGTATCCTGTTAGGCCCCCTCTGCTGTGTACCCCACCCACCTCCGGGCTGCCCCTGCAGGGTGAGCCTCCCTGTCCTCAGTATGCCGGTCGCCAGGTCCTCTATGGCTTCCATGCACTCGTCTAGAGGGTCCCGGTACACATCAGTGATGATTATATCGGAAATGGGTTCGTCCCCTACAATAATCAATAATAAATAACAACTGTAAACAATTATTACTGAGAACAAGAGGGATTTTTATTAGATGAGCTGGCCATATCACCTTTTACTCTATGACAATATGTAACTACTATAAGGCTGGGAGGATTTGGGGGAATTATTTCTGCTCAGTTTAGCAGTTACAAATAGGGGATAATGGTTGTGGTTATACTTGGTTTGGCAGGAAGTAAACAGGTTGTGAATAATCCAGAATTAATCCACTAAAGGGTTTCTGCCATCCCTTGAATAGAGCTGAGTCATCAGCCCTGTATTTCAACAACTCAGGCATGGACCTAGGCTCAGGGGGAGGCTTATAGTCAGGGCTGGGGTGGGCTTATACTCAGGGGTATAGCAGCATAGGATTATATTAGACTAGATTATATATACTCAGGCTAGGGAGTAGGCAAGACTTACTCAGGATTGGGTTACTCAAAGGTGAGCTTATACTATTTCTAGCCGTAGCCGCGAAGCTAAGAACTACCTGAACTCCTACCCTAGCTCCGCCCACTAGCTCCACCCACCTGATGAGCTGGAGCTACTTGAGAATGCACCGAGAAAGTGCTCTCGCACATCCATGGCTGATGGTCCTTTCCCATTTTCTTCATCACTGGAGCTGGGTCTATCATATCGTATAGCAGGTGTTACTCCATTCGGTACCTGCTGTGACTTCTGCAATTGTGTGTGTGTGTGTGCACATGCAACATGTCATGCATGGATTGGCTACAGTATACATTCGGCTACCTCACACAGGATGTTCGCTGGGGGTACCGGTGGGGAAAAAAAGTTGTATGTAGAGTCATGCCCCCAGGACATTTTAGATTATTATGGAGGCTTCAGGGGACCCAAAGGGCTAAAGCTAAACTTAGCTACTAATAAAATGACTGAGTATCAATTTTTAAAATTCTGGCGAATCCCAGCACCCATATTAAACCCTGCTATCTTATTAATGAATCGACTACAATAGTTACATGGCAGCCAAAGTGTAAGTAGTCTCATTCTCGGGCTCCACTCCCCAGCTTTCATTGCACCATGTGAAAGCTGGGAGTGCAGCCTGGGCTCAAGACAGCTAGAACACGGCTACTTGCTCCACTATGGATGCTTACCTGTGGAGGTGGGCTACTCATGGGCATGTCCTGTTGCTGCAACCCGTGCACTCCTTGACCTCTGGAACTCACTGCCTTCTTATTCAGCAAGGCACTGTAGGGGTCTGGAATGAGAACAGAAAGATGAATCATATGAGGATCTTTTAATAAAAAAGTTTAATAGAAACACTCCTGTTGCACTAGACTCCTGTTAACATATTATTGCATGTGTACTGGTAAGTGTTCACTAGATTTAATGTGGGGGAAGCTTAAGGTCCATGCATACTCTGCAAGCAGTGGGTGTGTTGTGATTATTCATAGTCTGAAGTATTGAAGCCTACAGTCTAGTACAGCCCCAGGCAGTGATGTCACCATAATTATAGTAGACTTTCTGTTCAGAAACAGCATCATAGCGAGCAGAGTGCAGTGTAAGAATAACAACATTGTGTCAGCACTGTGTGCTTGGTCTGAGGGTGTTACGCCCAGGTCAGGGTCTTCACCAGAGCTATCAGTGAATACACTTCTCAAATGCATTCACCTACATTAAATTGCTCACATTTCCTTCTTTCAATACCTCCTCATTTAATGTATTCACCTACATTTGCTCACACTTCCTTCTTCCGAAGAATCAGCTAGGTCATGCTTGGCAAACAATAGGCACTTATTACTAAGTGATCCCCCAGGAGCCAATGCTTTTGTCAGTGCCCCATTGCGCATGGAGATAGGGATTTAATACCAACGTATGCATGCAGTGTATCATGTCTTCCCACTACAGAGCTAGACGAGCATGCACACTGTATGAGTGAAGAGGGTAGAGTATTGCATCAAAATTAAAAATTATGTCACGCCAGATATATGGGATTGAGCCACTTTAGGCTCATGGGAGACTCTACAAATACAAGTGCTCACCTGCTAGCTTTACATTAATGCCTATAATATTATTGAGATACTGGGCTCAGCTAATGGAGAGGTGGTCAAAACAGTGAATGTACACGCATCTTTGCTTAGTCTTAAATCCGATTACCAAGGTATTTGAATTTAATGTGCATGTATGTACAGAATTCACTGTTTTTGGCCACTTTTCCTCTACAGGCTATAGCTATAGGATACCCGAGACTAATAATAGGTGATTATTGAGGGAGATGAAACCTATGAAATGAATTTTACTACTGTTCCAGGGGCAAAACACAGCATATTGTACCAAAATAAAAGCCAACCTTTGGTCTTGTTCATTGTATTGGAAGGCTGAAATGAGCTCAGGTAAGCCGGTAGGTAGCTTGCCAGCTAGCTGCACTTTTCGCGTTCACGATGAAGGCCAAGCGACGGTACGTACTGCAGGATTAAAATGATCAGCAAAGCTCCCCTCGGCTGCTCTATCTTGAGACTGCTGCGCAATAGCTCCCGCACCTATAAACACAAGCAAAAAAAACCCTACAATCCGCCACTAGACTTTCTATTTCCGCATATCCAATATTCATGAACGGAGCAGCCCCCCTAACCTCTATTGACTTCTTGACCTCTCGGGTAACCTGAGACTACCTCTGCAGCGAGCGCGTGGGTCTGGTCGCTATAGCAACTAAAATGGCTGACTCGCTATTCAGCAGCCAGCTGCAGGCTCTCCCCACCCAAGAGTTGGACCCGGCGCAATCCTTTGCCTACACCTCCGCCTACTCTGCTGGGGCCAACAGCGTACTGGAGGCCAGCGCCGTGTCCTACGGCTATGCGCTCCAGGCATGTGATGTATGCATGAACGATTCCTAAGGTCAGGTATCCAGCAGGTTTAGGGCTAGCTATAGGTGGTTTTTATAATATTGTAATCTAAGACTTGAAGAGGTCAATTGCAAGCCACTACTCCATTTTTTATTTCTGTGCCCAGTGCAAAACAACAAATAATTTAATAAACAATAAACAATAATTTTATTACAACAAGCTATGTTATAGCATAAAGTATAGGTAATAATGTAGCAGGCCCCTCATGTAAATCTGAGAGAATAAGCCTCCTAAAATTCAATTTCCATAGGAAACTGGAATCGATATCTAATTTTTCAGCCTTGAACCCCAAAACATGTCTCGCATATAATGACTGTTCTCCCTCCAGAATGGGACTCTGACCGGCGAGATGATTGAGTGTGGCTTGTCCGATGTGGGGCGGACCAGCGACGGGACCAAGATCACATTCCGTAGTCTGGACTTGTCCGTAAGGAAACCTCTCTTCGGCTATTATCTTATCTGATGACCAGGGTCTATGGTATCATTCCCATGAACTTGGTTAATAGGAGCCAAGATTATACCATGATCCTGATAATAAACCATATCTACTCCTATTCTCTCGAGTAGACCCCATAGGATCGCTAGCCAAATATAGCTATTTGCAAGGGTGTAAATAAGTGTATGGAAGTGGAGGGGTGGGGCTGAGGTGCACACACATTTTTTTGATGTCTCTTATGCAATTCCTTAATAGTTAATTGCAGGCAGTAACAGCTGTATGCAAAATATTTTAGCTACTGCTAGTAGTTTATATGTGAATCTCAAAAACTGAGGAGGGGGGTTAGCCCCACCCCCTGCCCCGCCCCACCCCCCTTCTCTACACCCTTGATTTGGATGCTGCATTTGGCAAGTGTCTGATCTCTAGTAGTGCAGCTATGTGTATGGCTGCACAGGCTGGGTCTGTGTATATAACCAAATGTCGTATGGTATGTAATCGTTTATTTAGAGGCAAGTTTGTCTTTAGTGATCTCACAGACTTTGTGCCTCTGGGGTCAACTTTGAAGTTTTTTAGTGGATGTGAGTGATTAGAGCTAAATAGCAGTAATTTAGCCTCTACTCTCAAAAGTGAATGTGGGAGGTGGATTGAATTCATGTGACCAGACTGTCAGGCATGTGGGCAGTCTTTGGGACATGTGAGGAGCTATGGTAGATTAATATTTGCAGTGTAATAGTATTTTCTGTGATGATTTCCTGAATGCTGGTTCTTGACTTTTGGAGGTATCTAATGACTGTGTGTGGCATATGTGCATCATAGCAATAATATTGTGGACTCTGATTTCAAGTGTTTATGGGGGGCATTCTAGCGGATTGACCTTGCGATATGGATACTATTACCCTGTCATTGGTTACTCCCTAGCTTCCGGTAAGGTCATAATTATAGTGCTACATGTGTAAATTACACAAATGAGTTCTATATCTACATGTATGTAGATGTACAAATTGTCACTGATTTATAAATGGACACCTCCATTAAACAGTTATGCTATGAAAGGGAACCCTGTTAAGGACACTCGTGAGAGGAGGACATCTGCCCTATGAAGGACACTTACCAAAATCCGGTTTGGGTTACATGCATTTCAGTACTTTAAGACCCCCTGCGATAAGGGCGCCTTCCTGTAAGTTAGGTCACATTGATGGTCCATGAAGAGGGCTTTTACTACATGTGGCTAAGTGAATTATAGCGCTTGCATAGCACTTACCATATAAGGAGTTTTGTGCAAGTGCCATTCGACAGCAGTTGGAATCAGCATACATACACAAGTTTAACGCTCCTTCCCTTTGGGTTATGGGCTCCTGTTATAAGTGAGGCATCCTTATTCTGAGAGTCCGATGACTTATATTCAATATACGTCCTTATCACTGAGATATCCTTATGTGAGGGAGTCCTGATTAGAGCGGTCCGCTGGATACTTCTCTAAAGTGCTTTATAATGCTCTTGCTCCTCTCCATCCTCCCTTCCTTCCTACCCCCCACCTCCTCTGCTCCCCTCCCTCCTCAGGGCCGTGGGATGTCGGACATCATTCTACTGGAGTCCTTTGTCCACCTCCAGAAGCTTAACCTCGCCTCCAACAACCTCACTGGTAGGTGGATCGTTGGTGGGTAGGTGCATATTGCCCCTGGTAATTGAGAGTCATCAGATGGCGGAAGGATTGCAGTATAATGAAAAGTGTAGCTCTATAAGGCCCATGTCTATGGTCTGCATAAAAAGTAAGTATAATTATAGCTAAAAGTGCTATGTATGTTTATGTATGTATGCACTACACACAACCATCTCTGCTGTCCCTTAGTATGCTAAACCTCAACCTTAGTTACTGCTGGACACCTTGACCTACATGTAGGAGAGGAGGTGGATATTATAATGTCATGCTTCCTTTCCAGATCTGTCCACCCTGAGTAATTTTCCCTACCTCACTCATCTGGATGTTTCCTATAACAAGCTCTCTGTCATTCTCGACTTCCAACCTCCTAAGAATCTCAAGGTAAAAATTTGCACGACAATTTCCATTACATCATACCCACTACTCAGCCCTGCTATCATTTCAGCAGCTCAATAAATTTCAAACCTGCTGAGAATAGATATTGGATACAGACAGTTATGGAATGGAGTATTTTAATTAGAATTCTTCCGCTATTGCCTGCATGTACTGACTGCACATGCCACTAGGAGCCAAGCATATAACACGAGGACATTGGCTTCTTAATAAGCTGATCCAGTTAAGGCTAGGCCTAGTGTTGCCAAGTCGATAAGTATCTCTCCTCTGAGATTCAAATGAGACCATATTTCTTTAAAAGCCCATGGGATTTATATTCAGGACTCTACTGCACGCACACTGCCTGTGTATCCAATACTTTTCTTTGGAGAGCACAATTTTCTTCCTCTCTTCTTAGGAGGCCAACTACTCACACAACGAGATCGAGGAGATGTGCGACCTGTCCCTGCATTTCTCCCTCTCCAGACTCAACCTGGACTGTATCCTCCTCAACCTTCTCTGAGCTGAGCCTCAAGCCTCCTTGGCCCTTGTTGCCAGCTTCTGTCTCATTGCTAGTGGCATACTTCAGCCGTAACGAAAGGCGGGGGAGCTACACACTCACACCTTTTATTGTATGATACCCAATGTACAGTGGAGTGTGAGGCATGAATACATGTTTGAGACGGCAGCAAACGTTACTCATAATTTGCTGTTATTCTTCTGCTATTGCTAGCTGTCTTGCACACTCCACTGCCTCTGGAATTGGCTTGTCATGTCATGGGATCACTAACTCCTTTAGGGAGGAAAACCCCAAAGGAGGAAAACCTCTTTCAGTATGAAGTGCAACATGTGTTCTGCTCAGTTATTAAACAAATTCAGTCAATTAACCAGAGTCGGGATCTTTGCAACACTAAACTGCTCCACATACAGCAGACACTTATACAGCAAACACTTATTCACTTCAAAGCCTATAGTCCATTAGACTATTACTCTAATGTGTTTACTTATGAACAGCTTTGCAACATTCCTGTAGCATGAAACTGATTCAGTAGTCAGACTAGTTCCCAGGCACGGTGAGTAGCTCACAAGGGTCTGCTTTCTGTTGTCCCCCAGAGGCTTGTGAGCTAGACTTAGCCCAGCACATTGCCGGGATTTTTGAGGTGCAAAGTGCAAAGTCATGGAAACCTACTTTTTGGTATGCAACTACATAAACTGGCAATCACAATTTTCCATTCCAGTACATGTTTCCAAGTCCAATGCTGCCCAGAGATACCCAGTTTGTGTTTCATAAACAGGAACCACTCCCTCCTTGCTTGCTTTGAGTGAGGGAGTATGAGTGGACTGAAACTAGGACTGAGACTTTTGATGTTTGGTTAAGAGACTGGGACTCAGATTGTTAATTGGTCTGAGAAAGGCGTGGTTCGTTTCCTTGACCCCTCCCCCCCTCTAGGCAACCAGATTCGAGAGGTGGAAGGCCTGCGTGGGCTGCCTTGCCTCTCCCACCTCAGCCTGGCCGACAACCGGCTGGACAGGATCAGCGGGCTGCAGGGCCTACCCATCAAGTACCTCAACCTGGTCAGTCTTGTTCAAGAACCGTGTGGTAGTAGCCCTGCTGACTCCCTACCTCCCTTACCTTCCCTTCCCTTCCCTCTCCCTGTAGAGTGGAAATAGCATCCGGCTAATTGAAAACCTGGAGACACTAACACAGCTGCAGGTTGTTTTTTTTTTTTACTGAAGCTTCCATTCCACGAAAAGAATGTACCTCCCTCCCTCCACCCCTCCCTCCCTCCTCCCTCCCTCCCTCCCTCCCTCCCTCTCTCCCTCCCTCTCTCCCTCCCTCCCTCTCTCCCTCCCTCCCTCCCTCCCTCTCTCCCTCCCTCCCTCCCTCCCTCCCAGGTCTTGGACCTCTCTGGCAACCAGGTATCCTCCCTCGGGGGACTGGGGAACCACCCCTGTCTCATGGAACTCAACCTGGAGGAGAACGAGGTACACGTGGTGGGGTTGCTTGACTAACCTCATACCCAGGCCTCCCACACCCAGTTTTTATAACACAGTCTTCACGGCTGCAAGATAAAAATCTGGGTGTTGGAGGCCCGGGTACAAGGTTAGTGGTGGACTACAGATACATGTGCATCGAACACCTTAGGGACTCCCCAGTTACCGTGATTGTCAAAAGTATCAATAATCTTCTTGATGCAAACCAGGAGTTTGGGTTATGGGCTCCTGTGCAAACATACCTAAATTTATCCAGTGCAGTAGGTAACGGTTAAATGTGGGAGGTATGGAGCATTGATTGTTCATTCATAACAGCATAAATTACGCTGTGTGGGTGGCTATTGTCTGACTAGTAGTGAGTATTCAACTGCTGTCCGAAGGAAACCTATTTTCAAAGTACTGTCCACCAAAAGACAGGAAGCCTTATGCGTTCTTGTTTTTTAATTTGCTGTCCACTAGAAAGCAGGAAGTGTTACAAATTGCTCTCACCGCTGGCATGTGCACACTGTGTGGGGAGTGTTTGGGTGTGTGAGAGCGCAATCACTCCCTGTGTGCACTCCCTCTGCTGAGGTCAAAGATCGCTCAAAGCCTGTATTGTGTAACGCCACTCACCACAAGTCACTCAAACTTCACTTCTTTTCTCTTTCTCACACTAACTCACTGACAATTAACACAGACTTATTAAATTTATACAAAAACACATAGCACCCCATATTTCTTTGAATGCCATGGGCACAATTTATGTGCCTATATAAAATAGAGAAAGGGATGTACTTTATATTAATGCCTAATATAAAAGGCTCATATAAATTCACATAAGCCTTATGGATGTATTAAAACTTGGCTGGGAAAGAGATATCACACTAACTCAAAATACAGTAAACAAGATACCTGTTACTGACACCTATTAACATATCTACCAGTTCAAAAGACCATGCCCTACGTACACCACGTTAACACACATATGGTTCTAAGCAAGTTCACACACTACACAATTGTTTAAGAACTAGATTGCGCTAGCTTGCTCATTCCTCAGTCTTCCTGATGTGGTACGACATACTGCGTGCTTGTTATCAAGTCTCAAGTGGTATAGAGTGTTGCTTATGGAGTGCAGTACTTCCTCCAAGGCACACCTAGGTCCTTTAATGTGTCCCCCCCCCCCCCCCCCATAAAGTGAGTCTAACTTAATATACAGCACATGACTCATTATGGAAGTGTAGGAGAACTAGAGGTAGTGTAAAACGTCATCCTGTAGCAGTTTCCCACCTGCCGGAGTTACAGTGGCCAACTGATGAGTCCCACAGCGCTAGAAATGAGAAATGAAAGTCCATGAATCCAGCACTATACATTGGTTTTGTACCCAGACTTCTTGACTCCGTGGAGTAATGTAGTTATTCGAGCCCATTTTCTTGGCAGCTTTCCAGTCCACATCCTATCACTGGATACTTCTGGTGTAGCAGTATCATATCAAGTTAATGACCACTTCCTTAAAGCCGCTGAAATAGGATCAGTCTCATTAACGCGCCCTTATTAAAGCTGAGAGATGTGGGGCTCTAGCGGCCATTTCTCACTTGCTCTTTTGTCAGATGATTATGATGTAACTCATATTCTGATGAGTAGGCTATGGACACCTGTCACTTCTGTTCATTCTCAGGTGGTTGATCTCCGAGAGGTGCGCCACCTGAAGCACCTGCCGCTGCTCCACTCCCTCAACCTGTCCAGGAACCCGGTCGAAGTGAGGGCTCAGTGGTGTGTTGTGGTGCTGTGTTACTTGAGTGCTGGGGTTATAGTCGCAGTTGCATGCTCATACAGAGATTAGGCCAGCTTCAGGTTTGCTCTTTCCTGCGGTACGAAGTGAGCGCCCATGAACTGTTGCAGGGTTTTGAATGGGGAAGTCCCTTATCTTACCGCTATCCCAGCCTTTAGATGTAAATTTAATCTATTAGTAGAGGTGGGCCCTTACCAACGGATTCATTGCTTTAGTTAGCATGTCGGAAGCAAGGTATAGCATAGAGACGCCACGTATGTATATTTGTGACTACATGTTGCTGCCTATCTAGCATGCAAATGCATCATACAGTATTACAAGGCCCCCCCGGTGTGGTACACACATCTACTAGTTTGTTTTTCCTTCCCCCTCTGTCCCAGGCCTTGGTAGAGTACCGCTCCACCGTGCTGTTCCACCTCTCCTCTCTCACCATGCTGGACAGGCAGAGAGTGACCGTGGAGGAGAAGGTACTGCAACTTTAGTGCGACTCACTGTAGTCTCTTTCACTAGGCATTTTAGTGTCCTTAGGGCTTTTATATTATGTGGTGTAGTGTCTTTAAAAGCTCTAGCCAAGTTTCTAAATATGTAAATTGCCATCACAGTGAGGAGTAGTGGCGAATTCTTATGTCTATGCCTCCAGTTCCCATGGGCTGGTAAGACTGCCCCTTCACACAAGCATTTACACATCACTCTTCTCCTTGGCCGCCCTCAAGGTCTCAGCGGTGAACCGCTTCTCCCCACCGCCAGAGGTGGTGGCTACGGAGGATCACAGAACCAACATCACCTGCGCTGTGCACAAGCCAGCCCGCCTGAGGTTCAGGTGAGGGTGGACACTCCTCTGTACTGTGCTCTCGGTTCACAGTGGTATTCAGCAAGAGGAGGCCCAGTGCTGATGGTTACCGGTGATGCTGGCATTAAAAAAAAAAGATGTCCTTATTATACATTCCTTGATTACTAAGGACATTGGCGTTAAGCCAACAAACTATCAGGAGTCCTGTAACCTGGACTCCTTTTCATGCACTTATGTCCCCACTCTCCTAGTATAGAGGTAGCCATAAACTAGCGACAGTGTGCAGCTGCTACATTTTTGAATGATCCCCTCCTCTAGCACTCTGACCCGCCTGGACGAGCCCTACCCGATGCTGGTGCTGTGCGGACCCTCGGGGGCCGGAAAGGGCTACTTCACTCGGCTCCTTGTGGAAGAATTCCCCAGTTTCTTTGGACTGGGGTGAGGAAACAGCTCATTTCACAGCCCTCCAAATCCACGTGCATACTTGGTTTGAAAACATGACCTGACATCTATGTTTATTCCCAGCCAACAACTACTGCAAAGTGTGTGCCTTTCAAGCAACACATATAGAATGGGTCTTTACTACATAAAAGCATAAATCTAGGTTTTTACCTCCAGGCTAGGTCACATATCTTTATAGTATGATTGGACCTAGGAAGTAACTAAGTGAAGTCTAAGGTTAAGAGAACCAACGCCACCCAGCCCGAGCCACACCAAAATTTAAAAAAAGTGCATGTATTTCGAGGCAAGAGGCAGACAATTGTGTTACTGGATTGCTTTTACCAGAGGACGGAGGGAAGCCCCAGTAGACTAAAGTCTGTCCATCCCCCCCCCTGCGCAGGGTGTCTCACACTACCCGCCCCCAGCGGCCGAGGGAGAGCCATGGGAGAAACTACTACTTCATCGATGGAAGCACCTTTGAAAGAGCAGCAAAGTCGGTAGGTAGCTCGGCTGAGGATGTCCCAGCCTTTCTACGTCAGAGATGAGAAATACCCTGAATAAGAAGGTGCATTCTCCTGCGCTATACAGGGAGAGTTCATTCAGACTCATCGTCCGCGTGGTGCCTACTGCTATGGACTGACGATGGCGGCTGTGGAACAGGTGGCCCAGCTGGGACTGGCCTGCGTCACACACATGAGCATTGAGGCACGTGACAATCATGTGATATTATACATGGGAGTTTATGATCATGTGATACTCTTAACAATGATGTAATGCATTCTTCTTTGTAGGGTGTGCTGACTCTGAAAAAGACTCACTTTGAACCGAGGTACATCCTGACACTACCTCTGACCCCACAGGTTGGTAGTAGCTGCCACACAAGTGCCTCTCTGATGCTCAGGGCAGTAAGGTGTGCACTGCAGCCTATAGTTTAGTGTGCTCTGTGCTCGGTTAATGAAGCGGAAGTGCTAATCCTATGGAGGTTCAGCACACCGTCGTTATAGTGATAATTCTACTGTGTGAACTGTAATATCACACTAGCCTCTTGCACCCAGATCCATGAGCAACGGCTCAAGGCCAAGGGTTGCTACTCTGATGCAGAGATCAAGCAAGCTCTCCAGGTGGTCCACAGCTACCGGCAACTGCACCAAGAGAGACCAGGCTTCTTCGACACGGCCATTAACACAGGTCAGCTAGTACCTCTACAGTAACACTACATGTACTTGCATGTATGTAGGAGGCTCGTTAGCCCACTCCCACTGTAGATCTAATACTTCCAGCCTTGTGCCCGGGCCATGTATAGAAACTGCTCTATCAGATTTCGCAAGTACCTGGGAATGAGGTTAAAGACTTCTTAAGACAAGGAGAAAGTAACATGCTGATCCTCTTGGCATTTGACAGCAACCCCGACCTCTCCCATCTCTTACAGACAGTCTTCGTGATGGCTATGTCCAGCTGAGGGCCCTGGTGATGGCCTATGGCGACATCACACCCGAGACTCCCCTCTCCCTCACCTCCGACTCCCAGCAGACCATCCCGCAGACCAACACCTCTGTCACCACCTCGGAGCAGACCACGCCCCAGCCCACCGGTAGATAAGGGATTATGAGAAAATTCTCTCGTCTAGCTAGCATTATTGACTTTAGAATCATACATACAGTTTTATGTGCTTGTGATACAAGAGCATATGGCTTTACTACTTTGGCAAGAGTGTGTGTACTGCCAGTGGGCTGCGTACATTGCCAAAATAGATGTCCTAGCTAGTCACGTTTGCAGACAATGGCTGCTTCAGAGGGTTCCGTTGACCTGTCTCTCTCTCTTTGTGCATGCAGAGCAAACACTGACCACTACTAACAGTCGGACGCAGAGCCCATCGCTGCTGGATCCCTCTGCCGTTGTCGCCCAAACTGAACAAACCAGTCAGACAAGTGAGCTCACCACTGGCCAGGTGTCCGCCAAGGTGATACAGCACATGCACGAGGTGGCCCGCTCGTGGTCCCACCCTGCCTCCCGCTCCCCCCATGGAAGCCGGCCAGCCTCCGGGAGTGTCAGCAGCCAGAGGAAGAATGCTGTCAGAACACTGGTTAGTGAGTACTTCTGAAATTCAGAAATAGTCACCTGGATTTATCAGTTATTAATAGCTAATTCTAAATCTTCTGATGATCCTTTTATTGAAATTGTAAGACCTTCCCAAAAGTCGCCTGTATTGATTGATCCTAACAGCAGTACTTCCCCCAAGGGAGGATACCAGGGCCCCATTTACCTTTGATGTGATTTCTGGAAGCATTTAAAATTACATCCGCCTCCTTTTCACTTGTTCATTTTCCGGGGGAGAACACCGCTAAACTTCCATTCTGGCCTGATCCTTTCCCATGCAGGCATTAGAGCAGGGCAGTAGGAGACACAGAGAGATCATGGCTGCTGTGGCTGGAAAGGACTCCCTTCCTTACACTGGATCAACACCAAGGTGAGGAAGGGATGTTGAGGGGCTCTATAGGTTGCAGGGGGGTTGGCATGGCACTTTGAAATGCAATTGTGGTGACTCAATCACGTGTTTGTAGATCTTAGATAGCCTCGTCCCTAGGCTCTCTGCATGTTGCTGGAGAGCCTGGTACATTTTCTCACATTATTGCGTGTGGGCAGGGACTGCTCGAAAGACAGTCACACTTCTCTACCTTCTGCTGGTGATATTGTTTCAGCGCTTGGTCTGTGGCACAAATGGGCTCCGAAGAGTAGCTACAAGAAGTATAGATTCGATGTCTGAGAACTGCAGCTGTCCTCGCCCACATAAGCATACTTGTCCAAGCGCCCTTCACCGCTATCAAACCTAGTTCACAATTTTGAAAAGTGTAGGGTTAAAGTAAAAAAATGCTGACAGGTAAATTGCCAGGAACATAACATTTCATGATTTTTACCATCTTCTACTCACAGCTCAAGCAGACCTGGTACTAGACTCTCCAAATTAGGTGACATCAACAGATTCCCCACTCCAATCCCCCAGCCCGGACCCAACGCCAATTTTTCTGTGGAGCTACAAAGAAAGGACAGGATGGGTTTCACAGAGGATTCCAGTGGTGAGAGCTCTGAGGAGTCTGAGGCTTCTGCTAGCGCGTCTTCATTGTCAAAACTGTCCTCTGCAAGGGGGTTTTGCTCTCTGGAAGACTTTTCCCAAGGCAGTGAGTCCAACAGAAAGCGATATGAAAACTTGGTGGCAAAGTTCCGAGAAGTATTATGTATTCCGTACTGTGTGTCTGCAGTGTTTTTGCCAGGGCTCCGGGGCGGGTGAACGTCATAGGGGAACACGTGGACTACTCCGGATACTCGGTGCTTCCCATGGCCATAGAGCAAGATATTGCTATAGCCTGTAGAGTGAACAACGACTCAAAAATCCAATTTCAGAATGTCGATTCCAAGCGTTACCCAAATTTCACGTGCCAAGCAGAAGATTTTGCAATTGATGGCCACGAGTGGTACCACTATTTACTCTGTGGCTGTAAAGGCATTTTGGAAGAGAAGGAACTCCGGATAGAGAAGCTGGTTGGCATGAATTTACTGATGGATGGCAGTGTTCCTCCGAGTGCTGGCCTCTCCAGCTCCTCAGCACTTGTCTGCTGTGCTGCTCTTGTTACTGTGTATGCAAACAAGCAGAAAAGTGAGCTACTGACTAAAAGTCGTTTCGCTACCCTCTGTGCACGGGCAGAGCGATACATTGGCACCGAAGGGGGAGGAATGGACCAGGCCATCTCATTTTTAGCTGAGTCGAAGAGGGAAGAGTGGAGGAGTTCCTGTTAGCAGTCTCCAAGGGATACTATGACTCCCGGAAGGCACAGCTAAAGACAGCACTGTTTGCTACCAAGCCTGGTCCTGGGGCTGCTTTGTGTGATATTGCTTGATTGATTTGGTGTGTGCTCTGAATGATGCATTGTGTGATTATGTCAGCAGACCCGTGTAAATTCACGTGATATTGTAGTATCGTTACATGTACATCCGGGTGACGCTTACTCTGATCTGACCGCGTACCGTTGGCCGGCTAGTCTGTCGCAAAGAAGAACCTAGTATCTAGTACCTCGATCGCGCGAATTATAGGTACAGGTCTGGGCACGAGACTAGTCCAGATATCCCGCGCAAGCGGTTCGGGATCGAATTAAATGCAGGCTTTCGTGCCTGCCTAGATCCAGAGCCCTATGGTCGAGACAAAATCTGCAAGCATTGGCGGTTATTTTTCCTGGCGGCGCTTAAAATACTTATTGGACAGAGTTTTACGCGCGAAACTCATACATACAAAAACGGGCTGCAATTATTCGCTTCTTCACTTTTGAGTGTCACTGCTGTGCAGATTTTCAAACTTATTAGACGGCTGTCCTATCCGCTGATGTAGTTACTTCTCCTGCCCCCTTCAGTCCAGCCATCGCAAGACCGGAGAATTCCCACAGCAACCGCCACCGTCCTATGACATCTCAACCCCGCATCTACTCCGACATCTCAACTTCGCCCTACCAAGCACCTACTCCGACATCTCAACTCTGTCCTACCAAGCACCTACTCCGAGATAAGTGCATGTGTATGACTATACTGCGTGCGTAAATAGATGTGACGTGCATGACTGGGTAATAAGTGTGAGCAAACAACGTATTCAAAAACTAGTGGTCAAGGCTCACCGGAGCGGGATGGGGTGGCTGTGCTGTCTCACTAGTCGAAGAGGGAAGAGTGGAGGAGTTCCTGTTAGCAGTCTCCAAGGGATACTATGACTCCCGGAAGGCACAGCTAAAGACAGCACTGTTTGCTACCAATCTATGGTGAATTATAGGGAACGCTACTTGTAAATAGAATTGCTGAAAAACGTTTTTCGTTGTTTTGGTGTTTTTCGTGATTTTTGGTGGTTTTGGTGTTTTTCGTGATTTCGGTGGTTTTGGTGTTTTTCGTGATGTACATCCGGGTGACGCTTACTCTGATCTGACCGCGTACCGTTGGCCGGCTAGGCTTGTGCCCAGACCTGTACCTAGTATCTAGTACCTCGATCGCGCGAATTATAGGTACAGGTCTGGGCACGAGACTAGTCCAGATATCCCGCGCAAGCGGTTCGGGATCGAATTAAATGCAGGCTTTCGTGCCTGCCTGAGGCAGCTGGGCTACCGCCGGCAGGCGCCAGGCCCAGCCAGCATGGCTGCCCCTAAGCATTGGCGGTTATTTTTCCTGGCGGCGCTTAAAATACTTATTCAGATTCAGATTCAATTCCAGGGGTACCACACTAATAATCATTACACAAAGTTACACCAATACTGGTCGCAAACTCAGAGTGTTCACGCATACAGGAATCGTTTCAAACTTATTAGACGGCTGTCCTATCCGCTGATGTAGTTACTTCTCCTGCCCCCTTCAGTCCAGCCATCGCAAGACCGGAGAATTCCCACAGCAACCGCCACCGTCCTATGACATCTCAACCCCGCATCTACTCCGACATCTCAACTAGAATCATATGTTCAAATTCTGGTTCAATTATCACACATGTACAACTACTCATTACTTGTTGCAAACCAGAGTGTATGTACTAGAATCAAATTCAGGTTCAATTAACTAAATTGCTTGTTGCAAACCAGAGCATTACGCGTACTATACTAGAATCATGTGTTCAAACAATTACTGGGGTGTACACAATGGTATATTATGTGACTATCATAATTTGTATATGTATAAACTTGGTGAGTGGTTATTATTAATTACTCACACCTGTCATACAAATAAATCTGTGACCTTATGACCTGTGTCAGTTCAGCTTGAATGTTCTGCAAACATTCATATCTGAATGTTATTATGGAGAAACAAGCAGACTCTAAAATATCAGTACAAATGCACACACTCAACTTTGTTTTCAGAGCCTCGATCTCAAACTTGGACTGCAGCACTACACAAGATGGACGGCAGCACTACACAAGATGGACTACAGCACTACACAAGAGATGGTGAGCTCACTGCATGAGCTCTACTATATAGCTACATGTAGTGCATGATTGTAAATAATTTCTGCATGTTATTAGCATTTGTATGTTAGTTTTGTATGTACCACGTGTTCTGTTCTGTATGTGTGTCTCTGTGTTGTGTATGTGTGTCTCTGTGTACAAGACTCTCACTAGCTAAGCATACATCAGTTTGAATGTTCTGTAAACATTCACATCTGAATGGTATTATTATGGAGGAACAAATAGCCTCTATAATATCAGTACAAGTACACATGCTCGGCTTTGTTCACAAATCGTCATCTCGAACTTGGACTGCAGCACTACGCAGGATCATATATGGTGAGCTCACTGCATGAGCTCTGCTAGCTATAGTGCATGATTGTAAATAATTTTTATTATTGTTAGCATTTGTATTTTCATTTTCTGTTGTTTGTATGTATGTCTCTGTGTGTACAAGCCTAGACTCTCACTAGCTAAGCATACGTTCGCAAATACAAGCCTTAACACTCACTAGCTAAGCATACATTTACATGAGCAAGTCTCGATGAAGAGCCTCGATCATTAGCTATTGCCGACATAGCTGATTCTCCTGGACACTGCTCCCACCAGCACAGTAAGACATAATTATGATGTATAATGTTTGTTTTATTTGTGTGGAGACAAGTCAAGGTAGCCTTAGACTTACTTTGAGCCTGCATGGTAGTGTTGCTTAAATCTTGGTGCTAGCTCAGCCTTAGGTTGGATTCAAGCCTGTGATGATCTTCAAAGCTTGGTGTTAGCTGAGCCTTAGGTTCAATTCAAGCTTGGTGCTATTGTGAGCTTGATGCTAGCTATTGTGAGAATCTTCAAAGTTAAGCTTGGTGTTAGCTGAGCCTTAGATTTGATTCAAGCCTGATACTATTGCGATAATCTTCAAAGCTTGGTGTTATAATTAGTTAGGGTTTAATTAATTGATCTTCAAAGCTTGATGCTAGCTATTGTGACGATCTTCAAAGCTTGGTGTTAGCTATTGTGACAATCTTCAGAGCTTGGTGTTTAGTGTTTGATTCAAGGAACTATTGCGATGATCTTTAAGCTTGGTGCTAGCTGAGCTTTAGATTTAATCCAAACTTCGTTGACATTCTTCAAAGCTTGGTACTATTGCGATGGTCTTTAAAACTTGGTGTTCGCTGACCCATAGGTTTATTAATTCTGGTAGCTACTATTAGCTACAGTGATTCTTAAAGCTTTATGCTCGCTGGTCATTAGTGATTGTTATTGTCAATGTAGGCCGACGGTACCAGCTTGTGATAATTATCTCTTAAAGCTTGGTGTTGAACCTTAGGCCACAATTAATGGCTTGGTGCTAAGTTTTGCGATGCCTCTTAACAGCTTGGTGCTTAGGTTGGATATTAAGCTTGGGTATTAAGTGACCTTTTCACATGCCTGCTCTACTTTCGGATCTTGGCATCATGACAGCTACTTTTGCACATGGGTTATTCCTTACTCCAGGTCTCACAACTGTGGCTTAAACTTCATGGATGATACATTACCTAAACAAACAGAAGGGAACAGCTGCATACCCTAGCTTGGAGTGTGGACAGAACATAGCAGTCCATGTTCCAAGCATGTGTGTTCGTGTCAAGGGAATGCAGTTGTTGCAGCAATAGGGAGCAGATGCCCAGGCATACGTATGTGCTGGGTTCTATTATTGCTGTGGGTATATTGTGGATGGGCTGATCGAAGGTACCTCCAAGTGCTGCAGTGTTACGCAATTGAACTAAAATGTGGCCAGTTTTTGTCTAAATAAACAGAAGAGAACAGTTGCATATCCTAGCTTGGAGTGTGGACAGAGGTAGCAGTCCATGTTCCAAGCACATGTGTCAGTTGGTGTCAAGGAAATGCAGCTGTTGCAGCAATAGGGAAAAGACGCCCTGGCATACGTATGTGCCAGGTTCTATTGCTGTGGATGGTAGTATCTTCTCACAACACGGCGTTACAAAAATGTTTTTTCCCTTCTTAAAATGAATAGCAGCAAACAGCTGCATACCCTAGCTTGGAGTGTGGACAGAACGTAGCAGTCCATGTTCCAAGCACTTGTGTTAGTGTCAAGGGAATGCAGTTCATTGCATCATTACAAACCAATTGCGTCCAGTTTTTGTCTATACATGTAAATGAAGCGAAGGGAACAGCTGCATACCCTAGCTTGGAGTGTGGACAGACCTAGCAGTCTATGTTCCAAGCACATGTGGTAGTGTCAAGGGAATGCAGTTGTTGCCCTGGCATACACATGTGCCAGGTTCTATTACTATGGGTATATGCATGTATGTGTATCATGCTGTATACCAAAATTAATGTGTATGTGTGCACGTATCTCCGTAAACAATGCGGCCTTATTGTTTGCGTACAAAATCTTTAGCCAATCGACGAAATTAAAAGCGGCCGATTTTGTTTATGGAACAGCTGCATACTCTACTTGAAGCTGAGAAAAGTTGTTAGTCCATGCTTCAAGCATTTCATTTGTGTAGTGGTGTGTGAGTTTATAAGAGAATGCAGTTGTTGCAGCAATAGGGAAAAGACGCCTGGCATACGCATGTGCCAGGTTCTATTGCTGTGGGTATTTTGAGGATCGGCAGTACCTCCAAACACTGTGGCGTTACACAATCGAACAAAAAAGCCGCCAATTTTATTCAAACAAACAGAAAGGAACAGCTGCATACCCTAGCTTGGAGTGTGGACAGAGGTACATGTAGTAGTCCATGTTCCAAGCATGTGTGGTAGTGTCAAGGGAATGCAGTTGTTGTAGCAATAGGGAATGTGCTGGGTTACTGTGGATGTATGTGCGTATGTGTATCTGTTTGTGTGTACGTATCTCCGCAAACAATGCCTTATTGTTTGTGTACAAAATAGTTTAGCCAATTAACGAAATCCTGATTTCAAAAGCGGCCATGTTTTCCTTTATGAAACAAAAAATGGAACAGGTGCATACTCTACTTGAAGCTGAGAAAAGTTGTTAGTCTGTGCTTCAAGTATTTATTTGTGTAGTGGTATGAGTAATAAGAGAATGCAGTTGTTGCAGCAATAGGGAAAGATGCCCTGGTATACGCATGTGCCAGGTTCTATTGCTGTGGGTATACTGACTGGATGGGCTGGATCGACAGTACCTCCATGCACTGTGGTGTTACGCAATTGAACAAAAAAAGCGGCCAATTTTAAACAAACACAAGGGAACAGCTGCATACCCTAGCTTGGAGTGTGGACAGAGGTGGCAGTCCATGTTACAAGTTTGTAGTCTAGCCTCGTTCCCAGGCCCCGCTTTATTTGGTTGCACGAAGGTAAAGCGGGAGCACTTTACCTTCGTGCAACTGAACAAAGCGGGGCCTGGAAACGAGGCTATTGTCCACGTTCCAAGCATGTGTGTTTGTGTCAAGGGAATGCAGTTGTTGCAGCAATAGGGAAAAGACGCCCCGGCATACGCATGTGCCGGGTTCTATTGCTGTGGGTGGTGGGAAGGCTGCCTCAGCAGTACCTCCGCGTGGTGCAGCCTGGGTTACAACCTGATGTCCAATCTGGAACCTTGTTGTAAGCTAAACTGCTGTTAAAAAATCACCCCACCTCCTAATTTGTAGACAGGGTTCTTTGTTGCGCTGTGAATGCTGTAGGTTGATAGCAACAGCTGATTTATGATCCTGTGTTCATACAACTTGTAGGGACACTGCACAATACGCTTTTGGCTAAAAGGCAGGTGGAGCATAATGAGCACAATAGGGTTCAGAGTGAGCATAATAGGGTTAAGAATTAGTGTTTCTCTAAACATCTTATCTAAATGACTTATATCCTCCCACTTTACAATAATGTTTCATTTGTACTGTAGCTAAGTTTGGCTTCCTATAGCTACAACTTTTTACACCAGTCCCGATAGTCCACCCCACCAGTCCAGTTCACTAGTCCTGTTCAGTGATTTGTACTATCATCAGGCTTCACTGGTGGGTGTGCAGTGTATTCAGTCTGTTGCTATGGATTAGCCAATGAGAAAGGCTTAACTGTGGTTGCCATAGAGTAGCCTATAGACGTCGCTGCTTCCCATGTACTCTTTTCATTGCTATTTGCACTCTTGAAGTCTGTTGTCCTGTGCTAGTGGAGCTGTTCTTGCTGGATCTATATGATGCTGGTTGCTGCTGCATGCAGGAGAGCATCAAGCGTGGCCTGTTGCTATAGCTGGCCACAGAAACACCACAAGAAATACAAACTGGACTCAGTTTCATGTTCTGAATTCACTTCTGCTTGTTTGTTTGTATTGTTTCTTTGCATTTTACCTTTGTAGCTAGTAGCCTTTATCTGTGCATTCTGCAATCTGCTTGTTCTGTACTGTTTGCTCATGTTGTACGTCACGTTGTAGCTATTTCATTTTGCGTTTATAAATTTTGGTCAATCTATGCAATAGAATATGTAGGTAGTGCCAGCAGAGAATAGCACAATAGGTAAAATTAGGAGCATAATGTGCCTGTGCCTACATACCAAGCCAGCAAATTATGACTGTAAGACTGAGCATGCTACAACTTTGGGTCCATTGCAACTCCGCTGCTGCAGCATGCCAATGATTTACTTCTACTGAATACACTTAGCATTCTATTGCAGCTTTCAAATGCATGTATGTGTAACAGAATCTTTCTCAACCAGGTCTCCACGCTGAGCTGCCAGCATGCATGGTCACATTCTGTTGTGCACACACACTCCAATTGAAGCCCACGTATCCAGTTATGGCAAAATTGTGATTGCAATGTACAATGTCTTAATATGTGTACATAAATAATACTCTTAAATAAATGAGGAAAAAAGAGAGAGGTTGCTGCTGTCTGCTCATGTCGTTGTATAATTTCCTATTTTGTAAGCTTTACATACATGTATACGTTAACTAACCATTAATAGTGACCTGCATGTAGTTTGGGCACGTGACTTCAATGCAACGTTAACCCGTTGCGGTTGATTTGGTGGGTACTAAATAGGATCGTACCACAGGCATGTCTACAGCTGGAAATTCTGAGCAGCTGGAAGAACAGACTGCAGCCACGACTGAGGAACATGGACCGCGAGAGGAGCCTTCTGCCAGCGGCATCTCCTTCACCTTTCACAGGAAGGCTGCCAGGAAGAAAGCGAAGGGAAAGGACGGGGAGGGGGAGGGGGAGAGAGACTTTGTGGTCTCACTGGAGGGGAGGGAGCTCCAGAGGTGAGCTAGTGGATGGGTAAGGCAAAATGGGGTACCTTCAGTAAGCAGCTATGACTACAACTCTACGTTAACGCCAACTTCCTAGCTATAGCTACTGTTGTCCGGCATGTTGATACTTCCAACACATGCAACTCTCTTGACGTCTTGTGTATCCGGGGGAGACACGCTAGACTGATATTAAAAGGCTAAAAAACTAAGGAAGAATGTGCACACACTTTGTGACAGTGGAGGTTTGCATGAAATTAGGGACTGCAGACCAGAAGCCCCACGAGTTTAATTTGGATATGAGACGGTTTTAGCTTAATTCAGTTGAGACGGACTTCTGGCACTGAGCTTAATTCCTGAATGTGTCTCACATTTTAGAATCTCTGTACTATAAGAATAGCTGTGGGGACCAACCTTGATGAGAATATCGTGGTGCACTCTATATAGAGCCCACTGTATTTGGTAAATGCAAAGAGCAGACACTGTCAGGGCTTCATTTAGGGGGGGCGGGGGCGGGAAGGGGTATTCGTCCCCCCTTGGGAAATTTAAAATTGAATACTCATAACTATACACACACACACCCCTAAAAATGTCTTCTGACATACTGTTGCCCCCTTGGGGATTTTACTAAATGAACCCCTGACTGTATGTTATCCTCCCCTGCAGCGTGAAACCGAAACCAGAGAAGAAAGAATATATAGTTCCTCTGATCAAGAAGAACGTGTGGCGCCTTCCCCCCGGGTCCAAGAGAGGCACGGGAAAAGAGGAGGAGCAGGCAGGAAAGTCCGAAGAAGACAAGGCACTGGAGAAGGAAGCTGCAGAGGCCATTATGAGAGGCAAGGAGGGCAATGTTTCATTTGGGAAAGTACGGGGGGGGGAGAGGGTACCCGCACCCCTAAATAAAACCCTGGAGAGTACCAGAAACGTTTCAGTGTGGCCATTTCCCGGGGCCTTCATTAAGCCTCTCTCTCCCTTCCTTTCCCAGATTTGAAGGAGGCTCAGCTCCGTGGCTCTCAGCCTCAGGACGAGGGGACGGTGGTTCCCCTGATAATGCAGAATAAGCCACCCACGCTGGAGGGTAGGGAAGACGATGACCTAGCGGACGTGGAACTTCGGCCAGAACAGGTGCGTGTGTGTGTGTGTGTGTGTGTGTGTGCGTGTGTTGGGCCTAGTGGACGTGGAGTTTTGGCCAGAACAGGTGTGTGTGTGTGTGTGTTGTACTGTAGTCTCGTGCCCAGATCTCTATTCTCCTGCTACCGAGGAACAGTCTGGGGACAATACATGAAAAACATGCTGCTTGACGTGAATGTCTGGAAAAATAATTACTACATAAACATGTATCCCATAGTACCACATGTGGTAACAATTAATAATACAATGGATTAATTAATTATGACGTGTGTGTGTGTGTGCATGTACACTGAAGTGCCTGTTAGTGTATGGATCTCTCTTGTGTTCTCCCTGCAGAGCACACTAGACGACTATGAAGCCATGCCCATTGAGATATTTGGTGAGGCGGTGCTGAGGGGGATGGGATGGAAGAAAGGAGAGGCCATCGGCAAGACCAACAAAGGGTGAGTGTAGCCTTACCCGGACTCCCCTCGTAGCTTTCTTTGCCGCCGTGGTTCCATGATTATGTACCCAAGAGTTTACAGTTATGGAGCTGTAGGAAGTTTATTTGAGGTACATCGGCAGTGGAGTTCTATGATGGAGTGGTTTAATAAAGTGCACATGTGCATTTATTTGAGGTACATTGTCCTAGGAGGGTGTGGTTTAATTAAGTGCATATGTGTGTTTATTTGAGGTACATTGTACATTGTCCTAGGAGGGTGTGGTTTAATTAAGTGCACATGTATGTTTATTTGAGGTACACTGGCAAAGGTTTTGGAAAGTGGTTTAATTAAGTGCACATGTGCGTTTATTTGAGGTACACTGGCAAAGGTTTTGGAAAGTGGTTTAATTAAGTGCACATGTGCGTTTATTTGAGGTACACTGGCAGAGGTTTTGGCAAGTGGTTTAATTAAGTGCACATGTGCGTTTATTTGAGATACATCAGAAAAGACTTTTAGGATGAAGTGGTTTAATTAAGTGCACTTACTTAAATAGACAAGGTATCTATGTTCTGTATAGATACACACACACACGCACACATGCACACGTACACATACATATTAATGCACAGTATGAATGTTTCATGTTGTTGTTGACAATTTCTCCCCCAGGTTAGCAGAACCAATTGAGTTTATCCCTCGTCTGGGAGGGCTGGGACTGGGAGCAGCACCTCGGCCACAAGAAAAACCAGAGCGGAGGAGGATTAGGAAGCCGGGGGAAGAGGAGAGGAAGGTAACAGGCCCGTCTACCCTCAGGCCACTAAATTAGTTTCTAGTTTCTCATCTGACACTGCCCACATTTAATTAGCAATTCAAAGCTACAAGTAACAAGATCTTTTCTTTTAGAGGCTGAAATAGCCTCGTTCCCGGGCTCCACTTTCCAGCTTTTTTATCGCAAAAAGCTGGAAAGTGGAGCCTATGGTAGGTTTGGGCGGATTATGCTTTAAAATGTACCTATTATTCTATTCCCCAATTCCCATAATTTTACCCCATTATTCCCGTGATACTCTCGCATTATTCCCGAGCTAGAATTCGCTATAGGCAAGAAATAAACAATATTTTTTGCACTTTTTCTCACGACGGTTAATATACTATGCAATATTAATGACAGTGGTCGTTCCAGTCGTGGTATCCTTGGTGTCTAGCTCCCTGTCAGAATCACTGCTAAGCGCCATCAACACACGTAGAGTTCTTCCGGTGGGTGAGGCCTACTTCAAAAATACAATTACAGTCCTATTATTCCCGCATAATGCTTGATGCTTATTTGTGTCTAGTATTCTCAAAATTATGCCGGCATGATCCGCCAAACCCTAGCCTATGGGAGCTAAACGTTTCTTCTTACTGTTGTGGCGAACAACGAATCTTTTGATGGACTCAAGGCAGGTTTGTGTGTACCCAACAGTTAATTAGTAGTTTTGGGGAAAATGTGATCCTCACATGACTACGTTAGCAACTACTAATTAATAACTACATGCCGACTCCGCCCCTAGCTGATTAAACGATACTTATCCGTGTAGCTGCTGTAGTAGCATCCTTAGGCATCCTTCTTCTCGACCTAAGCCTTGAACATCATCGCTTTTGAGTATTGAATTTCGACAGCAGGCTGCATACAGCGAAACGGATGAAGTTTAAGTACTTAAATTTTTCGTTGTTATGCGTACCTCACGTTCAGATATTTTGGTGAAACGGTGTAAATGATACATGTATAATGGCCAGTGATGTAATAATTACATAATTGCCTGTCCCCCCCCCCCCAGCCCCGTGGTCCCTACGTGGACAAAGATGGGAGGGTGAAGCACGTGAAACGTGTGGGTGAGGAGATACCGGAGCAGTGTCCTGAAGGTAACGTCCTCGAATAATTTGAATACAACTGTGGTGAAGCCTAGTTTTGTATAATTGGTACATTCTTAAGCCCAGAGTGAAATTAGCAATTATAGAAATGTCTGAGAGACGCTGCTTGTCCTTATTATTCAGGGAATTCACTACCAGTCTGCATGATTCCATCACAGGCATTGTTATGTGCAGTGTCCTTTTTATTCAAGGAATTTACTGGGGTCAAAGTTCTTTGCTCAAGGTGTCCACATATATGTCCTTATTATTCAAGGAATCTACTGCCGGTTGAATTTCCGGGAAGATGCGTAACTGACCCCACCTTCATGAGCTGTACACTGTAGCTATATAAGTTAATACATGGTAGGAGGTGTATTACTAGCCTTGTTCCCAGGCTCCACTTCCCAGCGTTTTTTGCACTTTGGAAAAACACGTGTTTTTCCAAAGTACATGTTTTTCCAATGTGCAAAAAACACTGGGAAGTGGAGCCTGGGAACGAGGCGAGTGTATTACTGCATTATTCGAGGAGTGCATCACAGGCAGTATCCCTGCACCATTTACTATTTTGAGAAGTACTTGTGTGTTAATGTTCTATCATGCAACTCCATATCTCACACTTAGCGACTGACATGTGGCCTCTGTTGCCCAATTCTTTCTCCAGGCTTTGCCGTGGGTAAATCTGCCAGAGTCCTGAAGGGTCCCCACGAGAACCTCATGGGAAAGGTGAGGGCTATTTATAGTAGCGATATACATGGCCACGGGCTCAGTAGAAACGTTTTGAAAATAGCCTCATTCCCAAACCTGCATTCCATGGCCGAATTTTGTACGATAAGCAAGAATCTTTTCCATGGTGTGAAAAAGGTGGAGTGGAGTGGAGCCTGGGAACAATAAGGCTAAAAATAGAAATCAGGGGTTCATACAGGATTTTGAGTTTGGGGGGGGGTTCAAAGTTTGGCGTTGACACAGAGGGCGTGCTTTAGCACACACCCCACTAGCGGGGTCTGGGGCATGTCCCCCCAGAAAAATTTTGACAAATAGATGCTCTGAGATTGATTCTGAGGTATTCTGGAGGTATTTATAGCCATTCTAAAGTAATTAGCACATGCACAGAACATTCTAGAGTAATTTGTTTGTGCAAATTCTTGGGGAGGGAAAAATAGCTTTGGGGGGGGGGGATATCCCAGGTCTTCCCCCCCCCCGTATGAACCCCTGGAAACGTGAATCTGCTAGTTAGCCTTGTGTTCAGCAGCTGATGTCTGGTACACTGTCTTCAGAGGTTTACAATGTGTTCAGGCCCACAAATAGCCAGAGTGAAACTTGCATGTGGGCCTGGGAATGAGGCTAATTTAGTACTGCATCATCATAGAATCGTCTGCATATCATGGAATGGAATCTGGATTGTGGCATCAAGATGCCATCACCTTTTGATGACATATCACCTTTCGATGACATATCACCTTTCGATGACATCACCTTTTGGTGACATGCACAGAAGCTTATGACTATAATTCCAGGAAAACAACATAATATGAGGACAGTGATGTAATATGATGACAGCACTTGATTAAGACCTGATAACTAGTCTCACGACTCTATTGCCATATAAGGAAAGTCTCTGGCCCCAGTTTAAGCGTCCCCTGGGGACTTTCCACTTTGAAGAACCTTGAAATGAATAATAACAGAACTTCCTATAACATGATAACTAGAGGTGACTCAGACAGCTGCAGTCCACAGTGATCTGCAGCACAGCTGCAGATCACTGTGGACAGCTGTGCTGCAGTCCACAGCACAGTGCTGCAGTCCACAGTGATCTGCAGCACAGCTGCAGTCCACAGTGATCTGCAGCACAGCTACGTTTTTCTGCGCTCTAATGCCTGGCAATGTCCGTTGGACAGGGTTTGAGAAGTTGTAGTCCAATCGCGCAAAAAGCTGGCAAATCTCTTGTATCTTTGTGTCCAAAAACTCTGCATGTCATCTTTGAAAGCTCGAGGCTGGCGCATTTCGATAGTCACTGTACATTAGCAGCATATGCAGTATTTCTAATTATCAGTAACTGGAGTGCCATATTTAAGAAAGAAATGAAATATGCTATGCAAAAAAAAGTATAGGAAGCACTACTCAGTGACCACTAAATGTTGGGGTATTGACTTCCAGGCTACCAGCCTGTGCATATGCTGTCAGAGGCCGTTGGGCAAGTACAATATAAACATAAAGTGTCAGTTTTGGCTGGCCTGAGTATCCAATCGAGAGGATTTTTGTTGCCATCTATAAATTTGATCCAATTGCAGAATTTTTTTTGTGGTCACGGTAAATTAATTGCCAACAGCAACCACTATTTGTACGCTGTAAACCTGTAGCAGAAACTGACTCAGGCACTTGTACAGCGTACAAACAGAATAGACCTTTATCCGTTATGATGTAATGGGGGGTAAAACTGCCATGCTTGAAGCACAAGAAATTACAAGTAAACAAGCATGTTCTTATGTTTTCATGTACGAAAATACATCAAAACACACGTTCTCTTGTATTTTCTCCATTTAGTGCCTACTTTTACCCCCCAATGGATAAAGGTCTATTCAAACTTGAGTGTTTTGTATCTCCTCTCGAGCTGGTAGCTGATGGTTTCCCTCTTGCTTCTCACAGATTGTTGCAGTGGATGAGGACAGTGCTCGCGTGGTTCTGAAGCTGGCTATCAATGGACAGGTATGCAAGTGATTCCTTATCAGTGTGCAGGGATAGTCTGGTAGTATTCAGTAGTATTCTGGTAGTGTGTGCAGTGGTGTGCAAACTATATGTTATAGTATACAGGGATTCTCTGATAGTATGCAAGGAGTATGCAAGTGTTCCGTCCTTTTATTAGGAATACATGGGCGTATAATAGTGGAATGTGGTATGGAATTATTCAAACATGTAGTCTCATTCCCAGTCTTCACTTCATTGCTCGTTACACGCCCTAAAAGAAGTTATGATGATTCGCTGTATGTGAAGTGGACAGTGGTATATATGCTGTAGTTGTTGGTCCAGTAGTAGCTAGAATGGAGTGCACCCTTAGCTATGGGCTATTAGCTGTGTGTAGCAGGCTGCAGCGTGTCGCTCCCAGACCTGGTGAGAAAGGGGTGTAGCTGAGATCTGGGAGATGAACGTGATGGGAACTTCGGCCTCGCTCCAGCCGTAGTTTGCACTGGCTATCAGTGCTGGCATTCATGGACACTTGCATCACTACAGTTCTTGGCCCATGAATTTCAGTCCGATCGAATTTGTTTGCATAGCTTTCCCATTAATGCATTCCGCCAAGTGGATCTATCTACTTCCTGTCGCCATCCAATTCAACACTGCATAAGTAATTGTGTATCACTGTTCCAGCTAATGGAGTTACCCACCAGACAAAACTCCCAAACTTCAAAGGCCTCTGGCACAGCAGTCCCCTTGGACTACACGTGTCTAACTGCATTCATAGCTCATGCTATCCAAACACTCAGCCCCCTTGTCAAAGCTACTGCATATGGCAGAGAAGTGGATAGAGTATACTCAGGCTAATGTGCCAGGCCGGCTGTCACTCAGGAAATGCCAATGTGCTTTGCAGGCCATTATGGTTTGTAGCTAGCACAACTCAACCCCAGTACCCCTGACTCTGTGGTCATAGCACTCACAGTGTGCTATTGAAGTGGAGCAGATGCATGCATAGGGATATCCCGTTGTTGCTGCAGCTGTTAGGGAGTAGTTCAATTATGCTCAAAATATGCTACTCTGCTCTCAACCAGTGCCTATTATGTTCAATTAAGTCCAGTTCTGGTAGTCAAAGTTTAGTAGCACAATCGATGATATCTACACACAAACACAGTATCTGGTCTCTGTATGATGTAAGCCTACGTTTGATGTTTGAGGCTTCTGTATAATTTTCAAAATTTCCACATTGCTGTTCACTGGTTAAAGAGAAAAACTGCAGCTGTTGAGGATACTTGCATATGAATATTATCAGCAGTGAAATCTATCTGTCCAGAACTGCATGTATGGCTATTATGCTGCCTGTCGAACTTCTTAGTCACAAGGCTAGAACACACTTATTGTACTATAACACTCAGATAGTAAATTAGGCATCCTCTACTTCTGTTGCATCACCTAGTAACACCTAGATTGATAGCAACTTTGGGCACACAGCCAATTATTCCTGACCCTGGATATTTCCTGCTGTTGTTCCAGACCTTCAGGGCCTGTTTCCTTCTTTCCTTATTGAGGGGGTTCCCTGGGATGTGTTGTGAAGTGCATGCACCTCAGTAGCTTGACAAGCTTCCCTTGATGGCATATTAGGCCAGTGTAGAAATGGCATGTAGGGACAAACCTAGTTACACACTTTAGTGTTCTGCCCAAGCTGGCCAGTGGCAACAGGTGGCCACTTCTTAGCGATTTCTGATCTATATACGTTTTCTGGTACGTGAAAAAATATTTGCGGGTACTTCTACCATATATGGGTATAGAATACAGTAGCCATGTTTCAATTTCACCATCTTGCGTAGTAGTATGCTCCCTCACTGGCTCAGTGCACTTCTGCTGCCATTCAGACAATCCTTGGCAGAACACTGCACATTACATCATTGATCACATGACATGTGGTGGTTGTGAGTGACAGTTGTATTTTAGTGAGGTATGCATAGCAACGAGAAATTTTAGAAAAATGGAATTGATAATAGTTACTTAACTTCATCGGTTTCGCTGTACGCAGCCTGCCGTCAAAATTCGATACTCAAAAGCATTGATGTTCAAGGCCTAAGTCGGGAAGAAGGATGCCTAAGGATGCTACTACAGTATCTACACGGATAAGCTTCATTTAATCAACTAGGGGCGGAGTCGGTATGTAATTATTAATTAGTAATTGCCAATGTAGTCATGTGAGGATCACGTTTTCCCCCAAGACTCTCGGTCACGTGAAGAAATTTTGGTGAATCTGATTTGTACTTAGTGGCCTAGAAGTACCAGTGTTTCTCCTGCCCACCTGGTGGGTATGGGGGAGGGACCTGAAGTGCTTCCTGTAAGTGGCTCCTTGACCCTCTTCACTCCCCTCTAGAGCTAAGTGGCTCATTGATAGGACAACCCACTTCTTGTCTACTGTCCAGAGGACCTGTTGTCTACTTTGTTGCTAGGACACGACTAGCCTGTGGCCAGTTTTAGGGCTTCCATGTAGCTGAGTGTGTTGCTGTATCCCATGGAGCTATGGGATGACAGCAGTTGCTGCTCTTGAAATCTGGGTTAGTGGTGGATGAATTTGCTTACCTTCAGCAAGCAAAGGAGACATGAAAGACCAGAACATTGACTTCAGGGTACCTCCAATAATGGTTCCCTCTTCAGGGCATTACATGTGCCATGCCTTCTTATGATGTAATGTAAACCCTTCTGGTAGAGAGAGCCATTACAGAACCCTCAATAATGTAGCTTCAGGAAGAATCCACAGCAGTCAGTCCAGTGATTGCTAGCAGCTGAAATTAGTTAGCCTTCTTTCCGTTCTCCTCTCACAGCTTTTTTCGCGTGTAGTTTATAACATGCGAAAAATACTGAGAGTAACCTGCATACGAAAAAAGCTAGCAATGGTGAGTCAAATGTAGTTTACTACATGTGAAAAAAGTAAAAAAAGCTGTTACTACATGTGAAAAAAGCTGTTACTACATGTGAAAACAAAATCTGGGAACGAGACTGGACCTAACTGAAAGTGTGCAGCAAAGAGTTGGAAAATGTGTGCACACTAAGATTACCTTCATGTCTTGAGAAGCAGCCATCGATGGTCTGTAGAGAAGCATGTCTTGAGAAGCAGCCATCGATGGTCTGTAGCTACCTAAAGTACAGCGTGAGAGTAAAACGGTAGCTATAGTATGCATGCCTAGCCTCGTACCCGGGCCTCCCCTCCTGGCTTTTTTTGATACCATTTTTTTTTCACAGCTGCGATAAAAGCTGCAAGGTGAGGCCTGGATACCAGGCTAATGGACACTGGCAGATTCGCCACAGAATTAATTTAGTCATAATTTTTTACTTAGCTGTACCTTAGTGATAAGTCTGAGAAACTCTCGAATTGAAAAGAGAATTCCTGTTCCAGCTGATCTCTGATGATGACCATACGCACACTCCAGTTTAATATTTGTAGTTAAGCATACCTCGTCATTAGGCACACCTCGTCATTAGGCACACCTCGCTATTAGGCACACCTCGTCATTAGGCACACCTCGCTATTAGGTGCTCATTGCCTTCCTGTGGAAGTACAAGCGTATGCGCTTAACAACGCGTGAGTACCGTATGGTAGGGAGTGTATTACTAGCACAAGGCGTATTACTCAAGGAGTCCATTACAGGTAATGTCGTTACACCATTTCAAGCTCCTTTTTGAGAAGTGCCTGTATTTTAATGTTCTATCATGCAACTCCATATCTCACACTTAGCGACTGAAACGTGGCCTCTGTTGCCCAATTCTTTCCCCAGGCTTACTTAGCTGTACCTTAGTGATAAGGTTCTGAGAAACAGCCCATCACTCACTGAGCATCACTATGTCAGCTTTTATCGTTCCAGAGTTCAGTTATGTTATGGTAGCGACAGTAATGGGATCACAATCATGGTAGAGCATATCTGCTAACAATTCAAATTTCAAAACCCAACACAGAAACTGAAAACTTTGGTGGGGTATGACACCATTTTTTTTCCAAGAAAGTCCAACCATGTTATCATAAGAACAGAGGATTGTACATACTTCTCTGATATAATATAGAAATTTTAAAGCAAGCAGGTAGAGAAAATGCACCTGGAGTTTTTTTTTTCTTTCCGTGTGTTCTATCGGTGGGAGTGTCACAGTTCCGCGCTCCCTTATCACCTCGCTATTCATGATGTAATTATCTTAGCCCGAGGACATGTTTGTCACCAGTATCGGGACCAGATGAGGGGATATGGGGTAGGGTATTCATACCACACCACTGAATACTTGCATTCCGGGCTTATCTTGCTTCTTTGTTTGCAAAGTACACTATCTCTTCTCAGCTGGGTTATAGTTATGGAGCTTATACACTGTGAGCTGGGTGTTAATGTATTCCACTTGGCGCTAAAATGTGCCTGATAAGATGGTCCTGCTGGGGGAGGGGAGGAGCAGGTTGGAGCATCCCAGTGTGTGCTGGGGAGCAGGCCCACCCTCTTCGCTGGTCTGTTGTGTCTTCTGGTGGGCTTATCTATCTCTTGCTGAGCTTTTCCCATTAGTTGCTGAGAGTTATGAATCTCTGAGTTGTTGTCACTTTGCATGTTTTGATTGATTCCAATGTGTGTGTGTGAGTGTGTGTGTGTGTGTGTGTATGTGTGTATGCATGTGTGTGTGTGTGTGTGTGTGTGTGTGTGTGTGTGTGTGTGTGTGTATGTGTGTATGCATGTGTGTGTGAGTGAGTGAGTGAGTGTGTGTGTGTGTGTGTGTGTGTGTGTGTGAGTGTGTGTGTGTGTGTGTGTGACTATTTCCTTTGCTCCACCCAAAGCACCGTAGTAAAAAAGACTGGCCCTTCCGATGGTGATAGTTTCTCAGGCACACCTGTCACTGAACACTGGCTGTAATCGTACAAAGTACTGTCAATGCTATGTATACAGTATTCCACCACCAGTGTTGCTAGGTAAGAGCTGCAGTAACATGTAGCCTCGTTCCCAGGCTCTAGTGGAGGGGAGAGTACTCCACCCACGCAAGAGCCTGCGAAGGAGGCTGCCGACCGCTCTGAGATGCTTGGTTACTGTTGAACCGGGACCAAAGAACTTTAATCTTGGTGGTTTTTTTAATAGAAGGAAGACCTGTTTGGTCCCTTTTTTTTACCTTTTCATTGCAATTTTTAACACAACAAGTTTGTGCGGCTGCGGGCTAGGTGACTCTGGTTCTTTCCTGGCCCTGGGTTCTCTTGGTTGCCATTTTCTATCTCATGCTCACCTCAAATGTTTACTTTCCCCTCACTTCTTACTGTGACGCACCTTACGCCCTAGCCTCGTCCCAGGCTCTGGTGGAGGGGAGAGGAGAGCAAGAGCCTGGGAATGAGGCTACTTACGCCCCTGCTTTGTGCTTAGAAAGGTTTAATGTATGCTCACTTAGAAGCATACGGTCTTTACGCCAATTCTGCATCTGCCCACTTCTGCCTAAACTAAACAGCTGCCTAATCTAATGGAAATTATACAAAGTTACTTCCTAGAAAGTAATTAATACACTCACGAGTGTAAAAAAGCAGTAAAACATGATGAAAAGTCGTGGCAGCAACCAGAAGAACTCGAAGATGAGAACCAAAGGAATGTTAGATTGGGTTTGTAGATGGTTCAAGTTTAGAATGGGATAGATGTTGAGGTATTAGACTGATAACTAGTTATGAGTTTACATACTGAAAGTAAAAGGAAAGGTTGCTGACCCTGACATCACTGGCATCAGTAGATCTCCAAGCTGGCAGTGACGTACCAATGACCTCACTATGACATAAGCAAGTGTTAAAGGTCGCTGAAAGAGGGCTAAAAGGTTGCTGAAAGGTGGCTGAGAGAGGTCAGAGGTTTCAGCATAAGCACTAGAGACTTGGCTTATCAAGTAAGGTTTATGTGATGCCACAAGCTTTTTTCCCAGCCTCACACGTGCCGCCCACTCCAGCGACTCCTCACAAGCGAGGCTTCAAAAACAAGGAACAAGCCGGGTGGCACTGCAGCCTGGTTGAGCTCATTGCTCTTATCTCATTAACAGCCCATTCCAGCTGTGGGAATACAGCTAGACACTGGTCTCTCCTGGCTCACCACAGTGGATGGCTGGCATCCGTCTGTTTCGTTAGACGCTGGTTAATTACCTTTGTTGAAAAAGATAACATTCTACAGAAGATACTATCTGTTTGACCTGGCAAATTGCTTGATTCTGTCAAAGAAAAAAACACGCAAATTTCCTAATTATTTGCAGCTGGTTGTCATAATTGGTATTCCCGCCAAATGAGCAGCAAAAACAATGTCGGTATGCAAACTATCGGGCAGCCAGCTCCTCCTTTGTTGTCCCAAGACAGTGATAGCGGTAACCACCCGGCAACCTGACAACCTAGTTAGGTCAATCTCAGTCCGTGAGTGGCAGACTTGCTTATTGATTTTGTCCAGCGACTGTCTTCTTGCAGTTGCCCTTGGCGATGTTTATCAACAGATAACCTCTTTTGGTGCTAGGTGCATATTGCGTGTTAAGTGACTAATAAGTTGTATTTTTGTAAACTTGCTCTTGTGATGCCACGTATCCTATACTACCTACATGTACTTAACTTCTTCACTTCATACACGTACACATGCATACACACACACATACACCTACACACACACTTGTACACATACACACACACACACACACACACACACTACAGAACGTTGGAGTGAGTCAGTATCAGCTAGAGCTGATGGGTGAGATGGAGCATCGGCAGCAACACCACCAGGACTGGGAGTCGAAGAGTGACCACGGGACAAAGGGGAAGAGATATGGTCTCATCAAGAAAGGAGACAGTAGGTAGGTGCAAAAGGGTTAATTAATTAATTAATTAATTAACTAAAATGCTACTTGTGCCATGGAGGGTTAAATTCTCTCATGTTTAGGGGAACTTGATAAGCGAGACTCACTAACGAGCATCTTCATCTGTCTATTAAGGCCCCACTTTTTGTCTTCCAGCTTTTATTGCCTGAAGTATAAACACTGGCACAGTGCAGTCTGTGTTACCTGGCCTTATTCCCAGAAGCATAGATTTTCTTTCACATTGTGGGTAGAGTCCTGGCCTGAGGAATTAGACCTGAGAATGAAACCAAGGCTCTAACTAGCCTCATTCCCAGTCTCTACTTTTGCAGTTTTTCTTTTTTTGTGTGTGTAAAAACAATTGCACACTAAATAAAAGCTATAAGTGGAGGTCTGGGAATGAGGCCAGTTTGGAGGTTTGGGAATGAGGCTAGTTGCTGACCGTATTTAGAAGTGTAGAGCAAATCTCTGAGCGCTAATGAATATTCATAGCCATGACTTCATCCGCTTAATGGCTCATGTGGTTCCAATTCCGGCAGAGATAACCATCAAGCCTGCATGGTCACCCCGACCTCAGCAATTACTCACTCTGGAGTACTGTCTCCACATGATAGCTTTTTTTGCAACAAAGGATTGCGGAATGGAGACCGAGAATGAGGCCACATGCCGTACCAGGAGCACATCAAACCGGTGAACCCAGCCACCCATGTCGTATTCTGGCCGTACTCAACACTCACATTTGCTGGGATTCAAAGTTGCTCCTACTGCTTCAATCCTCCTGAGAGCTACGGTCAGTCTCTTGTCATGCTCCTTGTGGTCTCTCCCAAACATGAGAGCATCATCCGTGACACATTCATCGATGTCAAGGCAGCTTCGCTTGTTCCTTGTAAGGGAGTTCAAAAAGAGTCTCCTCCTCTTTTGAGGTGCATACGAAGAGGATAGAATTGACACAGCCAGCGATGCATATGCACATACAGCTACTAATCCATTTTGGTGTTAATTAATCTGATGCCATATGTCTATAGCAGTCACATACTCGCCGACTTTTCCAGCTTGATCTGATGCCATATGTCTATAGCAGTCACATACTCGCCGACTTTTCCGGCTTGATGTGTTCCCGGTAGAGCACAAATGAGCTGATTTAATTCCCGGGCTGCACTGCCCAACGCTTTCACACTATGCAAAAAAAAAAGGAAAAAAGAAGCAATGGGCTGTAAACAAAGCTATCAGTACGTGCAGATATGTTATGTTCTGCTAATGTAATAAGATGCTTGTAAAAACTGTGCATTGTTTTTTGATGTTTTTTTCTTTGATGTGTAGCTGGGAGCACCTGTGCACTGTGGTCATTGATTAAATTAGGCTATTCATTTTGAATTACGGTGCCCACCACTTTGTGGTGTTGCTATGGTGCGGCGTCTGGTATGGTGTCCGATAATTATTCTACTGGCCTCCCAAGGGCCTAGTAATGCAATAATGACATCTGGTGACGCCTGGCTGGCATTGTGGTCTTCTTAAGAGGTGGAGCTGGGGTCAAAAGTTCAAGTATGTATCCCCATCTGGCTATGGTTGCAATAATGACATCTGGTGACGCCTGGCTGGCATTGTGGTCTTCTTAAGAGGTGGAGCTGGGGTCAAAAGTTCAAGTATGTATCCCCATCACAGTTCTGGTTTGATTTTACTTCCTCTTGCCCTCCCCTCCCCTCCCCTCCCCCTACCCAGATCTCCTTCTCCTTACATTGCTGGCCACCAATCTCCGAGCACTACTAATAAAGAGAGCAGGTCGCCTAGCAACAGCGGTACCACTCACAGAACTGCGCACACACTGGATGTTTCCCCCCACAGAGGGCAAAAGAAGAGAGAGCAGGATTTGAGGGACGGTCAGAGTCCCAAACGAGCTAGGTTGGATATGGAGCATCATGGAGCTGAGCATGACGGTTTTGAAGACAAGAAGGCGTCTAAATCGAGAAGTAGAACTAGTGGATATGATGAATCTCAAGACTATGAATCCAAACAGTTGAAGCCAAGGTCAAAGGGAGGCTCTAGTTCACACCACCACAGTGACAGAACTGGTCGCTCAAGAGACGTAGCTGCCTCAGAAATAGCAGATAGGGAGAAGTGTTGGCTGTTCTCCGACTTGAGGGTGAGGATGGTGGACAGAAGGTACAAGAAAGGAGCGTTTTACAACACCAAAGTGAGAAGCTAAGATCACACTGCTTTATTATGGTTTCAAAACAGCTGTGAAAAACACCTGTTTGCCCCAACAAATTAGTGGTTGTGGTAATTATGATAATCACCTCTCTAATCCCCATTTGTGTGATACCAGTAATAAAATTCCCTCTCTTTGTGTCTGCACCATCATGCTTGATTCTACCTGGAAATATAATACGTAATACATTCATGAATCTCCTTATCAGAATAAGCATAAAATAAAAAAATAATCACTTGTCCACTGGTCGTGTGTTCCTCTCTCCTCGCAGGCCGTCATCCTGGATGTGGTCAGCCGAGACACCTGCATCTGCCAGACGGGAGAGGGGAAGCTACTAGAAGGTAGGGCAGCACCTCTGCTGATACCGTTGCTTCCATATTTGGCTTTTAGCACGAGGCTCCCCTAAATCACTCCCGACTTGAGAGCAGTGAGCCATGGTGCCACTGGGAATTCTCTCGGTTATGAATGTTGAAGTCATCTGGCTCTCTGGGAGCAGCTGCTGTGAAGGAAGCGGTGGAGGATTGTTTTGACTTTGGGCCCTTTCAAAAACCGTCAACAAGTTGAAATTTGAAAACACATGCCCACTCATTTGGCTCAAAGAAATAGTACTTTTGATAATCATGAATTTAACAATGCACTATAGAAGCCGAGGTTTAGTAGCAAATAATTATCCATTGAGCTCCCTGTAGGGCTTCAGATACTTGTTAAAGCTACGTCTATAGCTCCTCCAGTGATCGGGACATTGGAGCTGGTCCCAAAGGGTGTCCGCAGTAGAGCCCCCCCCCCCCACACACACACACTCTCAGGACATTGGAGCTGGTCCCAAGGGTGTCCGCAGTAGAGCCCCCTCCCCCCCATACTCAGGACATTGGAACTGGTCCCAAAGGGCGTCCGCAGTAGAGGGGTCCCACCATACCCAGGACATTGGAGCTGATCCCAAAGGGTGTCCGCAGTAGAGGGGTCCCCCCCATACTCAGGACATTGGAACTGATCCCAAAGGGCGTCCGCAGTAGAGGGGTCCCACCATACTCAGTACATTGGAGCTGATCCCAAAGGGTGTCCGCAGTAGAGGGGTCCCCCCATACTCAGGACATTGGAACTGGTCCCAAGGGTGTCTGCAGTAGAGGAGTCCCCCCATACTCAGTACATTGGAGCTGATCCCAAAGGGTGTCCGCAGTAGAGGGGTCCCCCCATACTCAGGACATTGGAACTGGTCCCAAGGGTGTCTGCAGTAGAGGAGTCCCCCCATACTCAGGACATTGGAACTGGTCCCAAGGATGTCTGCAGTAGAGGAGTCCCCCCGTACTCAGGACATTGGAACTGGTCCCAAGGGTGTCTGCAGTAGAGGAGTCCCCCCGTACTCACATACACATGCAGTGTATGGCACTGCTACTCTAGAACTGTCATCCCGACAAACAGAGGCCAAACAAGATTATGGGAACGGTTGTTCTAGATAATATCGCCCTTGAGAAAGGCGCTGATGATTCCAATTGAGTTAAGTGGCCGAGAGATCCAGGTCATGGGATAGTGTTCTATGCACACTATGAATCCTCTGACTGCATTCCGTCAAGATTACGTATGGCTTCATGCTTCTGAACTTTTTCGAAAGTTTGCCTGATAACGAAATAGTTTTGAAAGACTGTGTATCGTGTGATAGTCCAGTAGTTGTTGCTGCAAAGTGACGTACCTCGTTTCAATAAAGACAAGAGGGGGGACCCTAGAAACAAGCTATCATTAACCCTCTTACTTTTAAATGGGGAGTCTGAGAATGAAGCAAGCCGTAGCCCTATGCCTGGACAGAAAGATGGCGTCCAGTAACATATTTCTGTCTCCAAAGACTTGCTACAAATTCCTGAGGGCGCAGTGGATCATTCGAATCTAAGCTGTGCCAGAATTTTTTATTACGAAATATTAGTGAATGCACTGTTCAAGCTAGGCGACTGTATGCTAGATATAGTATTTCAGTAGCCTCATTCCCAGGCCTCCACCAGCCTCATTCCCAGGCCTCCACCAGCCTCATTCCCAGGCCTCCACCAGCCTCATTCCCAGACCTCCACCAGCCTCATTCCCAGGCCTCCACCAGCCTCATTCCCAGGCCTCCACCAGCCTCATTCCCAGGCCTCCACCAGCCTCATTCCCAGGCCTCCACCCTGGTTCTTGTCACTTGCAGTACGAATTTTAGCTTCACTAACGTCAATTGCTGGTGTTTCAACTGCTGGGCAAGGAGGACTGCAGCCCGGCAGTTGGAACATTGGCAATTGATGAAGCCAAATTTGGGTTCATAGAAAGAGAATTTGAAATATACAGAACCAGCTGAGATCCTCTCAGAAGTTGAGACATGCAAAAATAAAGCTACCAAGTTGAGAGGACATGAAGCTAGCATTAACTCCAAATCACCACCTTTTTCCTACCAACTCACTTCATCTACCTCTTCTCTTTCCCTCCTTCCACCCCTCCCCTCTCTCCTACCTTCCACCCCTCCTCTCTCCCTCCTTCCACCCTCCCCCCACCCACAGGCGTGAAGCAGCACATGCTAGAGACAGTGGTCCCCAAGACCTCCCAGGCAGTTGTCATGGTGGTGGGGGGGAAGAGGAAAGGACAGGTCAGTGAACCCCATGAATATTTCTACAGTCCCTTGTTGTGGTGTGTCCCGGTCTAGACACTGTCTCTATATGTGGGTGAACATGCCGTATCACATCCACTGTACTTGATGTGGACTTTGATACTTGCATTGTGGAACCCCACTGGCATGCACAATCCATACTAGGAGCCTTGTTATCGCTGCCGAGTAGCCTCTTTCCCAGGCCCATGTATACCTTTCGCTTTAGCTGTCTGTGGCCTTTGTGCACTTTCTCATGTATAGGGCGGAAGGGGGGATTTTTGCTTAGGGGAGGACAGCTGCAATTCTTAGATAATGAAGGAACAGCAAGGCTAGAGACAGTATGGCACTGTGCATAAGACCCTGGGGACGAGGCTAGAGACAGTATGGCACTGTGCATAAGACCCTGGGGACGAGGCTAGAGACAGTATGGCACTGTGCATAAGACCCTGGGGACGAGGCTAGAGACAGTATGGCACTGTGCATAAGAGCCTGCTAGAGACAGTATGGCACTGTGCATAAGAGCCTGCTAGAGACAGTATGGCACTGTACATAAGAACCTGCTATGGCACTGTGCACAAGAGCCTGGGGACGAGGCTAGAGACAGTATGGCACTGTGCACAAGATCCTGGGGATGAGGCTAGAGACAGTATGGTACTATGCGTCCTGCTGCTGACATGAGAACAGACGGTTACGAGCATTCTTGTTACAAAGTTTAGATACAGGATTTTCAGTGGTGGTGGTGGGAAAGATGTAAAATCTGTAAATGTGTGTAAGAGCCATACCTGCTAGGGGAATGTTTGGGACAGCTCCCCAGGAAATGTTTGTTTTCGGTGCTCTAAGGTTGCTTTTGGTTGCTTTTCTGGGTCCTGAAAAGGGTAGAAATGAACGGAATTCTGGAGGGGGTGCATAAGAGCCTGGGGACGAGGCTAGAGACAGTATGGCACTGTGCATAAGAGTCTGGGGACGAGGCTAGAGACAGTATGGCACTGTGCATAAGAGTCTGGGGACGAGGCTAGAGACAGTATGGCACTGTGCATAAGAACCTGGGGACGAGGCTAGAGACAGTATGGCACTGTGCATAAGAGCCTGCTAGAGACAGTATGGCACTGTGCATAAGAACCTGCTAGAGACAGTATGGCACTGTGCATAAGAGCCTGCTAGAGACAGTATGGCACTGTGCATAAGAGCCTGCTAGAGACAGTATGGCACTGTGCATAAGAACCTGCTAGAGACAGTATGGCACTGTGCATAAGAGCCTGCTAGAGACAGTATGGCACTGTGCATAAGAGCACTGTGCATAAGAGCCTGGGGACGAGGCTAGAGACAGTATGGCACTGTGCATAAGAGCACTGTGCACAAGAGCCTGGGGACGAGGCTAGAGACAGTATGGCACTGTGCATAAGAGCACTGTGCACAAGTGCCTGGGGACGAGGCTAGAGACAGTATGGCACTGTGTACAAGAGCCTGGGGACGAGGCTAGAGACAGTATGGCACTGTGCACAAGAGCTTGGGGACGAGGCTAGAGACAGTATGACACTGTGCATAAGAGCCTGCTATGGCACTGTGCACAAGAGCCTGGGGACGAGGCTAGAGACAGTATGGCACTGTGCACAAGAGCCTGGGGACAAGGCTAGAGACAGTATGGCACTGTGCACAAGATCCTGGGGATGAGGCTAGAGACAGTATGGCACTATGCGTACTGCAATACCTGCTGCTGACATGAGGACAGACGGTTACGAGCATTCTTGTTACAAAGTTTAGATACAGGATTTTCAGTGGTGGTGGTGGGAAAGATGTAAAATCTGTAAATGTGTGTAAGAGCCATACCTGCTAGGGGAATGTTTGGTACAGCTCCCCAGGAAATGTTTGTTTTCGGTGCTCTAAGGTTGCTTTTGGTTGCTTTTCTGGGTCCTGAAAAGGGTAGAAATGAACGGAATTCTGGAGGGGGTGGGGGTGAAAAATCCCATGAGCCCCATACGAACTCCCAATTGTGTGAGTTATCAGCCTACTCTGAATCAGCTAATCACACTATAGTCATACCAGTGCTATAATAACACATCAGGTGTTGGGTGGGGCTGCTTGCCCTGCAGGTGCAATGGCCATATAATTATAAAAACACTGCAAGCACTCCACCAATTACATCATCTTTGTATTAACTGCACCTTATGTGTGTATATAGTCACATTGTATGTTGTTAGTGAAGAGAATAGAGTGACGTAATGGTACAAAACTGTGGGTGGCTTGTTTAGATGTACAGTTACTAAAGTGTAAACATGTTTGTCTACAGCAGTGTGCTGCCTATATAGGTATCCCATCATGAAGTCACTGTATGCAAGCTAGTCATGTGCAAATGGGGAAGATAAAGTATTGACTGGCCAAATCAGATTCATATGGAAAGCAGTAACGTTTACCCCCCAGGAATATATTCATTAGGCCATTTATGACCATTCATTAGTCGTTATCTCGTCCTCGCCTGTTGCCAGCGATTGGATCAGAATGTTTGCACAAGTTTGAGGTGTGCTCAGAATGTTTTCTGATCACCTATCTCTTTGAGTAGCGGTGGGCAGGACATGACTATGATGGAGATAGGACTGTTTGTCTGTTGCTATGCCAACCATGGTATCAGAGAGTGGGTGACATCATGGGATATGGGGTCAAACTGGAGGTTGTTGGCTGAGGAATGGTTTGATGTCCAGACTGTTTACTCTGCGTTTCTTTTTTGCTGGTCTCTACTGTCTCTACCTGACAGCTGGTCAGAGCCAACATTCAAAGGAACAGAACCCACTGAGGTTGTGTACACAATTCATAGGTCATTACAATGCCCTGACACTACACTGACTTCATTTGCAGAACGAGCGTGTTTGTAAGCAATCTCCTGCAGACAGTAGTAAACTTTTGTATGCACATAAACAACCTTTATCTAACTAGACCCAAAGATAGTAGTATTTACTGCAGTCTTATTTCATGCATCTGTGTTTCTCCCTATGAATGCATAAAATTATATACAGCGTCTAGGACTATGATTATGCTAACGTCTAGGCATTCATACGAATTGTTCCAGTACGCGTGTAAACATCTTTATATGTTATTATTTTTGTATGAATCCATTCTCAGCTATTGTAGCGTTTTCAAAACATGTCAAGACCTACCACATTCAGTACACAAAGAAAATTTTTAAATGCACCTGTTGCCCTATCTTTATCACATGCGTATTTATTGTATTCCAAGGAATTGATAGATTAGTGTACAGGTCTGATTTACTGTCCCTGTCTGGGTACTTCGGTGTGTACGTAAAAGCAGCGAAGGGATGAAGCATTTATCCTGGACAATTCTCAATAATAATAGTGAAGGAGTGAGAAGCAGAGGGGTCTAACCTACCAATATTGAACTTGCTTACTTGAGAATTTCCTTACACTGTGGTTCAGGAGCTGTAGGAATTCAAAGTTTTATCTGTGTGCTAATAGAGTATGCATATTTTATTCATTTTTGACGAATTAATGCAATTTCCAGTATTTGAGTTTAGACTAACCAGCCATGCTTCTGAGCCCTATACTCAGTTTCCTATCATGTCTATTCTATGCATGAAATTATCATTTGAGGGTCAGGGGGTGCTAATGTTATGACAATTAGCTGAGAAAAAAAAGCTTTGTCACACTCTGAATTCAATGCTGAAGGCCACAGAGCATTGTTTTCCTTCCTGTATATAGTCTACTGATAATAATGACTCTACCAGCTGGCAAATATAGCAGACTACTGTGCCATTGGTGTCACTGATGATAATTTCATAGAAATGCAAGCTGCAGTTGCATTCCCATGCCAGATAAACACCTGTATATAATGATGCCGTCAAGGATTTACATAATTGGACAAGATCTCCGTAAAGTAATTTTCGGATTCATTGTAGATGGTGATACCTGCTGTCCACAGGTGATAGTGTATTGAAATTGTGGAGCCTGTCTGATAAAAGTAATCAAATCTGTCAAATATGCTTCTTTAAAGTGGTTGCTAGAATTATGTACCAGCATACACTGTAGGCCTTATCACTAATCATTTCCCACGTTGGCAAGTTTGCAAGGATTCTTTTTTGCAAGTACTTATCAAGCACTTATCTGCAAATGTCAGCACTTCTGCAGCCAGGTAATTATGTTGGAAGTAGATTCCCTCCAAATTGCACTCAGCTGACTGGGAAATCTCTAAGAGGTTCTGTTATGTCAAGAACATTATCAGAGAGATGGCTATGAAGTTGTTAAAACTAGTGCAGAGTAATCAGGCTACTTGACCTTGTACCCACTCTTTGTGCACTGCACCACACATTACACATAATTATAGCAACCAGGTGAGAATAGCCATACAGCTGCACTGTTGATTATTGCGTCATAAATATCGCTTAAAACACACTTAACATGCTGCTGCACATTTTACATGTGTTCAGTTCAGATTCTTCATATCACTGTGACCTTCATTCCTTGTGTATGCTATAGCTCTTCGACACAGCAGACGGAATAAATTTGTCTGTTGGTTGATTGTGTTATATGCACTACATATATAGTTAAGACTGCAGCATAATACACTCTGTGTAGTATAAACTTTCTACTAGTAAATTGCAATGTGGAACGCTTCTTTGTGTAGTGCCCGTAGTGCCATGGTGCATAGTTTTAGCAATCCAAGAGTCAAGTGGGTGCTAGATATACCAGTGTACACTGTAGGCCTTATCACTAATCATTTCCCACGTTGGCAAGTTTGCAAGGATTCTTTATCTGCAATTGTACTTGCTCAAGCGAGATAGATCTAAAGAAAAAGTTGTACTGGAACTATCTGCAGAGCCAGGTAATTGAGTTGTTGTTGTGATAAAAAAAAGTCAGCGCTGATGGACAGTCTGCAGACCTGAGAAAGAGGCTATAATGGTTGAAGTGTTAAAACTAGTGCAGAGTAATCAGGCTACTCCAACCCACTCCACTGCACCACACATTACACATATTATGCAACCAGGGAGAATAGCCATACAACTACACTGTTGATTACTGCGTCATAAATGTGCTTAAATACTACATCCATGCATTCATTGCAGAATGCTACCCTGTTTTGCTTAGAACAGATGGCTTCATATACTGATGCATTGCAGACATACACGTCACATGGTTGTTGACTTGTGCAACAGATAGCTTCATCCTTAGTTAGTGTTTAGTACTAGAATGTTGTCCTGGTTTGCAGATGGCTTCATATACTGGTGCATTGCAGACGTGCACATGGCTGTTGACTTGTGGGGTACTTACAACGGATAGCTTCTAGCGTTAGTACTGGTTCCTTCTTTTCTCTTTATCTGCAGATTGCTACTGTGCTAGAGCGAGATAGATCTAAAGAAAAAGTTGTACTGGAACTATTGCAGAGCAAGGAGATCATCTCATTGCATTATGACAATGTTTGTGAATATATTGGAGAAGTAGAAGATATTTAACTGTTATAGTTTGTCGTGCCTGTTAAATTACTATAGAAATTTGCACAATTTAACCAACCCTTGGGATTCTCAGGACTGAGGTATAGATCAACTTTTTTTTGCAGCCTTCACTAGAGAACCTTCAATGCTGTGCAGGCTTCAGTGCTATGCAGCCTTCGATGCTATGCAGCCTTCAATGCTATGCTAACAGTGCTGTTGTGCCAAGGGCCATACCTGCATGTGTGCAGCTGTTTGTCATCATTATTGCGCTTTCTGCAGCTCTACCTGGACGTGAATTCATCTCCGTAAGCTCGGCACGTGCCTGGTTTTGTTTGTTAGTCCGCTGTTGTTAAGGAACAGCCTAGTGAATGCACTTATATGCAACTTTGTGCGATTTGATTGGTCAAGAGGTGTGGCCTCCTGAAGCGTGCGCGTGCGAATATAAGTGGAGACACTACCACGAAATACTATTTAAAAAGGCGAGAGTCCTCACAGCCGGAGTGCGCGCCTTTTATGCTGGAAGTTTAGAAGCTATTTCAGCAAATTCTCAGACCACTACTCGTAGTACTCCAGAACAGCTGATTAACGTGAAGTGTGAAGCCGTACAATTGCAAGCATGGCCTGCAAACTGGAGCCGATCCCTATGAGTTTCCAAAACGTCCACTGTGCTATTTTGCAGCAGTCGCAGACCGGCGCGTTCATCGGAGCCGTCCCCGCGGTGGCTCAACAAGTTGTGGTGCAGAGCAGACCCGCAGAGTTGCACCTAAGGCCCGTAAATCCCGAGTCATATTCGTTTGCCCACGACCACCCGTACTACCGCGGCATCAGCGGTAGTTTCAGCAGTGACCAGAGCCTCTATAGCCCCGATCTAGAGCTGCTAGCCGACCTAGGAGACGACGTTTTCGATCTGCCATCGATTGGCCCCACCGATGCCAAGCTCTTTGACGGATTTCTGGACTCACTGCACACTTTAGATCTGGACCCCTTGGAACTAGACCTTGATTCAGAGCCATCCAGCAGTGATTCCCTCAGCCTCACCCCCCAGACCCCCGAGGATTTCATCCCACCGCCCATTGGAGCAGAAATTGAGAGTGTTTCCCAGAAGCCACCACCACGGCGAAGGGGACAAAACAAGACGAAAGGAGAAACTAAGCCGAGGACGAAGAGAGCTCGAGAGAACGCAGTTCGAAAAGTCAGCACCCTGGTGAAGCACTGCAAGATTGCAGGAAAGTCCGATGAAGAGTGTTCAAGTTCCCCGACAGAGGAATCCCTGCTCACAGTCAGCTCCCCAGGTGGCGGAAAGGTCTACTACTGCACCTATCCAGGATGCCAAAAAGCTTACTCCAAGAGCTCCCACCTCAAGGCGCACCTAAGGAGACACACAGGTGAAAGACCGTTTGCCTGCAACTGGCCTGGCTGCGAATGGCGATTCTCTAGGTCTGATGAACTTGCTAGACACGAGCGGAAGCACACGGGCGTGAAGCCATTTGGCTGCACCATCTGTGGAAAGAAGTTCACCCGTTCGGATCACCTTTCGAAGCACGTGAAGATCCACCTAAAGCCCCGCAAACCTCGTGGTGGCGGAAGGGGACGATCGCGCAGGATTAGCTCAATCTCAAGTATTGAAGATGGTTCCTCTCCGCTATCATCACCATTCTCTGATAGCTGCTAATTTTTATCCACTTGTATATACCATATATACTTGGAATCATGGCTTATAGTCATTGGCTTTATGCAAATTCTATATCGTTTTATACTGAATCACACACTCCTCATATAGAATTTGTTTTCTTTTTTAGTGATTTTTATGTTTGTGTTTGTTTTTTGTGTTGTAATTTTTTTATAAGACGGCAGCCCGATCATGCAACTCCCAATGCAATCTCAATCCACAAGTATCACTTCTACGCTCCCACTTGACAATGTACTCTAAAACTCTGACACTCATTGTACTGTTTACTCCATTTCACTCACAACATACTGACTGCTGAAGAGTTTATACTACTTTTACACTTGTACACTGCACTATGTCTTTTCTACAATCTCACTACATACATACGTGATGACTTTTGTACACTTGAGACGACGCATTCTTAATGACCACCTATTTATAATATTTACAAACTCACTCTTTCTGACCGTGATTGTGCATGCAGTAGCTATAGTCAGTACAGGAGGCAGTGCCTGTGTCTTGCCTTAGCATGCAGTAATGATAAGATGCATGCATCAATTCGACTAGACCTCAGTTAACTATATCTGCGTGCAGCTTGATAGCCATTTGAGGTGACTTTAGGTATGGCAACAAAATTCATGCATGCATGTATATACCACACAAGGAATGTAGCTACATATAATTATGGTGATGGCTGCAGAGACGCTAGAGTCATACCAAAGAGGTGCTCTATTCGGTGCTTATACTAGTAAACGTGAAGCTAGACCATACATGCAACTACTGCTATACTATAACCATTTGAAACCATTACTACAACCGCTCCTACTATCCCTTACGTCTAAAGCTACTACCCCATTTCATTGCTTTAATTGCTGTCTATCTGATCTGAGCTATCTTAAAGTGGTCTATATAATGGCACCATGCACACAGTGGCTTACTAGCTAGACTCTTTTCAGTGGCAAAAGAGTAGAGGCAACGTATATATATTTACTTACACTCCAAATGCCATATACACTTCTTGAGATAGCCAACAGATGCCTATACAGATACCTATACGAATATTAGTACATTTTAACCCTTATAACTCAACCAGACTGAACTCAACATGTTCAGCTTACTTATACTGATGTATAGGTGCAACCTTATATTTTAAAAAAAATCGTTATCACAGTTATAAGGATAAGAAGCAAATTACTGCAGAAACCTATAGACTGAGTGAGGTGCAATGATTTGCATCAGTTTTGGCTTTGTGTGGGGCCCAAATCTTAAAGAGACACACGTCATTGCTGGCCTGGAACACACAAGAAAAGACAGCTACTAGTTGCTGCATGGCCCTGACTGTGTGGGGCATGTGCACAGATAAATATTGGATTTTTGGCTGCAAAACATCCCATTTATGCCCAGGTATGAATTACATTATCATACCTGCTGCTCAATGAAAACAATCTGGGATAATTTGCTGAATGAATCTGCTTGCATTATTGAGTGGGAAAGGCCTTAAATATAGGAAATTTTTGCACAGGCAGCCCATACATTTATGCTTTACCCGTTCCAGACTCCTGTCACACCTGAAGACAGGTTAGTGGCATTCATATTAGAAGGTCATTTTATTGGCTGCAGGATCACTGCTTTATTCATAGTATCCAGGAATTTAACCATTATTCAGGTGAAATGCAGACATGACCAGGGTACATGCAGTATACCGTATATAGTGCAGTTGCTTGCCATCACAACCATATCTATCTACACCATTTAAGCACTTCTTGCCACATAGTAATGGCTATCTACCATGACAGTTGATTAATTTCTTATTCTAGAGAGAGTTTTAGTGCACTTAATCACAAAATGTATTTTAGTATCTGTTACTATGAACATAGCAGCTGTTATAGTAGGATAAAACTCTTTGTTCTATTGGCAGTTGACAGTGTTTGCAGTCTATTTCACAACACGGACTGTTGACGTCAGAGTGGTCAACTGCCACTAATGGCTCTCATGAGGTTATCTCTTCATCTGGGCTAATCCAAGTCCATATCAAAACTTTGGTTAGATGGGTTGCAGGTACCCATTTTCAGTGCATGGCTTGCTCATCAGTTCCCTCGTCCAAGAGAAACAAGCAGACGAACGTGTGATGTTGTGCACACTCATCACACGAGTCACCGAATGTATTCATGATAAGTAAGAATCGCATTCTTGATCTATTCAAAGCCAGGAAGCATCTGAGTGGCCATCTCTGAGCATGTTCGTATTCATGTGGGTATGAGACGAAGCTGAATGGTATTGTCTAAAGACACCTGGAGAGACCCACCACATACTGAGCCATGATTTCCATAGGATAGGTCTGACCCATTTATACAATACTAAGGAATGCTATCATCTGCCTTGCACTAAACAGGAAAGGTCAGTACACAATCCAGCTATGTATAATGCTACAGCCAAGCCCATGGAAGTGTGAATATTTACACAAACATTGCTGACCTAAGCACCGCCAACGTATGTGCGTACATGCCCACCCAGGTAGCTGGTATACACGTGGTCCATGACTGGCTCAAGCTATGATACGTGCCTATGGTTGCACAAGATGAATACATAATATGCATAGCGTGTTTGTATGCAATGGTTGGTCTAATTGAACATGATACGCAGTGACAACAATGTGTAGCACATTGTAATATACTGTGTTTGGATGTAGCAATAAAATTAATAAAAATTTTCGTTTCAATGACCCAGTTTTCGTGTCCTTTTCCACTAAAATTCAATTTCTTCTTTCCTCTAATGACCTTCCAGATTGTAATTTCTATTTCTTTACTTGACTAAAAAGCTAGCAATGTGTTGACAAAGAAGCGCCACAGCTATGGCCTTCTTACCAGATAATCAGAGTAATGAAACCCACACTTGTTTGAATAGGCACTGATGGGATAACCCTATATTATGATAATAGATGTAGTACAAAAACACTTCACTGTCTTCAGCTCGAAGTAAAATGTTCTATAAACACTCTTAGTTGTGCAAATAAGAAGCTAGAGAACAGTATCCTGAATTAGATGTGAGAATTATTTATTACCTAAAATACCTATTATTCTCACAGGTTGGGATGTTTATGCCTATTACATAGCTAATTATTTCTATGGTGCTTTCGATAAATATTAATCTGTCTCAAAATTATACTGGCATAATTGCATCATCAAGGACTAAACATGCATTGCATCGCAAGTAGCCTTTAACCAAGTCTTTAAAACCTCAGTGTTCCATCTCTAACTAAGGATGGAGAGTAGCTAGTGGTCTAGCTCACCCATCTCTAAACACAATCTTCACAACTAGCCTTGTTCCCAGGCTCACTACCCAGCTTTATTTTTTACATGAAAGAAAAAAAGGAGCCTGGGAACTAGGCTACCTCATTTCCAGGCCTCACCGGAAAAAAACGAAACAAAAAATGGACATCTGGAAACAAGGCTAAGTATCTGACACATTGTGTAACAAGAGTTAATTAGAGTCATACATACTGTACTCGTTGGGATAAAATAGGACCAACACAAGGATTAAGGAAGACATGTATGTGGATTGTACGCAGCTATATGTCCGGGTGAGTGTAATTTACCTGACATTGTGGATGTGTGGGTTTATAGACCACTCTGGTTTGTGTGCACACGCTCTAGCTACACAAACTGTCTACAAAGAGCACACATGTCCCTACCACAAGACTTCCTCTATGAATTGCAGCTGTAAAAATACCCTCCTGCATTATGCATAGTCTACCATAAATAACAGGGTTGTACTCCGGAAGGCGGAGTTTAAGAGAGGAAGCTAGTTTCCATATTCATATCAGAAACCGTTCGTTCATAGAGCATGAATAATCTTGCTGTTAACATGGCTCCCTGCTGAAAAACAAACAAGGTAGAATGCTTGGGCCCTTCAAATTCAAGCTCGACCAAAAATATCCTCTCTAGAGTAGCATAAGATGACAAACTCACGTTTGGCTAGTCCGTGGCACGAGGCAGCCAAGAAGAGGGCGGAGGTCCTCCGGTCCAAAAAAGGGGGGTGGGGCTGCCTCATTGCAGCAGCTGCAGCTCCATTGCACAAATTACAATCTACTGGCGTCATACATACCACATGACAGATACAGCTCACACTCTAGTCCACAATTGAGTTCGTTTCAAACAAAACTTGGACGCCTGAGGCTCTAGATGAGAGAGAGAAGTAAACTGCGTCCACTGCCGGTGCTAGTGCAAAGGGGGCGTATCCTTTGGGGGCGGCCTAAGGGGCGTATCTTACCCCACGTGACGCTGAATCCCCGCCTCCTGCTGCGGTTGTTAGGATGTCGCTCATTGCCTTTCGAATGAGCTACAAGTGTATTGCTGCACTGCAGCCTAGTTTAAGGAAGTTTACATCGACCGCCAGTTGCTTTTTATCGAAACACACCGCTCAAGCCGAAAACGCAGCGATTATAAAATTTAGTGGGCGGGTCTGAAATTAGTGCAGAAAAGGGGGAGGAGCTGGGCAGCTTGGAGCAGCCCATGCATGATGTACAAATTCAAAGTTTTTCAAATAATCATTAATAAATTACAATGCAGTTATATTTAATTGCCCAAGTAGTTACTTACTTAGTCCTCCCTGCAGTTCTCAACATGGCACAGCTTCTGTAGTAATGATTGCCAGATTATCGTGTTTTGTGCAACTTCCAATCTCTCTTCTAGACATATAATTTTCATCTGCAAGTCGCTGACAGATTCTTTATACGTGTGTGTCTGTGTTGCAGCATCAGCCAATGTTAATTTTGGTCCCAGGGGAGCTACAAATCTGCATCTATTGCTCCTCAAAATTTCTTCGTAGCAATGCTCTTCTGTCTGAACAGACTTCTCTCCTGTAAAATCCAAGGGTAGCATTGCTTCTATATTTTCTGCAACCTTCAGAGGCCCACATACGTCTAGGGTAATGCTAGTGGTTTGGATACCAGTACTTCGATGCTCATTCTCTCTCTCCCTATATTGTAAACTTGCAACTGCGTCTTGTCGGCCGATGTTCTCGGTTTGGGTTGCAGCCTCATTTGAGTTTGTCTGGCTGGTCTGTGTGGTTGCATGGTGAGGGGTGGGTGGGGGTGGGACCTCAGTGTAGGTGTCTTCCATATTTGGTTTGTGTCTATTTTCCTCTGTGGTCCACAGGTCACATCCGCCAGAGGCAATTCTGTATGGGTTAGTGTGATGGTGTTTGCAATGAGCAGTGCATTCAGACTCCTCAGCCGTTTTCTGCTCACTGTGAGCACAATCAACAGCCTCGCCTTCCACTTGGTTACACTCCAGCTCACATGCCTCCCCTGCAACAGTTTGCTGTACTTCTTCACAATCCTGGCTTTGGTTGATATATTTCTTTATTGGTGGGGTAAATATTTTGATGTCTGGTACCATGTGAATGGGGCCTTCGCTAAACTCTGAACAAACAAAAAATGTGAGTATGATTGCTGTACAAGACTCATGTGTTACTATCGTACCTGCTGGAGATACGGTGAACTCCTGGGAAGGAAACGCATCACTTTCAAGGCTCGAACTCAGTTCTTCATCCAGGCACATGAGCTATAATAGAGAAGAAACACACATGCATGATTGCTAGTGCTAAGAATATTAATATGGGTGTACTTTATTTACCTCCTCCATCACTGATATATTCCTGCTTTTGATATTCGGGAACCCAGGAAATGGCTTGCTGGCGGTTGCCCAGCTCTGTGCCTCCGACACCTGCTGTTGAGGTCCAGTGCATAATGTGGAGGCATTCTTTGGTACCAGTTGAGCAGGTGCCGGTAGAGGCTCTTTTCTGAAGACCCGGGATTGTTCACTCTCGGTAAAATCACTCCCTGTGATGAAATTCTTCCATTCTGTGTGACGAGCGCTGGTGTCTTCCTCTACGGGCACATGCTGTGTCTCGCTTCTCTGAAAGCTATGCTCTCGCTCAATCGAGAGCAGCATTCTCTCAAACGTGCTAAGAGATTTGCGTTCATCTCTAGATAATTCTGATTTATCCCGCTTCTCTGCTTGTCTTTCTGGATCAGGTTGGCGATACTGTGTTTCTTGCCTTTTCTTTCTGATCGGCCTGAGTATGCTTTCATCAAAGTTAGTTATTGCAGAATCCATTAGCTTGGAACGTTTTGGGGCAGTTCGCTGTATTGTACATTAGGTGTATGCATACATTTGTTCATACGCACTTACATATATTTAATTCTTCTAAACTCACCCATGACGGCAGCAGTGACAGGGGGTCTTCATCCAGTAGTGAGGCAGCATTTGATTTTGTACTTGAAATAACACTACACATGAAACACACGCAGATATCTGTAAATTACAGTCTCTGGTAGACAACACATACAGGATACCTACCAAGTCTCTTGAGCAGATGAGGTGGGGTCCAGCATCTTCTTCACTGGTAGCACAGCTGCCACACTCTTCTTCTCTTCTACTTCAAACTGTGACATTGCCATGTTGGAATTCTCAGCTATGGTATTTACTTTGAAAGCTTTGCAGCCAAGGTTCCTGTATTAGAATAAATATTAAAATGACAGGACCTGCATCGGTACACGGCTGCTTACATCTGTAGCTATACAATACCTCTTACTCTTACATACCTCAGAGTATCCTTTGCATGGTTGCTTTCTCTCTGGCAATGGTGAAAGTTCAGTAGCGATCCCTTGGTCTGAAGTTGTGGTACTGGGACCCTCTTCTCTTTAGACTTCTTGAAGATCCATGAGCCATAAGGAGTCTAAAAGAGAAATTAAAGCACTAGCTTCCTTGGTATAGATTTTTTTCATAGATAATATATGTTTGGATAGAGTATATCGAATGACACACACAAGTCCAGTACTTGTGGCTCAAAATAGGGATGGTAAGAATTTTATAGGAGAGCTTATAACATGTTTTAAATGTTCAGATGGTTACAAGATAATCAGTTATAACCACCCATAACCATGTATAACCCACCATGTATAACCCAGTATAACCCCTCATAACCACGTATAACCACAATTAACCATGTATAACCCCCTATAACCACCAGTAATTAACCACCTACAGAACAGAACCCTATCTTATAACCATCTGAACATGTTATAAGCTCTCCTATAAAACTCTTACCATCCCTATTTTGAGCCGGGTCTAAAGTCTAGGAAACTGCTTCACCTCATGATCATAGCTCTTGTCCCAGTTGGAGTGTGACTCGTGGGCACCCTGTGAGGTCGTCACCTGTTTCATCTTCATCTGTGCCTGATGATTCCTCTTGGCCGGTACAGTCTGCTCCGTCCACTGAGACCAGGTATCGGATTGGTAGGTCTGGGACTTCTTGCGGACTGGGAACACGGACTCAGTCATGCATGACGTGGATGATGCATTCAGATTTCCCTTCGGGCTCTCTCCGGGGGGTCCCCTCGACAATTTCTCATTCCTCTTCTCTCCCGTAATGGGAGGACCAAAGCTGTCCAGAACAGTGAGATGTGGTACCTTCTGTGTTGATACCTTGGGAAGCTCCTCGTAGAGTGACAGAGAGGAGGAGCTAGCGTCCAGAAAGTCCAGGTCTGATGGGTGCCCGATAGGGGACATTGGAAGCTCCAAGTCTCTTTCGGGCCTCTTCAGATTTCTGAGTCCCTCTAGGTTCACCTTCTGGGCCTTTCTGGTTGGTTCAGTTGTGGACACTGTAAGATCGGTGACATCATTAGCAGCATGATTGGCAAAACTCAACCTATTTCTTAAGGAATATAATTTAATAATTTTGTGTGGATGGCTAGGCTGATGGTTAGGCTGATTGGGAGTCAGGGGGTGGGGGAGGGGCTTCATCTGGGAAGCAAGATAGCATAAAAAACCCTGGCAGAACAGCTAATTTGGAAAGTGAAAACTTTACCGTAGTTACTCAAACTCTTGTTTGTTTTTTATTTAAGAAATTTGCTTTTGAAATTGTCCTATGCCTTGTCTTTGAGAACCTATCAGCATATTAACCTAAATAGAAAAAAATCAGGGAGTAACAGCTGCAAGATAACTCTGGGTGAGGAAGTTCTGGGTTCAAGGCTAGGTTTAACTGTGAGTTGGGGAGCAAGGAAGGCCTGGGTTCAAGGCTAGGTTTAGCTGTGAGTTGGGGAGCAAGGAAGGCCTGGGTTCGAGGCTAGGTTTAGCTGTGAGATAGAATCTGGGGAGCCTGGGTTCGAGGCTAGGTTAAACCCCAGCCCCCCACTGAATAGCAGCAGGACATGGCTAGTGTAGATAGAGAACTGGTTATTTATTACTGAATTTGAAATTTGAATGGAATTTTGACAGAATTACTAATTTTCTATAATGCACAAATAAATGAGTACCTTTGGCAGTGTCATGTGCATGGGTGAGTGCCTGCAAGAAGAGGAGGTCTTGGCTAACAGGCTTCTTAGTCCTGCCTGCTCCTGGGGAGAGGGGCCTGGCCCGCTGTACTCGTGACAGCAGCCGCTTTCGCTCAAAGTAATCCTGCAGAAAAAGAAGAGTCGGTTTAAACTGTACCCATTTGTCTGCTATTAGATGGATAGTGAACCACTTTCAAAGTAAAATATCTTACCTTCTGCACTTTTCTTTCATTTTGCTGCTTGATTCTGCTTCTAGAAATGCAATAGGAATATTAGTAACTAGCGATTATACTCAGACAGCATTAAGTCTCATACCTCGCTCCTCCAACCCAGTTCATTCTGGTTCGAATCTCTCATAGAATTTGCAGGTGGCTTCTGGGTGGAGCTCATTATTAAATGACCCGCCTTACATAAGTCACATGATCCGTCATATGACTGAAAGTACTAGGTACCGATTAATCGCGTAATGGCGACTGGAGGGGACGACAAAGGTTGGACCTTCGACGCATTCGACACAGGGACCCTGCGTGAGTTCTATCGGTATAAGGAGTTAGATATTAGTTGGTATAAGCTACGAGGGGCCTTGATCACTGCAGATGCAATGCGATTATGTGTATTAAAGATATCTCAGGTATTACAAGAGGTCGAAGAAGTAGCTACGTTGCCAATTAACGCTAGTCTCTTTTAATTCTGAATTGTGTGGGCGATGCTGCCTAGAAGGACAATGGTTTGGCGATTCAAATAATTTTAGGTATGAGCTTTTGACCTCAGTTTTTCTAACCCCTCCCCCCTTAAAAAAATGCAGAACTTGCGGGTCAAAAGGAGTTGCGTAACTACACCTCCTTCCTGAGCGAGTACTCTCAGCAGCTGAGGGGCATCGAGCAAGCTCTGGACGACACCCTCGGAGATGCATGGGACTTCACTCTGGACCCCATTACACTACAGGTCGGCTTAGCCTCGTACCTGGCCTAGCCTCCTGGCCACTTCTCTACACAACTGCGAGGCATGGAGGCCTGGGTGTTAGCCTCTGTAGGGGTAGGCTGGTCTATAGGTTTGTAAGCAATTGCAGATTTTAAATTTGGGGTGGACTACTGGAGGTAAACCCGGTATGCAGTCTGACACCCGTTTGTAGGCTGAACATAAATTATTAGCTCATCTTCGTTGTATGTTTCCCTCTCTTTTTAAACCTGGTGTTATAATTACTGCTATAAGCATTTTTGCTAGGTTACTAAAAAAACAAAAACACTGTCTTTCTACCCCAGAGTGCTCACTACGAACATGCTACCCTGTTGGAGCTGGTCAGGACAGACCACAAGGTGAGTGCCATACCTTCCATCTCTCTCCAGCGTACCTCACTTAGCGGTTTCACAGCAGCTGCACAGTCTGTTACTTTTGCCCTCTGCCTGCGCACAGATCCTCAACAAAGTAGTGACTGTGTTTGCAGCCCTGTGTGCTGAGATTGACGAACACAAGCACAAGGTGTGTGTGTGTGTGTGTGTGTGTGAGAGAGAGAGAGAGAGAGAGAGAGAGTTGAGTCTAAACAAACTCTATCTTCTTCTTTCTTTACAGGCAGTCACCAAGTTCTTTCTGCCACTGCTTTTGTATGGGGAAGGAGGTCAGTGCGTTATATTCCGTCTTTAAAAAGATAGAAAATTTTCTGTTTGATGTCGTCTCTGTCTCCTGCCAGGTAACCCCAACGGCATGCTCCAGGAGGGGGAGGCTCAGCTGATGATGGGACGGATACTACATCTCCTTCAGGTCGGCTGACTCTGCGTAGTATAGCTGCAAGGAAATTCCATATGAAGATTATTGTGTTCTCTCCTGTGCCCGGCAGGACCTGTCGCTGTTCGTGAACAGGATAAGTGAGCTAGTGAAGGCCACCATCCAGCAGCTGGCCTCTCTCTACAGTACTGAGGGGTCAGTTGGTAGTCACATGACAGTCATGTGCAGATCACACATTATGCTGTTTTTTTTCTCACTCTGTATTTAGAACACTTCGCGTCATCAACGCCCATGGGATCCATTTGCAGGTCTGTCAAACATCTTGCTACATGCGGCCATGTGGCTATGAAATCCTACAAGGCCAAACTACTCTTTAATCCCAAACTTACTATAGTAAAATCTACTCAAGCTATTACAGATACTATAAAATGAAGGAACCACTTGTGTGTGTGTGACTGTGACTGTGCCTGTTCCCTTTTCAGACGGTATTCGAGCACTTAGGGGCGGCGCTGGGGATTCTTATCACGCTGGACCACGTCTTTGCAAATGCCTTCACTTTCCAAGAGCACTGGAAGCAGTACAAGAGGTATGCAGCCATGTCCCACCAAGGGTATGTCAAGCCATGACCCACCAAGGGTATGTCAAGCCATGTCCCACCAAGGGCATGTCGAGCCATGTCCCACCAAGGGTATGTCGAGCCATGACCCACCAAGGATATGTCAAGCCATGTCCCACCAAGGGTATGTCGAGCCATGTCCCACCAAGGGTATGTCGAGCCATGACCCACCAAGGGTATGTCGAGCCATGTCCCACCAAGGGTATGTGAAGCCATGTCCCACCAAGGGTATGTCGAGCCATGTCCCACCAAGGGTATGTCAAGCCATGTCCCACCAAGGGTATGTCGAGCCATGTCCCACCAAGGGTATGTCAAGCCATGTCCCACCAAGGGTATGTCGAGCCATGTCCCACCAAGGTTATGTCGAGCCATGACCCACCAAGGGTATGTCGAGCCATGTCCCACCAAGGGTATGTCGAGCCATGACCCACCAAGGGTATGTCAAGCCATGTCCCACCAAGGGTATGTCAAGCCATGTCCCACCAAGGGTATGTCAAGCCATGACCCACCAAGGGTATGTCAAGCCATGACCCACCAAGGGTATGTCAAGCCATGTCCCACCAAGGGTATGTCAAGCCATGACCCACCAAGGGTATGTCAAGCCATGACCCACCAAGGGTATGTCAAGCCATGTCCCACCCAGCCATGTCCCACCAAGGGTATGTCAAGCCATGTACCACCAAGGGTATGTCAAGCCATGTCCCACCAAGGGTATGTCAAGCCATGACCCACCAAGGGTATGTCAAGCCATGTCCCACCAAGGGTATGTCAAGCCATGTACCCCCAAGGGTATGTCAAGCCATGTACCATGTACAAGGGTACCTCTTGCTAACAGATAGCTGCTGAGTGGAGCCTGGGAATGAGTTACAAAAGTCGCCTGGTCACCGCTCTTCCATTCTCTTTCCCCCTTCTCCCTTCATCTAGGATCATCACGTCCATCAAGGGAACCCCTGGTGATTATGGTGTTGACGAGGGAAAGCTGAGACCCTTTGAGAAGCTGCTGCAGAATTTGGAAGGGAAGCTCATGGAGGGCCGCATCTTTCAGGTGAGAGTGAAGTGGGTCTCCCGAATGGTTGCACACATGCAATTTTGGACGCCATTTGGCCTCATACCCAGGCCTTCTCTAAAAGTAGCTTTTGGGAAGGACTACATGTAGGTATGAGGCTAGACATCGTTCATAATAGTTCCCTTGCGCACACATGCACACACACACTCACACACACACACACACACACACTCACACACACACTCACACACACACACACACTCACACACACACACTCACACACACTCGCACACTTAGGGTTGCGTCGGACAGATCTTTGACACTCGTGAGGTGAACATCTCTCAAAACCAAGTGCTGGCTGAAGAATTCACCACCAACCTCAGAGGCATCTCCCAATATCTCGAGAGCAGGATAGGTGGGTTTACTGAACCGGTTTGACTGGTTCAAGACCGCGGGCATCAGTCAATGTCATGAAGTCCCTCGATCTATGCACACTCTTCCCTCTCGTTCATCACCCCCACGCGCAGGAGAGACTACCGAGATGGGCCACCGGCAGCAGCTGCTGGGGATGTGTGGTCTCCTGGTGCTGCACTACCAGCTGTACCATGTTCCAGACCGGAGGATCGCCAAACAAGTCTGGGACATCCACAAGAAGGTAAGAGCCGAGGACCAGTTGTGGGGGGAGAGAGAGAGAGGGAGTGGCTGTGCTTTATTTTACATGAGTTGGCTTGGAAAGACCTTGCATGGAGTTTTGATGCTAAAATAGAAAAGCGACAATGTTTGGAGGCTTTCTGCCGCCGAATATTTAGCTGCAATATGGCCATAACCATCTGCAATTGCAAGATGTAGTATCGTATACACGTACCGGTTTCAGCCACTTTTCCCCTGCAGATCCCGGCAGTGCATGTGATCGGAAATGTGGTGTGGTTCCACACAGACTTCCTCCTCACCCAACTTCCTTATATGGCTAAAGTGGTGGACCAAAAGCAGCAGGCCCTAGTGCAGACAAACAGAGTGCTGTTCCTGACCGACTGCAGCCAGACCATGGCGAGGTGACTAGCTCACATCTAGCAGCTCCCCCCCCCCTTTAAAGTGTCATGGGGTAATTGCAGGGGTGTTCTATGTGAGCATGATAACTGAACAGCAGAAGTGGTGTGAGCCACCTATTGGCTGCCAGAATTCCTAGAATGGCTGCTCCTGCGCACGTGTTTGCATGAATGGAGTCTTACCAGAGCTAGGATGAAGCTAGCCTCGCCCCCCCCCCCCCCCGTGATTCATGGCTGGGAACGAGGCTACTGATGAAGCACTAAAGGTTCCTCCCTCCCTCCCTCCCACCCTCCCTCCCACCCTCTCTCCCTCCCTCCCTCCCTCTCTCCCTCCCTCCCCTCTCTCCTTTCCTCCCTCTCACCCTCCCTCCCCTCTCTCCCTCCCTCTCTCCCTCCCTCCCTCCCTCCCCTAGGCGCTCTCAGCAGTTTTACCTTCAAGTATCGTCTTGGATGATTCGAATGGAGTCTGAGGTTCCAGTGAAGGGCCAGAAGTCCTCTCTCAAGAGTGATATAAACAACAGAGCAACCCTCTTCATTCAGGTACACATTCAGTGACATGCCATGTGTTTATTTATAGCTGATCCATGTACCTGATGACTGGTAATTTGTGACTGTTCGTCCTTTAGTTTGTTACGGTGTTTGTGTTTCACCACGTACTTAAGGACATACGATACAAGTCACTTTAGTGATTCATTATTGAAGTAGTGACTGGTTTATGTTTTACCTTGAATAGTAAGGACAATGTTTCTTGTGCCATTACCCAATGGGATTGCTGCTTCCACACACTGTACATAGTACATTACTACAGGTATCTAAATAAAGCAGCTTAATTAACTATCGTAAAGTTAACCGCCAATTTAGTTGAAGTAATCAGACAATTGCCAATAGGTTGGGGCACGCTTAGTAAAAGACGAACTTGTAAAAGCTGTGTTCCTGACTGTACTCGAGCTATTGTAATCGGATACTGTATCTCTTGTGCCAAAAAAAGAAGAGTGCTTGTATTGCTCTCTGGTCTCCATTAAATCCAGGGGTTTACATTTCTGGTACAGTGCGACAGACACACCAACTCTCCCACCCCCTCAGGGCATGCTGCTGGCCTACAGCATGAGCAACCTGGTGCGCACGCTCCTCAGTCTCCACTCCGCCCTCGGAAAACCCATGACCAAGTCCGCTGTCCTGGCAGTGTGCCGCATTCTGGAGCTGCTCAAGTGCATCCAGTACACGTTCCACCGGCAGGCCATGTCCATGGTGGATTACGTGGCACTAGTGGTCAACCACTACGAGCTGATGCTGCTGTCGTACCTGGAGGCTACATCTGTGAGCTGATCTCTATTGGGGGGGGGGGGGGGCTAACATGCATGTGTGCGCATGTCTGATGGTCGGCTAATATTCCATGTATTTGTATTCCTTGAAAAATAACAGTTGGTTGGCTAGTGGAATTCCTAACTCTTAACTCCAACTAGAAGTTTTCAAATCAAAAAATGAAATTGTTGATGTTTTAACTACACTTCTGAAGAAACTTTGTAATCGTGGATACACTACTTATTGCCATGACTACACCGAGTAGACACATATTATCCCTTTATGTTTTCATTCTCCCCCCAGCGGTCCATTCAAGATACTCAACAGAAGGGCTATTCTGAGAGATCATTGGTAAGAATTGGTTGATACCCACCCTAGCCTCATACCCGGCGCCGGATACCAGTAGGAGGCTCATACCAGTACCCAGTACCGGGTACCAGTAGAAAGCTCATACCAATACCTGGCGCCGTACCCACCACCATTACATTTAGTGTGTGCTGTGACCTCATTCAGGATATATTGGCAGCTGTCACTCTCATGAAGATGGTACTCAATGGTCCAGGTGAGCTACATGTATTAGTCATGTAATTGTCACATGACTAGACATGATGTTTGTGTGTGCTATGCTCCTGTGCTCTAGGCATGTTTCCTCGTTCCTAAGTGGACAAACAGTGTGATAACACGTGTTGACTTACTAGAAAACACAAGGCTAATGTAACTAGCTATGTCATGTGACTGTGCTGTAGTACTACTACAACCACACTGCATAATTTTATATTGAAATTAAAACCTTGATAGTACCATTCACTCGTCCTAATTTGAATTGGAGCCAAGCTGTTAATGGACTGCTGGATATAGGCTGTAATGTACAATGTTTTGTCCCCTCTCCAGGCACAAGGGAGAGACGACTGATTGCTCGCTTAGCCTACCACTTCACCCTACCGGTATGTAGTGCAGTGACTACACAAATCGTGTATGTGTGAGTAGTGACCAGCAAGGGATGGTTGCCAGTAGCGACCAGCAAGGAATGTTTGCCATTCATCAGAGTAATATCTGTTCTTTGTTGTTCCCATAGCGACAAGGCAAGGAGGAAGATAAGGTCCCTGGTCTGATGAGGAAGTTGGATGCCATCTGTGAGCTACGGGCAAGGTCAGCCAGGAGGGGGCGGGGCCAGTATTAATTATTGTTTATTAATTAATGATAAGGCACTATTTATGAATTTAGTGTTTGGCTGAAGCCTAATGAGGTTTTTTGTCTGTCCAGGGTTCAGGAAGTATGCGACTGCAGGTTCCTGTATTGGCACAAGGTAGAGTTGCTAGAGTCATGTGATAGTCACATGATAGTCACATACTGATCACATGAAATTTTACCATGGCAGGAGGTGCTGGTTCCCCTCTATTTTGCTCACATCTATGAGAATCCCACTGACGCCCACAGGTTGCATGTGAGTCATGTGGTGATATTGCTATGATGATAATATTGTGATAATATTGTGATAGCATAATGTAGTGGTAATATTGTGATAGTATAATGTAGTGATAATTATTATTGACATAATTATTGTTTTATGCAGACAGTTATTTTCAGTACGAGATTTCCTCCAATGTAGTTTGTATTGCCAAAATAAGATCGGTAGTGCTAGACTGTCCTCAGCGCATTCCACATTCTGAAAGTGGTCTGGGAATGAGACTGATGATAAGGTCTAATGGCTCATTCTCAGTTTGGCAAATATGTCAGAGTAGGCGTGACCCAGAAGTCATGTGATTTCTTGCCCCAACAATGTTCAGCGATGCTACGTTATCACGTGAACAAATTTAACCCTTTCGTCAACGTACTATTTAGTACCGTGACAAAAGATATATTCGCCTAACTGTTCTAACACACTTCCACACATAAATGCACACTACAGTACATGTTTGTGGCCCTGAGAGACTGTGTGCCTGCCCTCAAGTGGTGCCGACACCAAGACTCTCCTGACACTCTCCTGAGGATGTTTGAACAGGAGGTGGAGAGGTCAGCAGTAGCTAGCTGTCTGCCCGTTGCCGTCTTACCTCACACTGTGGATCCCATGGCTGTGTGGGTTATTAGGGTTGAGTGTGAGGCTATGTGTCCCTTATGGTGGACTAAGTCCAGTGCACCGGTAGCCTTTTCATGAGCCCTGGTAAGGTCTCTACAGATCAGTGGTAGGAGGTTGGAGTGTAAGGTTGTGTGTAGAGAGTGGCAGTTGTAGCTACCTCTTTGGAGCTGCTGTATCTGTCAGAGGTTGATTGCTGAAGCACATCTATTGGTGCTTTATGCCTACATAAATTATAATATTTCACACACACACACACAGGTACTTGAAGGAAAAAATCCTTCAGCCTTTGTGTCTTGCAATCGAAGAGGACCTTCGACTGAGCTCCCACCTCCATCTAAAGCTGGACGACAGGAACCCCTTCAAAGTACGATGACATAATGCATGCAACCAACCATAGTGGGTCTATGGGAGAGACGATGTAATCATAAACTCCCACACTGCAGGTTGGTCTGCGAGACTTGAAACACTTCATTGAAGTGAAACCCATTCGGTTCTTTGATAGGAGCATTGACATCAAAGGTACTGTTGCATGCCTTACTTTATGGTAGTTAACAGTGCAGTTGTTAAGTGAGCTACCAGACCAAGTCATAACCCTGGGAGAGAGAGGAGGTGTGCAGTGCAGCAAGGATAACCTATTAAGCGTTATACACAGCTGCAAGTCATTAGTCAACTTGCGCCATTAGCGCTGGCCTCACTTCTAGACTCCACCCCTCAGCTTAACAATCAATAGCTCTGGCCCCACTTCCAGACAATAGCTCTGGCCCCACTCCCAGACTCCACCCCTCTACTTAACAATAGCTCTGGCCCCACTTCCAGACTCCACCCCTCTACTTAACAATAGCTCTGGCCCCACTTCCAGACTCCACATCTACTTAACTATAGCTCTGGCCCCACTTCCAGACTCCACCCCTCTACTTAACAATAGCTCTGGCCCCACTTCCAGACTCCACCCCTCTACTTAACAATAGCTCTGGCCTCACTTCCAGACTCCACCCCTCTACTTAACAATAGCTCTGGCCCCACTCCCAGACTCCACCCCTCTACTTAACAATAGCTCTGGCCTCACTTCCAGACTCCACCCCTCTACTTAACAATAGCTCTGGCCCCACTTCCAGACTCCACCCCTCTACTTAACAATAGCTCTGGCCCCACTCCCAGACTCCACCCCTCTACTTAACAATAGCTCTGGCCCCACTCCCAGACTCCACCCCTCTACTTAACAATAGCTCTGGCCCCACTTCCAGACTCCACCCCTCTACTTAACAATAGCTCTGGCCTCACTCCCAGACTCCACCCCTCTACTTAACAATAGCTCTGGCCCCACTCCCAGACTCCACCCCTCTACTTAACAATAGCTCTGGCCCCACTCCCAGACTCCACCCCTCTACTTAACAATAGCTCTGGCCCCACTCCCAGACTCCACCCCTAGCTTTTTTACACATGATGTAATTGTTTTAAACAAAGCTAGGGGGTGGAGCCCAGTAAAATTGGTTGCAAAAATTACCAGTATGCTGGCAAATTGGCATACAAAGAGAGTCAACTCAGTTGCTGACTGGATCCTCCAGCTCATGTGACCCACTACCTCGACACCACCTTTTACAACCTCACAACCGTTGCCCTGCATGACTGGAAGACGTATGGAGACATGAGGAACCTTGCGGAACAGAAGTACGGCCTCGTCATGCTCGAGCCACACCTACCCAGCGCCACGCTTGAGCAGGTTTGTGTGTATGATGTAATGATGGATGTGGAGCATAGTAGGTCTATGTAGTGTATGATGTAATTCCTGTGCTCCTCTGTAGGGTTTGGACGTTCTGGAGATCATGAGAAAAATTCATGTGTTTGTGGTTCACTACTGCTATAATTTGAACAACCAGGTGAGGGCGGAGTTTTTGGATTTCTTCCGAAAACGGGGCCTATCATAGTTTGTAGCTACTGTCATACTGAAACTGAAGCTATAGGACTAGTATTGTTGCCTAATTGCTTGGTTTCAAGTAGTTACGTGCAGTTGCCAAGTCAGCTACATCTCTTGGTCACCCACTGTTAGATCTTTGTGGAACGGATGTCCACTAACAAGCACCTGAACACTATCAACATCCGTCACATCGCCAACTCCATTCGGACACACGGGACGGGCATTATGAATACCACTGTGAGTTGGGCAAGGGGGAGGGGCTGGATGCGTATCAGGAATACCACTGAGTTGGGGGAGTGGGAGGAGCTGGAAAGGGGAGGGGGCGGGTGGGAGGCACTGGGTATTGGGATTAACTGTAAGTCGGAGAAGGGGGAGGAGCTGGGTGGGAGAGGCATTGGTATCATTACACATGAGGGGTGGGGAGGGGCTGAGGATGTGCCATAGCTGTTACCCTTGCAATGTTCTCCTCCTCCCTGCCCCCCCTCCCTACCTCCCAGGTGAACTTCACTTACCAGTTCCTGCGCAAGAAGTTCTTCATCTTCTCCCAGTTCATGTACGATGAGTACATCAAAGCCAGGCTGCTCAAGGTACAGGGGTCATCGTGACATGGTAACTATGGCAACATGATAGGAAAAACTCAGAACCTGCTATACATGTATTGCATGGTGACATGTAATGTTGAGTTTGATTGGTTAATTTCACGTACATTGTAGCTGAATTTGTCGTCACTGAAGCGTTACTGAATTTCATAGCAGTTAACTATAGAGGCATAAATTGTAGTGCCATCTAAGATTTCACCTTCTGCAGGAAGTTCGCTTCTACAAGGAGACAAAGTTTGCTCTTGACCAGCAGGTGAGTTGATAGTGACTATGGAAACAGAACTGATGGTTTATTCCTAATCTTGCTTCCTGCTCTCCATCTGGCCCCGCCCTCCTCCCCCAGTACCCTGTAGCTAGGGCGGAGAAGTTCAACAAGGTCATCCGAAAACTGGGCTCCAGCCCTGAGGGGTTAAGCTACCTTGACCAATTCAGGGTCCTCATCACGCAGATCGGTAGGTGACACAGACAGACTGCCTAGCCTCGTGTGTGTTACATAATGCAACGAACGAAACGAGCGAGACTGCAAGCGACAAAAGCTGGGTGGAGGCCTTGGAACGAGCGAGACTGCAAGCGACAAAAGCTGGGTGGAGGCCTTGGAACGAGCGAGACTGCAAGCGACAAAAGCTGGGTGGAGGCCTTGGAACGAGCGAGACTGCAAGCGACAAAAGCTGGGTGGAGGCCTTGGAACGAGGCTATGGACTGCCCTTCCACTGTTTTTGTTTTTGTTTTTTTATGGAAGCCACTACTCACACAGACCCGGGACGATTTTTTTTGCCTGAGATACTTTTCCCTCTGTTTGTACTTACTCTGTAGGCAATGCGATGGGCTACATCCGAATGATCCGGTCTGGCGGTCTCCACTGCTGTAGCAATGCCATCAGGTGGGAACAGTAATGGAAGATACTGTAGAGGCTCATGGGCACTTACCATATCACATGCAGAGACATGCATGTGTACATGTATGTGTACCAGTGCTACGTAGCTATGTATGTAAATCTCCCTTGCCAGATTTGTTCCAGACTTGGAAGACATCGTTTCGTTTGAGGATCTCGTCACAGAGGGGGGGATGCCGAAGGAGACGGTGGAGGCAGCAAGGTGGGTAGCCTTGTTCCCAGGGTCTTGGCGTGAGGGAGACTGCCTGGGGGCAGAGCGAGAGAGACTGACTGGCTTAAAGGTGTTTGTAGTGTTGAAATGAAAACATTTTTTGCGCAGGATATTTGATGCTGTTGTGGGTAACCTTGCAAAGAACTTTGCCGAGGGAACTGAGTACTTCAAGGTAGGGCTCTCTACTTGTATGCTAGCTTATAGTGCATCACATATCAGCTTGCTAACGTCTCCCTCCGTTCATCCCTCCCTCCCTCCCTCCCTCCGTCCATCCCTCCCCCTCTCTCCTCCTTCCCTCCCTCCCTCCATCCCTTCCTTGACCCCTACATTAGCTCCTAGTTGATGTCTTTGCCCCCGTGTTTCGCAACCCAAAGAACCGCCACCTTCAGAACTTCTACATGATCGTCCCGCCACTGGTGAGCCGACGTAGTCTCACTGACAAGTGTGTGTGGGAGATGGAGGGTGGGGAGAGTGAATTGAAGTGTGTTCAAGCTTCCGTATATTATACGATGCATGTTGTCAATGTGGTACACAGTTGGTGTAACCACTTATGGAATATCAAACGGAAATGAAATTTACTGTCCTCCCCCAGAGGAATGATTTCTTTCTGCTTACGTTCTCTGCAGACTATGAACTATGTGGAGTATATGATGAACGCCAAGGACAAGATGAACAAGAAGAACAAGCAAGGAGCGGCCTTCACGGACGACGGCTTCGCCATTGGTAGGCCATCTCAGAACTGTGTGGGTATTTCATGCTTCATCAGGGAAAGATCATGTGATATGCATGTGATTCCCTTTGTAGGTGTGGCCTACATCCTGAAGCTAGTGGACCAGTACCATGCCTTTGACTCCCTCCACTGGTTCGGCTCAGTGCGGCTCAAGTACAGCGAAGAACTGGTAAGACCTTCTACATGAGGGGCTAGAGACAGCCTGAACGTGGTATGGGATCGTTTATTGCCAAACACTATTTTTTTTTTTGTATAGCCTAGAAATGAGACTTCAAACACTTAGTCTCGGTTACCCAGACTGAGACCACTTCCAATTGTTCAGAGACCAAATAAGGGTCGTTATTGTGAGAGAAAATGACTGCAATTTTCACATCTTTTGGAGATGTGTAGACCTTTCCACAAGGGCATTCATAGACTTTAGGTAGTGCTGGAGTGAGCTAATCACCTGCCCCGCCCCCTTCCTCTCTCTCCTCTGCAGAGGATGGTGAGACAGTCGGGTGAGCGAGGACGCGGGGACGAGAAACTGCAGCAGACCATTCAGCTCTCACTCAAGAGAGTGGAGAGCTACATGAGGGTGGGTGAATTATGGAGTGAGAGTGGGAGAGCTGCATGAGGGTGGGTGAATTATAGAGTGAGAGTGTAGAGCTGCATGAGGGTGGGTGAATTATAGAGTGAGTGGGAGAGCTGCATGAGGGTGGGTGAATTATAGAGTGAGAGTGGAGAGCTTGAGAGTGGGAGAGCTGCATGAGGGTGGGTGAATTATAGAGTGAGAGTGTAGAGCTGCATGAGGGTGGGTGAATTATAGAGTGAGAGTGGAGAGCTACTGAGAGTGGGCGAATTATAGAGTAAGAAACTGGAAAGTGGTCCTCATTCCAGGAGGACATATCTCTGGTAATTCACAGTGTCTTATTTTGGTATTGTTCGTATGGTGATCAGTTTGAATAGCTTTACAGACGGGTTTGTTTTTATCCTATGCTCTTATTACTTGCTGTATATAGTAGTCGCTCCCTACTCCTGTGTGCTGATTACCTCGGGATTACACCATTACATCATTGTATTTGTCTCAGGAGTTTGAGCTGCTGGACTATTCCCTGAGCAGCGCCCGGATCTTCTTCCGTGCCGACCTCACGGCAGCTGAGGAGAGTGAGCAAAAGGGAGGGGAGACGGCCGAGGGTGAGACCACTAACACCCTGAGTTCTGTTGCGTATCCTAGCCTCGTATCCAGGCCACCTTGTCCCAGACCTGACCTGGGAATGAGCCTTAGCCTTCCATGCTCCAGACCTGGGAATGAGCCTACCCAGTTGTCGTGATGCATTCGCTCTCTCCCTTCTTTCCTCCCTCCCTCCCTTCCTCATTCGTAGGAGGAGTCAGTGAAGGGGCTCCGGCTGATACACAGACCTCTGAGGGTGCTGCGGGACCCCCACCCCCTCCCACTGATGGAGGTGAGTCTGTCTATCTGTCTGTCTGTATGTATTCTTGTTTGTAAAATGTTTACTATTTTTCCTCTCCTATTTTAGGCGGTGCACCTCCTCCACCCCCTCCTCCCCCGCCCCCACCCCCCCCACCCCCGGCATAGCACAGTGGAACTCCATTTCAATTCTGTTGATTGTAAACTGTATACCCTACATTATAGCAGATTTATTTCCACTATTTGTATATTTTCAGATGAATTGTCTGCTCGATACCCAAAGACTTTAATACATGCGGTATCCTTGATAATATTGTGGTATCGCGATAATACCATATTACAACACTGAACCGTAAGGTACGCGAATTATTTCAATTATCAGAAAATTTATTAACAACAAAACATCCCTTCGTTAGCCACGCCCTCGCAACTTAACACCTGATCGCCATCAAGGAACGGCAGTAAGCTTACTCTATGGTGCAATTATAACTAGCTGCAGCCTGCAAGCCGCTATGGCCTTCCTTCGTGTCAAACTCCTAGAGGCCATAGTCGACCATACCAAACCGAACGAGCCGTACTGCGCCGTGAATGTCTTGGAAGCTACCGCAAACCCGGACGGCTCGACGGCCTATAAACAGAAAAAGAAGACTTTCTACCCGGACTGGGATCGCTGCTTTGATTCACATCTCCGCCATGGGCGAAGGATGCAGATCATGGTGATGGATCGGCCCGACGATGTGCCCCTAGCGGAGGTGACGGTAGAGACAGAAGCTCTGGCGCGCGAGTGCGAAGAAGAAGATGCCAGTGCTGCAGTGAAATTGGCCGTAAGACTTGGCTAATATGTGTTATTGTGTATTTGCTAGGCCATTATTTTAGGCTTTTAGATGGCTGCCTGCATAAAGAGGCTAGGGGGTGGCTTACAAGCCCCTCCACCGACACAATAGGCCCTCCCCTTTTAACGTACTGCAGCGAGAAGCTGCCTCCTGTCTGAGTTTGGTCTGCAGTTTGTAGACACTACCCAGAGTTTGAAGTAAAAAGCATACGCCCTATGACTGCCAAATTTTGCAAACAAGCATAAGAAACCCTTTTCTTAACACTCACCACCATACCACTGGACAGTGGAGTGGTAAGTTCTTGGATTGACTGAGGGTAGTTGTTACAGTGGGTGGAAACAGTGCAGTATGTTACCAAACAGCTTATCACTGGCTCCTTGGAGCACAGCCAAACAGCTACACTTGTGCACCACCAAAAACAGTTACAACTCAGTTTAGAATTCCCAAGCCAGAGCTGTGTCCCACCCCATAGTTGAGTGTACTTGCTAACTCAGGGTCCTCCCCTCAGCCAGTGTGCTAGCATTAGTACAGTGTATGATTATTTAGTCACTCTTCAGTGGAGTAGGATACGCTAATATATGCTTCGTCTCGTTCCCAGTCCACAAATGCCTATGAGTGCTTGTCGTGCGAACAAAGCTGACTTGTGCATGATCCTGCCGTAAAATATTCTGCGCATTCATCTATACTGACAAGGACTGGAAATTTTTGTATGCTTGTACGTTAGCTTAACAGTCATTATTATATGAGTGTTTAATATGCGTGGCTTTTTTGCATTGTATGTACTATTGGTGGTACCCGTTCAGTGTAATATCATGCACTTCTGTGGTGTGAGAAAAACATTCCTGACACTAGTCAGGAATATAATTATCACAGAAGTAGTACAAATTTGCTACAAGTGTCACAGGTTTGATGTGACAAATCACACACCTGCTTTCCTCCACTTTATCGCAGCTTGACCTGAGGCCTTCAGGAAAGATCATCGTGCAAGTTAAACTCTACGGCAAGCTCTCGAGTGCAGGTACGAGTAGGAATAAGGCTATATGTGGGAGTGATGGCAAGGGATGAATTATTCTCATCACTGATCCGTTACTAATCTCCTAAGTGGCACAACACTTTACACATTGCAACAGTGATGCAGAGCCAGGGCTACCCATTTCTCTGTCACATACATTACCAATATATTCCCAGAAATGGAAAATTATGTGTTAAATGTCTAATCAGCCCCTCCTAGAACTGGTAAGATGTTTTTTTGTGTAGTTGCCAAGAATATTAATAAGAGTTGCAGTACTAGGTGGTACCTACATGTAGGCCTGCTGTGATTTTGCCAGCATAATTCTAGGAATTAAAACCTTGTCGAAGCATCAGGAATAATGCAAGAATAATCAGGAAATAATCAGTCATATACAGGAATATTTTGTGCGCCTAACTGTGTCATTACGTTACTATGCCACTGGAAGTTTACAGCCAATAGGCCAAGGTACATCAGGCTAGCTTCGTATTGTGTTGCCTTGACAACGAAAAAGTGGTAGCTAGCGATAGTACTTCTGTTTTGGCAAGCTCTGGCATCTAACTGGTGAATAACTGGTCCTAAACTAGAAATTGTAGGGGAATATTTGGAGGAATTTTTGAGAAATGCAGAATGGGAAAGTTTGGAGCATGATAGCCTCAGGCCTAGTGATACCTGCTATTATTGATAAAGGCAACCAGTAACACCTACGTTAATTAACTGGGTGTTTACCTGCTTTGTGTACATGTACATGTACATGTACTAGCATGTAGAGCATGCACATGTGTATGTAGCTTGTGTTGCTGTGTAAACCAGACAAACCAGCAGCTATGAAACCCTTCACTATGTTTACAGCCAACCACATACCTCTAGAACAGATGATTGCCATAATTAGCGTTCTCTTTGAAGACCTAGGCCACTGCTAAGCCTTCCTTCAATGGCTGGGCATACTTCTGGTCCATGGCGTAATTGTATCGCAGTCTAGATTCAAAAAAAACAACGGTAGTATTCCTAACAAGGAGAGAGTGTCTGTGCCTGCATTAGTGAGAAAGGTAAAGGGTGCCAACGGGCACTGTGACAAGCAGATCCAATTTTCATAAACAGTTGTTTTTATGGCTTATGCATGCCAATTTTAGCTCCATCATGTGATACCATTCAGCTTTTGATGCAGACCAAACAAAAGCTGGTCCTCTATCACTACTTCCATAAGTGGGCAGCTAACTGTAACCTCCTACAGACATGGGTCAAACAACAGTGTGCCATGAATCCGTTTTACAGCCGTTTTAGGGAAACCTTGTGATCTAAGAACTTAGTCATGTAAACACACTTGAAGTAACTTCATTCCACTCTTTATAGTCCCATTCCCAAGCCCCACTCTCCAGCTTTTTCTTAACCTCATTCCCAGGTTTTCTTCAGTGTTCTTATAGCCTTGTTCCCATGCAAGCTCACAGCTGCAAGTGACATGGAGTCCCAAATAATGAGTACCAGACCACTTCTTTGTGACCATTCAAAGCACTCAACTAGTATGTCAGTCAGTGCACAACCCTTCAACCAGATTTTCTCTCTTAGCTGTGGAGTTTTCAACCAAATCTGGGCAGGGGCCCTGGGTACAAAACCCAGTTGAAGCTAAGTATATGCGTGCTGTTTTTCACAGAGCAAATGTTCGTGAAATGCTACAAAGCACTGTCTAAAATTCACAATTCTGCGCAGCAATGATATTTTGGGGCGGGACAATTTGTGAGTACTAAAATTCACGGTTGCGATGTATATAACATCCCTCCTGTAGAAACAGTGCATATGCGGCATAGCCTCGTCAACGCCTGGGTGTAAGGGGGGTTGACAGTGCCTGGGTGTAAGGAGGGTAACCAGAAGTCTGCCGAGCAAGGTGTTGTCTGTCGGGTCATTACTGCATGAATGGAGGGTGGAGAGACTGTGGATGTTGCCTGCCAAACTCCTTCGCATTGTTGGTGCATATACAGTGCAACCTTTCAAAGTTAGTGTGTGTAGTTGCTAATTGAGGGAGTTCCTCTGGTGCATGGTACATCTTGTGGTGCTAGTAACTCGTGTGCGGCAGTCTTGGGTAGAACACAAACTGCATATTTTGATTACAATACTGCATTCAAAGTACTATATCTCATTAAGGGTGGGCTTATTATGTGCTGTGCGGTAGCGTCAATATGTGAGGTTTCTACGCAGCGTGTATGAACCCCACCCTTAACAGAAGTTTTTAGATACAGCACTTTGAATGTAGTGACATGATCGAAATACACGATGGAATAATGTTTGTTTTTTACCCGGGACTGCCACGTGTGGGGAAATATTTCTGTCTCCGTCCATTCTGTTGTGGCTATGCAATGATGTACCCACTTGTATCTGAATCCCATAGAACCAGAGGGTGTATGTGAGCCATAATTGCCTCCCTCGAGGTACATGTAGGAAATTAGGGCTCATAATTCCCTCCCTCTGGCTATACTGATTGTGACCAATCACAGGAGATGAATAGCACGTTTATACTATTGCCATAGCATCCATTATAGTACATAGTCTAGCTCATAAGAGGTGGTGTTGTTCTTCGCTTTGCTCCACATCTCAAAGGCTGCGTTTCTCAAACATCTGCAGCGTTCAAGTTCGAGCTCGAAGTGCTTGCAAAAGGGGGAGGAGTTTGGCATTAACTCCTCCTATATTGTCATTAGCTGCAGCTCACAGCTTGTGCTCAATAAACATTCAGAGCTCTGTTGTTGAAAATGGTGGCACGTGAGACTATACTATAGCTGGCTAGTATGCGTGAATGTAACAAGGTAACTTCTGTTGACCAACCAGGTACATGCTTGCTTGGCCTCCAGGGATATATAATACTTACAGGAAAGTTGTCAGGGATTTATGGCAACGTAAACAAACCTCGTCCTCGGGCTATATACCGCTCTCAGAATTGGTTAGTTCACTGCCATAAATCCCTGACTACTGTTTATAACTACAACGTATATTATAGCCCAAAATTTAACAACGCCAATTGCTTAATCATTCCTAAGTAGGACTTTTGAAACATGATAGTCAAATTTTAGTCTCCTTAGCCACCATATTCCATGGGAAGCCTTAGCAGGGCAAGGCCTCGTTGATTAGTAGCCATGGAAACCCTAATTTCAAACTAGATAAACACAGCACCAGCTGCTCTGTTATAGAATGTTACATGCAAGGTACTCTTCTTGACGTAGTAGAGTTCTAGAGACAAACTATGCACAGGTGTATGGCTGCACTTTGGTAATGGTTTCTGCCATCTCTAGAGCTGCTAACTACACACAGTTGTATAATTAGAACACCTTGGCACGCTGTCCTGTGTGTAAGCCCATGGGCTTATAATAAAAGGATGCACATACGCACCTATTCGCTCATGGGGTTATGAGTATCTTGGTGAAGCTACATGTAGCCTGCCTGTCTTCCAATTTTGCTTACAGCTGTAGAGTAAAATGTGCACAGCTGCAAGAAAATTTGGGCAAAAGGCTTGGGACGAGGCTAGACAATGCTACACCGTATGAGCACAGGGGATTCTGAAACTACATGTACACACCTTATTTGGAATGGACTACACATTAAGGGAGTAGTACATAGCTAAGAGGATAGTACGTGCTCAAATAAGTTACAATAAGCATTCCTGTCCACTCTAACAAGCCCCAGTTCCAATTGAGTGGTTGCTACTTTCTCTGCTGTTTACATAGTGTGCTGGAGCATACCAAATTGGCATAGTAGCATGATAAGCTCCATGGAGTGGGGAATGGAATGCAGCTTGAAAGGAAATGGCTCCATGCCTTGACAGCACATGAACTCGGTATCTACACACAAGCCTGGCTACCAACAGCTTATGCAAGTTTGCCGAGTATGAGCTTAGCTATATCAGTTAGCCCACACTCACATATGCACGAGCCTATATACTGAGTGATAATGTATTTTCACAGGTGGAATATTTCCCTAGCCCCGCCCACAGGAAGTGGTAGGCAAGAGACAACCTTAAGTAATAACTGCTACCATGAGAACACAAATTTAACCCTCAACCATATTTGCTGTACCTGGAGCACAAACATGGCCCTAAATTCCATTTTTGGCTGCTATTACCCTCTTGCCTATGAATGTGTAACTCATGGATGCTAGCCACGGACCACTTTCATGTGGTCGCTTTGAGGCCCACTCACTTGCCAAAACTGAAGCTATGCCTTACAGGGTAAAGCATTAATAGTTGCTCGTGTGTAGTGCTAATTTGCATTGTAGGTTGCGACCAATTTCCTAGCTAATAGCGCATAATATGCATGACGTTGCAGCCGTGTTTCCGGGAACAGTGCGAGACTTTCAAGGATTCAGAATTCAAATTTTGCTGCACAGTAGCCTGTAGTGTACCATAATACGTAATCCCTTAAGTTGCCAGTTGCCGTGAGGTTGCTGTGCCAACAGAGTCCCTAGAACCACAGCTCAGACACTTGAAGTTCTGAGGTCAGTACCTCAAACATTCTCAAGTGGTTTCTGTGCATGCAAACACTCACAGGCCCCCCCCCCTCCCCGGCACAGTTTTTGTCGCTCACAGTACAAGGCTGAGGGGAACAGTGGAAGGAATTGCGTAGCCAATATTGCCACCGCAAAGTTGATGACCACTCAGAGTTGTATGGCTTTACGATGAGTGGAGCTGCGTCTTTACCCCTGTTATGCCCTCAGCCCCATTACGCTCAATTATATGACTAATTCTGGTGATCAAATTTTGGTTGAGTTCAGTAGGTGGCCTTTGCATGATGTAAACTGACGTTTGATTATGGTCTTCAAAATTTTAATGGTTTTCAAAATTTCCACATTGCTGTTCTCTAATTAAAGAAAGCAGTGAAATATTAAAGTATTATGTCCACAACAATGTCTGACATAATTCCCTTTTGCCAAGGTATACCTATTATTTTTGAATTATCATGCCTACCTCTAGAGATGAGAGAACATGCTTCGGTGTCGCATGCGTACATGCCAGCATTTTGTATTAACAGTGTGTGTGCACTCCATATATGTACTGCATATATACAGTACATGCACACCATTGCATATACATACATGCATGTACGCCTACCAACATGTAACTGATACGACATTGATATTGTTACACCAATCATCGCCCGACATTTGATATGTATCAGAGTGGCTTGGACAATGGCGTCTCATGACGGGAAAGCAGCCGAATACAACCAAGCAGTAGCTTTTCTCATTAACCTCAATGCACGCATAAGGGCATATGTGGTTGATGCAATCCCTACACACATTCCATACCCTGCTTCCTGTATAGCCCTAGTATCCCATATGCTGTGAGCAGTGTGGCCATATCAATACCATCGCTGCTAAAACAGGAGGAATCAATTGTCTGGTGTTGGTATCTGTGGTGTTGGTATCACCCTAATATGATTTTAGAGGATGTGGGTTTGTCTTACCTCAGATCTCTCACTGAGATTCACACCTTAAACTGAGGCAATATTTTGTACTCCTTTGGAGGGTGTAGTGACCAAAGCCTACGTCCCTGTACATTGGGCAGTAGGGCCTCAAATGAGTGCTTCAATGGGCGTGTATCTTCCCGTATTATACATGTGAGTACAGGTATAGTATTCCCTGCTCGGCTGTCACTTGAGTCTAATGCTGGTGCAGTGAGCTGAGTCCAGAATTATGTCACACACACACACGAATGCACGCACATACACACACACACACACACACAGATAATGGTGAAGACCTAGCCAATCGAACCCCTGAGAATATAGAGTCCCTTCCAAAGAATGCCACCGCCCTCAGAGGGAGGCGGGGCGCCATGCACGTCCGAAAGGCCATCACTGAGGAGGTGAAAGGTCATAATTTCCTGAGGAAATTTTTCCGAAAGCCAATCTACTGCTCCCTTTGTCACGAGTTTCTGTGGTGAGTAGTAGCCTGGTCCCTGTCTCCACTCCATTCCAGTGTGGGGAGTAGTAGCCACATTCGGATTCCCAGTTTCCACTCCATACTGTGAGAAGCCGTTGAGTGGAGGCTGGGAATAAGGCTAGATGAGTACAACGATCCTAAGACTGCATGTACAGCAAATTTTTTGAGAGGGGTCATTGACCTTTGTGGATCAGAGCCCTCTAACTGTTTCATAGCAAATTCGTTTACAGACTGGTTTGTCTGTAGCACATACAGCTGTATGGCTGGTGTAGGTAGTAATAGCATGAGTAATGCCTCTGGAGTTACTTGGTGATCGAGGATTTTGTTGGTACACAGGTACGAGGCTTGGCTGCTATCAGCCTCGTTCTCAGGCCACACACCCTTACATGGGGGTGGGGCCTGAATACGAAGCTAGGCTGGCACCAGCTGTTTGTGCCCCTTGTAGCTTGGCTGCTATCAGCCTCGTACCCAGGCCACACCCCGGGGGGGGGGGGGGCTGGATACGAGGCTAGGCTGGTACCAGCTGTTTGTGCCCCTTGTAGCTTGGCTGCTATCAGCCTTGTTCCAAGGTGATGAGGCTAGGCTGCTACCAGCTCCTTGTAGCTTGGCTGCTATCAGCTGTGTGACATATCTTTTGTATGTTTTCTTCCCGCCCTCTGTAGGGGATTTACAAGGCATGGCTACCAGTGCCAAGGTAAACCCAATTCCCTTTGTCGTGCAATTAATTCAGACCATTCACATGTACACATTCGCATGTTATCCTCTTATATGGTTAATATTTATAATTTCCCGAAAGTGGTGCATTGACTCAGGCCCTCAGGCTTGCCAAGTAGAGCAGTAGTGTCGCCGTGGACACACCTGGGTCCTGCATTGATAGTATTATGAAGTACCGGTATGGTTCAAATGTGATCACTTGGAAGTTGACTGAGCCACCCAACCTGGACCCATGCCAAAATGGCCCATTTCGGAAACTATCACGTGCATTGTTGTGACGTCATTTGGAGGAAAATTGAATGGCAAAAAACGGCGAGTTTGTAGTTTTCATGGAGGCTGAAGACTCAGCAGAGGGCCTTGACAAGGTAGCAACTCGTGAGAAGGTATACGTGTACATCTGCCTGGCAGTATGCTAAGCTAGCTGGAAAGGTAAAAATATGCTACTCAGCCGAATGTGCATGCCTGAATTTTAGATTCTCAACTAAGGATTTTGCTTACCTTTAGCAGCGTATTGCAACCTACTACCTTGACAAGACCCTCTGTTGAGCCTTCAGTCTTCGTGAAAAGCCTTCATAATAGTAGAAAATTCCTGTTTTCTACATGGACCGTCCTCCAAATGACGTCACGAACAGCATACATGATACATGTAGTTTCCGAAATAAGCCATTAAGTTAAAATATGTACATCCAGAGTACAGCCCTTTTGGTCTTGTATGTTTAAAGCGTCTCTCTCTCTCTCTCTCTCCCTCCCTCCCTCCCTCTCTCCCTCCCTCCCTCTCTCCCTCCCTCCCTCTCTCTCTCCCTCTCTCTCTCTCTCCCTCTCTCTCTCTCCCTCCCTCTCTTCCCGTGGCTCAGTGTGCCAGTACATAGCCCACAAGAAGTGCCTGGACTCCATCTTGGCCAAGTGCACTGGCGCCGCCAACACAGGCAACCACTCCATGGTAGGTCATGTGACCACAGAGGAATGCTAACTTACATGTAGTTCCTTCATTGCATGGCTGGTGTGTTGGTGCGCTTGTTCCCAAGCCACACCCACCCACGAGGCTAGGTGCAACCATCGTATGTTTATCACAAACTCGGCACTTTTGGTGTACTTTTATAGCTGGGTTAAAAATTTAGGATCACAGTAGATTGAGAAACTGTCTCCCAGGTGCTAGAAAAACTGCACATAACTCTGACAAGTTGCTGGTGCAACCATCGTATGTTTATCACAAACTCGGCACTTTTGGTGTACTTTTATAGCTGGGTTAAAAATTTAGGATCACAGTAGATTGAGAAACTGTCTCCCAGGTGCTAGAAAAACTGCACATAACTCTGACAACTCACTCCCGTCACATAAGTGTGGATTAACACTGCTATTTGAACAATGATAATTATACATGATACTGATTCGTTAGCAAGTTAGTAACCTTACACTGCATCTTTTCTGTGACATTTTTTTTTACTCATCACATTTTTCAATCACGTTGCTACGTTCAAGATAGCTCACACGCGACATGTAGTTGCTGCAATAGCAACTACACGTTGCACATGAGCCCTAACCTTATCTGAAGTTCAGAGACACAGTGCTTCGAACACAGCGATGCAATTGAAATGTGTGACAGAATAATAATTGTTTTCTACCACATACGTAAATATATCTCCTTCCTTCCTCCATAGCCCTAGCTCCTGTATTAATACTGTTAATAACCATTGCCCCTCCCATCCCAGTTCCTAAAGGAGCGTTTCAAGATCGACATCCCTCATCGCTTCAAGGTCCACACCTTCCTGGGACCCACGTTCTGTGACATGTGCGGACAGATGTGCCACGGACTGTTCCGACAGGGACTCAAGTGCACAGGTGGGCTACAATTGGAGTAATGAAGGGTGGGTCTGCTATCCATAGCAACTCACATGCCATGAGTTCCAGTTCTGGCCATGTATTAATGTACCTGTCTCCTCCTCGCCCAGTGTGTGGGGCCAGCTGCCACCATCGCTGTGCCAAGAACATGCCTCCGCTGTGTGGCGTCAATGAGAAGCTGCTGTCAGAGGCCCTCAAGAACGTGGACCAGATGAAGAGGAACAGAAGACTGGTGGGTAGTCAGTCACATGATGTGGGATGATGTCATAGGGGAAACCCCCTCCTCTCTAGCACTACATTTAATTGCACCAGTAGGCCAATGCGTCAATGCAGATGAGCACCCAATACCTTGAATAGAAGCACATGGTATCTTCAACATTTACACACACACACACACACACACCAGTCTGCTGGGGGCGAGTCAGGGTCTCCAGGGTCCCCTTCGGTGGCTACAAAGCAGCCTCAGCTCCCAGCATTGCCTGAGGGGGGAAGGCCTGATGACATGGAAGTATATCAGGAGATCACAGAAGGTGGAGATTATGTCATTATGACATCATACATGTGTGTAAAATGTGTTAGGTCACATAATCCATTAAATGAGCTAGAATGTACACGTGGCATTCATCTCGTGCCGAGCTGTTCATGTCTCCCACATGAAGGAACACCAGTTGATGGATATTTCTAAATGACAGGTGTTCCTGTACACAAAGAGGAGACGTCAAGCATGATTAGAATGTCTGATGTGTGTCTATGAGACTTACTTCATTGCTTCTTCCTACAGAAATGACTAGAATGATGCGAGAGGCCAATGGTCACGCCCCCCCTGTCCCTCCACGGACCTACAGTGCCAGATCACTTGCACGGCAGAGCAAACCGATGCGCAAGTTTGTTTTGGAAGAATTCCAGTTCCTCAAGCTTTTGGGCAAGGGCAGCTTCGGAAAGGTGGGTGTGGCAGGGGAAGGGAAGGGGAGGGGACAGAGGTGTGAAGTGGAAGAGGGGGGAGATAGAGCTAGGCGATCAAATGTGCATCACAGGGCTAAAGATATAACTTGGAATCTAGCATTTGCAGCATGAACTAACCTGACTGAAAGAAAGATCCTTCCCTCTCTCCCTTCCATCCTCCCTCCTTTCCACCCTCCCTCCTTCCTTCTCTTTCTCCCTCCCTTCCATCCTCCCTTCCCTCCCTCCCTTCCACCCGCCCTCCTTCCTTCTCTTTCTCCCTCCCTTCTTCCCTCCCTCCCTTCCACCCTCCCTCCCTTCCACCCTCCCTCCTTTCCACACTCCCTCCTTCCTTCACTTTCTCCCTCCCTTCCATCCTCCCTTCCACACTCCCTCCTTCCTTCTCTTTCTCCCTCCCTTCTTCCCTCCCTCCTTTCTACCATCCCATAGGTTCTCCTAGCTCAGCAGATCGGTACACAGAAGTTCTTTGCGATGAAAGCCCTGAAGAAAGACGTGGTACTGGAGGATGATGACGTGGAGAGTACAATGGTTGAGAAGAGAATCTTGGCCCTTGGATCTGGGCATCCCTTCCTCACACATCTCCATTCCACATTCCATACCCCGGTCAGTCCTAGTCTCATTCCTATATTCCTATGAATGTCCCATATTCCAATCCACCATACTTGTAGCCACTTTTTACTCGGCACTGTCCGAGGAGTCCTTGAATTATAAGGACACCGTCACGCTATCTTGTTTTACTCTTTTCTCTTCCTTCACCTTCTCCAGAGCCATCTCTTCTTCGTGATGGAGTATTTGAACGGAGGCGACCTCATGTTCCACATTCAGCTCTCACACAAGTTCAAGCTGCCCAGGGCAAAGTGAGCCACTGCTTAATCTGGCCGACTGGTTTTAAGCCCTGAATGGGTTGGATTTCAGAACTGAACTCTGCCTGGATTTGGGTGTGTCTCAGCTTTGCTAGATTTGAATCCTGTATCTTGTCTCTTGTTAGGTTCTACGCTGCTGAGATTCTGAGTGCCCTGCAGTTCATGCACTCTAAAGGAATCATTTATCGGTGAGAGAATAGCATTCTCTGTCATTTTTCCACATAACTGATGAGTAAGTCATGTGTCTCTACTGTGAGTCATGTGACTGCCATGGGGAGTCACATTACTTGTCACATGACTGTCACGAGTGATTCACATGTCTCCATCATAAGTCATAGGGCAGCCATGAGGGAGACTGCATGTTCTCATTATGTGTCATATGACTATCATGAGTAAGTCACATGATCATTACCACTGCCGTCTACTTTTTTTCCAGTGATCTAAAGCTGGACAACGTTCTATTGGATTCCGAAGGCCACTGTAAGATTGCCGACTTTGGCATGTGCAAGGAGAACATTTTTGGGCCCGTGACAGCTGGCACCTTCTGTGGCACACCAGATTACATCGCTCCTGAGGTGGGTGGGTGGGTCACATGACAGTCATGTGACAGTCAAGAGTAGGTCATGTGACAGTTATTATATGCAGCCAGATAAAAGCTTGTGGGTACTGTGTATACACGAGTATGCAGTCATAGGTAAGTTCTTTCTCTGTGCCTTCAGATTATCAAGGGGAAGAGGTACTCCTTCTCTGTGGACTTTTGGTCGTATGGTGTCCTGTGCTACGAAATGATTACTGGACAGGTGAGAAGAACGGTTATGTGTAGTCTATGCCTGAAGCAGTTGGTGTATACTGACTACTGTAGTGTGCTTGTTTGTGTGATGCACCCTACATCTGAAGATTAATTATTACTTAACAATGCACACACACCACACACACACACACACACACACACACACACCTGCACACACAGTCCCCATTCAGTGGTGATGATGAGGAAGAGTTGTTTGAGTCCATCTGCAACTCTCAAGTCTCTTACTCACGATTCCTGGATCCTCACACCGTCAACTTCCTTGATCGAGTAAGACCCTGCAATTAACTCAACCTCTCTATACAGAAACCTATACTCCTGGAATATTGTATTGCTATTAACCCTCTAACTACCCACTGAAAATTAACCCCTACCTACTGAGGGTTGAATTTTATATTAACCCTTTACTTCCCAATCAGCTATTGGAACGAGACCCCGCCCAGCGGCTGGGCTGCATTGAGGACAAGGAGTCGATCCGACAGCATCCCTTCTTCTACCCTGACATCAACTGGGTCAAACTGGAGGAGAAGAAGATACCACCCCCTTACAAACCAAAAGTGGTATGTACCCTAGGGCTATCACTGAATATAAAGTGATCACAGTTGTTGTGCGTTGTTAAGCAATCACTTGACATTATATCCAAACATAACCAATGGTACATACCCAACCTACTCTTTGAAGATTTAATTCAGTTTATTGCCCCGTGGGTATACTTATTATAACAGGGAAATCACATGACCACAATGAAATTACACATGTTTCTCATGAGTTACTTTGGCCCTATCTCTCTATGAGAGATTGCACCTTGACTTCAAAGTAGTATGTGTCCAACCACCATGTTTCTTTATTCCATAATATACTTCTTAATGTTCAAGGAATCAGTGTACTATAATTCCCTCCATCCCTGTACACAGAAATCCTCAGCTGACGCAAGCAATTTTGATGATGACTTCACTTTCCAACCGGCCCAGCTGACGCCCACCGACAAGCAGCTGATTCTCTCTATCGATCAGAGTAATTTCCTCGGCTTCTCGTACACCAATGAACAGCTTGCCCTCAAAAAATAGGCCACTCAGCTATTCAATTGCTATTGTTGTACACAGTTTGTCTTATTTTCTAGTTATGATAGAAGCAGTTGAGTTACTGTGTATGCTAGCAACGCCATGCACTGTGACCGTAGCAACGCCATGCACTGTGACCGTAACTTGATCTCCCATAACATTCTCTTAGTTGTTGTTTTTGGTGTGTTTGTTATTTTTAGCCAGAAAGAATTTTTGACTTGTATTACTCTAAGAAGTACATAAAATGTACTGTATCCATAATATCCGTCTCTGTTTAATTGTACTACAACCTGCTACTGTACTTGTGCTGTAGATAAGAGTCATAGCTGGGTACATTTCAATAATAGGTACCAGTGCATACCTTTTTATGGCGCCTATTATATATAGCAATGGGTGCTTCGTTCTCCTTACAGGTCTGATACCAATAGTATAACCTTCATGCACACTATAATTTCAGCCAAGGAAAATAGGTTTCCATTTTAACATGATAGATCTACATAATTATAGTAATCACTCAGAACTGGGTAAGGTAACAACGTTAACTGAGCACTTGGTGTTATTAAACTGTACTTGTACCCATGACAATGAAGATGCTCAAAGCACAAGATTTCTCTTTTTGCTTAATTATAAATACAATATTATGTGCTATTCATGTTGTAAATATCTCATTCATAACATACAATAAAACTTTAAGATGTACAAGACAGGCATAAGCATAACTGACTCCTACTCAGATTGCAACTTTTTTAATTGTAGATCTAGGCAGCTTTACATGTACAAAATAGGGATGCTGCAATAACTAACATCTAAATGTATAGACCCCAAGACATGCGACAGCCCCCACCGCGATTATCTGTGTCATCTCGGTAGTAGGCCGTCCAGGAGTTGGCAGTAGCACAGAGGCTTCGACCAACACCTCCACCACACTGCCCGCCATCACCATCAGGGAACCACTGATAACACAGTCTTGTATTTCTTAGCCACTCGGGTGAATTACTAGGAATGGAAAGCCTCCATGACATTCTACAGCCACCTGCTCTACCGTCCGTGTCATCTCTGTATTCTTGTGTGAAAGATCCAACAGATGCACATATTTCATTCGGAGCTCCTCCCCCACATTGACCTCCATTCCCATCAGCAAACCAGCGATAGCATATCTGGGCTTGTTGAAACCAGGATGGACTATCAGGAGATTCGATTGCCCACTGCATTCTGCACCCACCACTGCGCCCATCTGTGTCATCTCGATAGTCTTGCGTTCGCGATCCGACAAAAGCACACAGGTCTCGAGGTTCTCCAGCCCCACACTGGCCTCCAGCCCCATCAGGTCGCCATTTGTAGCAGAGCTGAGTTTGGTTGAACCACAGAGGTATATCTGCAGCAGCAAGTATAATAGATGAAGCACCCTGTCCAACACTAATAATCATAATTATAGAATAATACTGAGTGGACTAACCCATGAAATACAGAATTCTCAGGTCCTGCTGAATTTTAGCTATTTGCTCATAGGGATGCTAGCTAGCTGTGCATGTTCCGTGTGTGTTTGTGCATTCGACTTGTACTTGACCTCAGGTTATTCCACTCTTGCTCTCAGCCCATTTTGAAGAGAAATCACATTTAGTGGTAATTAAGCATGCGACTGTAGCTTTAAAACTACAGGATTAGAAACCTATAACCCTGCAGCACATAGCATCTACCCTCACTAAATGCTGGAGGTTGTAGCTACTTATAGGATGTACGTGTTAATTAACTCACTTGATTCACAAGTTGGAGCACTACCAGACCACTGGCCATCAGCCTGACACACTCGAGTTCCATTTCCGACGACTACAAACCCACCATCACATGTGTATGTTGCTTGTGACCCAGGCACTGTCCCTGTCTGGGTGACTTCACCATTAGTGGGATTGGGCAGAAGAGGACACTCCACCACTGAAGATGAAAATTTGTAGCATTGTTATTGAGTTGATTTTTAGGAATGGTATGTAGCTAGTTGTATAATGACAGTGGTAACCCAAAAAATGTATTAACTGCTTTAAAATTAATATTGGAGATACCTAGAGCTTTTTTGACACTGGAACCATAATTATCATCTCTGCATGATGTAAGGGACATGTACGTAGCTACAGGTATGACCCTATACAGATGGGCAACTGTTGTCCCCAGCCTACATTAAGGCTACAATAGCTATATAACCTAGCTAGGATAACCACACTGCTATAGCTATGTGCTAGCATGGCGGGTGAACAGGAATAGAATCATGACCTGCCATGGGCATATGCATGGAGCCAGAAGTTCTACATGCACACAACTTAGTATGAAGTTGGCCTCTATAGTTTCTCACTGGAAGGTGTTGTAGTTGTGGTGCACACAACTCCTATAGTATCACTTGGAGAACAACCGGCACCAACCAGATCGCAGTCTTCAATACTGCTCTCTGTACCAGAGCAGTTATAGCCAAATGCTTGCAGGAAATTAGTCCGTGGGCTAAAGCTGCAGGAGTAGAAAGTTTGACAATCATTAAAATATAGGCTCATTTGCTTATCTCAAAGAGACTCACTTGTTAGCATCCACCCTGGTGGAGGTTGCTGAGGGACATCCAAGTTGCCTGCATACCACTTTAGCTTCCTCAGTGCTGAAGCTACGGTCACAAGCACTTCCGAAAACAGTGCCACTGAGTACCTCAAGCCTTCCTTCACACTGGTTGGAACCACCCTGCAGTCTCACTATCACTGCATATGTAGTTGAATGGCAAATGAGGAATAGACTCACTAGGCACACGATAGTGCTGTTGAAACTTTGTACAGTCAATTTCATTATAGTTTAGTCTTGGATTCGCTGTCTGCATAGAAAGTAGTATCTATGAGGTCGGGACTTGCTATTAAAATAAGATCCAGTGCTAACTTTTATAGTGTTGAACGGCATCCGGTATTGTGCAAGCAAGCTTCCTTATGTGTGACCTTAGTGGCTACCTTACCAGCTGTACAGAATTGCTTCCTTCTGGGAGAGGAACCTATGTGCTTTGTCTTCCTTTTGGGAAGGGAAGCCAGATAAACATCTACCTGATCACCAGACATGACATAATCTTGGGGTCATTAGCTAGCTACATGGTCATGGGTCGGTTGTTTGGGAAATATCTCAGATTCTTAGCTACAAGCTAGCTAGCTATACGTGTACAACATGCACGGACACTAAATTCAGTTTACAGCCCCATTGCAACAGCCTAGCTATGGTCCAGAAATGTGTTGGTTTATAATTTCTCCCTATATAACTATAACCTCCCACTATAGCTAGATATGGCATGGGATAGCCGCTGTTGTTCAACCTGAAAGAGTAGCTAGTGGAATTTTATGTTTGATGGCGACTAGCTACTATGACGCGATTTCATCCAGATGAAAAAAAAACATTAAGAGAAGAAAAACAACAACAACAAAAAACCAGAGCCTAGATGGGGATTGAACGAGGACCTTCTGATTGCTAGTCAGATGCTCTTACTCACTGAGCTATAGTAGCACTAATGCACTTGCCAGTAGAACAAAGCCAATTCCAACCGTAATATATATTATTCTCTCAATTATTACCCTTAAACATGATCAAACGTGCTACACCACACTTAGTCTGCAGCTAGGATATTGACTAGACTATACAACAACCCACAGAATATTGACCATGTAGCTAATAGCTAATTCCCAAAATTATATCCATGTCTGGTGATAAGAAGGTATAGATGTTTAGCTGGCTTCCCTTCCCAAAAGGAAGAGAAAGCTAGCCATGGACCAAATATTACAATTCTGCACAATCTGTACTTATGCTATAGCTACATATTAAACCTGTATAGCAGGGAACGATCATCCGTATGCTATACATATTTAGCAGGGAAGATCATCCTGAGCACCATCCCAGATTAATAATACAAAGCTGATTTTAAGAAGGCTTTGAAATTATAGCTACCTGTCCCCAATTCTCACACTCTAAAATGAAGTCTCAAACTATTAAGTATAGCTATTAAAATCCTCAAACTTCCCCCCACCCCAACAGCATTAGAAGTACTTTCATGATGAACATCAGTCTATATATATATCCTTACATATATACTTAATTATCTTTAAGAAAATCCCATTGCCACCTTAAAAGTACTTACACCTGACTTTAATAGTACATGTAGGCCAGGGAAAATTGGATAGAGACAGATAATATTTAGAATACAGAATAATACAAGTCAAAGAATGTTCCTGGCTTTAAAATGTACACGTACACCAAAAAATAACTGACAGTGCGTGGCATTGCTTGCATATTCATGTAGCTATGTATTACAAAACAAGACTTGTCGTAGTTTGCAGCTTTTGCATGTATGCTCAAGTTTACAGCTGTTAATTGTAGATCTAGCAGCATTAGCTACGTATAAAAAATAGGAATACAAACTAGCGTTCATCTACATGTACAGACCCCAAGACATGCGACAGCCCCCAGGTGGTTGTAGAATGTCATGGAAGTTTTCTGTTCCTAGTAATTCACCCCAGTGGCTGAAAAATGTAAGGCTGCGTTATCAGTGGTACCCCGATGGTGATGGCGGGCAGTGTGGTGGAGGTGTTGGTGAAAAACTCTATGCTGTTGCAAATTCCTGGACGGCCTACTACCGAGACGACACAGACGGGCGCAGTGGTCTATCGTCTGTGTCATCTCTGTATTCTTGTGTGAAATTTCCAACAGATGCACATATTTCCTTCGGAGCTCCTCCCCCACACTGACCCCCATCTCCATCAGCATACCAGCGATAGCATATCTGAGCTTGTTGAAACCAACATGGACTATCAGGAGCTTCGATCGCCCACTGCATTCTGCACCCACCACTGCGCCCATCTGTGTCATCTCGATAGTACTGGGTTTGCGATCCGACAAAAGCACACAGGGTCTCGAGGTACTCCAGCCCCACACTGGCCTCCATCACCATCGGGTCGCCATTTGTAGCAGAGCTGTGTTTGGTTGAACCACGGCCACAGAGGCTTATCTGCAGGCATAGAATAAGGACTGGCTGTGTTCACAAGGAGACATGTAATCCCAGCAAGGCACACCATGAACTTTGCCATATCAGCAAGCTACAGTTATTTCTTCAGAGTTTAATAGTACTGCACAATCTGCTGAACTGACTGTACTGAGGTAGATAGCTAGAAGCTCAAGTTTCTCTTTCTCCTTTTATAATTTTGCAGCAGGTGGACTTTGTAGCTACTGACTCTTTAAATGTAATTAGCTAGCCGCTGTAATCTGATAAAAGGGAGTAGCTAGACTTTCAGTCTTGTGCCAGGTAGACATTCAGTCTAGACTGTTGGCTAGAAGGGGAATTACTGACACAGTTTAAGCTGTCACCCTCTCTTTTGTTTAGACTGAAAGTCCACCAATAGCAATTGTTTACAGTAGCAAAGTCCACCTGCTGCAAAATTATAAAAAGAGAAACCTATCAACAGTCAGCTGTGCAGCTAAAGCCAGTCCAGCAAATCCTGCTATAGTCTGTTCAGCCATAGAGGCACACCAGTCCACCAATAGCAAGAGGAATTAGCCTTAATTGTTTACAGTAGCAAAGTCCACCTGCCACAAAATTATAAAGAGAGAAACCTTAAAGTTCCTATCAACAGTCAGCTGTGCACAGTGTGCAGCTAAAGCCAGTTCAGCAAATCCTGCTATAGTCTGTTCAGCCATAGAGGCACACCAGTCCACCAATAGCAAGAGGAATTAGCCTTAATTGTTTACAGTAGCAAAGTCCACCTGCCACAAAATTATAAAGAGAGGAACCTTTTAAGCTTCTATCAACAGTCAGTTGTGTCAGTTAAAGCCAGTTCAGTAAATCTTGTGGCTTAGTCTGTTCAGCAGATTGTGTGGGAGGCACATCATCAGTACATATGCTGCCCCGGAGCGTCGATAGGCGACGACTGGGAATCACAGGAGGTTAACCCGTTGCCCAGTCATCCTTTTAGCTTCGGAAAGAAAGTTACCGGCAAGTTGGCTACTAGGTTTAGAAAGTGGAGAGCCCGACTCGAATGCAGACATGGCATTCGAGGAACAATTCCATCTAACGCGCATCACCGAGAGGGGTGGGGCTAGCCCGGTGGCTAGGTTCATAGCGCTATCTGTAGCTACACAACATTTATCCCCAGTGCTTGTACCATAGCTGGACGCTCTAGCCATCCTGCTGCTGACATGGAGTTGTGCGCTCATTCTGGGAACAATTCCATTTAACGCACATCACCGTTACAGGTCTATAAGGCTAAATTTTGCCAACGTCTGACGGGAAGTCAAGGTGGCGCGTTCGTTTCAGACTGGGGTCGGAACGTGGCCTCCCCATTAATCGGGTCGCGGGTTCGAATGCCACCCGCGTACATATCTGATTCTTGACTTTCTAAGCCTATAGCCAATATGCCGGTAACTTTCTTCTCCGGAAGAACTCCGAAGCTAAAAGGATGACTGGGTACGTTACAGCAGCGGCTCCTGTAATTCCCAGCCATCGCCTATCCAGCGCTCCGGGTGTCTGACACTCCAGGAGGGATGGGAGGCTCCCTAGGCTTTTGTTTGTTTTTTTCTTCTCAAGTTTCTTTTTTTTCTCTCCAAGTTTCTTTTTTTTCCTCCTTTTTTCCCTCAAAGTTAAGTTGTTCTCTGTATAGAAATGCCACAGAAATAATTTAAAAAATTTAATTTGAATTTTATAACACTTATAACTATTTTTTATAGATTCTGACTAGTGCTGTACCGGTAGGTTGAGAGCGCATAGCTGGGGGAATAAGCGCCCCAGTTGCAGCCACGCCTCCTGTTGAGAAGCGAAGGGACAGTCCCTGCATGTTTTGATTACATCATTTACTGACCTGTCATGAGACTCTGTCGATCTACTGTGCATGGTCCGTTAGTCTTTAGGAGATTGAGAGCCCCTCAAACCAGAGCCTTTTCCGCTAATGTCACTCTAAGGTAAACCCTCGGGTAAACCTACATAAGTTTAATTATAATTTCATAGTTGGATCCTCCTTTAATCATGGATAGCTACGGTAGTAGCTATGCTTTTAGATCACCTAACATTGGTCCTAGATAGTGATCCGATAGACTTTGAGCTAGGAATGTGGCCTGGGCACTAGGTTCTGTAAGCTTACCTCTAGCATGCAGTTAATAATGAAAACCACGCCCCTCACTCTGGCCCTTTAATAGCCATCCCAATTCAAAGCATAGTCTCGTGCCAAGACTTTCCTCCCTCATGGAGCGAAATCTGGGAACGAGTGAGCCTAACACCCTCTCCTAATGTCTTTCAGGGTTTCATATGGGGGGGTAGTCTCGCGTGGCCAGACTCTCGACGGAAAAGTGAGAGTCTGGTCCACTGCCCATATAGGACTTGTTCTGACACCCATCCCAGTTGGGGTGGGCGATAAGTATGTGCGAACCACAGCATTTACAACCTGTCGCGTTTATCATAAGGCGTTACGTAAACAGTCCCGCTACTGTCTTGAGACTGTTTACTTAGGGATCCCCCCCAGAAGTTTGAAATTACTTTTTTTTTTGATCCTCAGATGTTTATTTGCAGCTAATTTCCAGCCTTTTTGGGCCCCCAGAAGCAACCTCAGAGCATATAAATTCCTGGGAGAGCATACCCCCCACCTAGGGGGCAGGCTCCTCATGCATATTTATTTTCCCTACCCCAACCAAAAAATTCTGTATGAAACCCTGTCTATAAATTAATGCTGTATCCACCATACAGCAGTGCTAGTGCGGATACAAGTCACACTGGTATCTGCTTCTCTATCAGAAATGGCGGAGGGAAGCGGGAGAAGGTTCTCTCAAAACAGTGTGGTGACAGAAGACTGTCTGGAAGAGCTACTCGACTTCTTCGTAAAGAGCGCCTATCGAGCAAAGAACATCGACAAACGGGTTAGATAAAATGTCTGTTCTAATTAAGGCAAATGTGTAATGGCAACAGAATTCCCAATGGTACGGGAGAGATTTCTGTAGCTATGGCAATGATACTCTTTGCATTTCAATGTCCACTAGGCATGGAGGGTTCTTTTCAAATTTGAGGTAATTTGGATATTTAATCAATGGAGTAGATATGACCTCACAAACCTATATACATTTTATATGGGCTCATATGAGGGATTTGCACTGGAGGCGCCTCCAGACCAAATCCCTCATATGGGCTCATATAAAGTGTGTACAAGTTTGTAGGTCATATCTACTCCATTAAACATCCAATCTACTTCAACCTTGAAAGGAGCCATCCATGCCTATAGGGCATGAAATGCAAGAAATGTTGTTGCCATAGCTACCAAAATTCCTAACGGTATTTTTCGTGGAATGAGTCTATTCTTCCATTATCTCCTATAGAATGAAATCATCCACAAAATGTGCTTGCACCTCGTTGCAAGAGATTACAAAGTGGAGGTAATGTAGTGACTATTACGTGGCAGTTATGTGACTATCATATGACAGTCATGTAACAATCACATGATAGCCAAACCATTGTCACATGAAAATCATGTGACTATCATCCCCCCCAGGTCTTGGACAACAAAGGAGGGCAGCTGTGCGGTCACTATCCCTCAGAGCTGATAGTAATTGAAGGTCACCAACATGCCCATGACTCTTCAAATAGCAGGTAAAGTTCCCTTGATGTAAAGCCCTAATCAAATACCTGAACATGTGACTAATTAAGATTTCTTCTGTACCTAAACTAGGTTTGGAAATATGTCCCCAGTGGTTAAATCCTCTGATTTATCTGCAATATTTGTTCAATAATTTTGCAGCTACAGCAGTTTTAGAGTGAACGAAGCCAGGCAACTGAAGGAGCTGTTCACCACGGCACGGTTCGCCCGCTGCAGATCACGATTTGTGATGCCAGTCCTAATCTATGGGAACAAGGTGAGCAGCTCATCCTTAAATTGTCAACCGTGAAGAGTCTGGCCCCCAAGCAGTTTCTGAGAAACACTTTGTTTGGTGGTGTGCTGCTTCGATAATCATACCACCCTCTTCCTAGGGCTCAGCTGTGCATGAACAAATATATAGCTGAAAATGACAGGGGGTTACGAATGAGGTTAAGGTGGTCTGCAGTCTGTGGTCATTCTTGAGTTGATACAAAAGCTGTCCCTGTGTGTATGGGAACATGGTCTATGCCATGGATACTATGGCAACGCCATAATATGATGTAATACAGTTCAAAAGTTTGGGGTAGGCTTAATGTTTACCACCTGCTTTAAGTTCATGCCTCTATACTATTCCATTGCTCTCACAGAACATTTGTAGGTCTGCTACCCTCTCCACAATGGCAGAACTCTATGGCAGATCTGGGGTGGACTGGTTCTTTACTGGTAAGCCTTTGGGCTATTTTTGTAATGTGGGGGTCTATTGAATATTGAATTTTTACACAGGGGGTGAGGGGATTGGCGCAAATGCTGAGCAAGCAAGACGTGGTTCAGGCAGCAGTGCTGCCGGTATGAGAGCTCCAACAGCCAATAGTGACTCGTAAGTACACAGTAATCGTTGCTAGGAAGTCCTTAACTCTCAGGTTTCCCTTTTATCCCTGATGATATTCTCTAAGTTTCCTTTTAACTCCTTCCGCTCTTGGTGGTGAACTCATTTAACCCTTTCTCTCCACAGAGAGTGGGCCCTGCTGACCAGAATCCGTGGACAGGATGTGCAGCTGCTAAAGGTGCTAGGGATAAGTCTCATCTGTGACCTCATGGTGGAGGGGAAAAAGATTAAATATGGCATCCCGTGAGTCATTTGAAGTGTTTTAACAGATAAGTTCAGATTCAGCACACAGTGTTGGTTTAGTGTGTGTTTACTCGGTTGTTTTCATATCTATACCATTATGCATCCGTGCACAGGGTCTCCTCGTCTGAGAAGGTGGACAAGTGGGCTCGATATGCTGACTTTCTCATTGCGTCACTACCCTACCCAGGTAGGGAACAGCCTCGGGCCCATTCCCAGGCTCCAACCCCCATACTAAAGGAGCCTAGGAAAGGGGACTGTCTCAAGACTACTATAGTGATTGTGGCAGTAGTATAATAGCAATTCTGCAGACTGTCAGGCTCTGCTCAATATACAGAACAGGGTTTTTATAGGCAATGTATGTCTGTCACCTCAAGGCGTAACTTAATTACATGAGAACAAGACAGAAGTCTGATTGAATCATTTACATAACACCTAAAAAACAAGTTCAAGCGGAATTCAAAGCAGTTTAACTGTCTGGGGTGGTACACTGTGAAGAGGTAGTCTCTTGTGGGGATGTCCCTGTAATAATAATAATGGGAATTATGAATTTGCAGGGTGTGAGTTCTTCAAGGAGTACAGTGACTGTGGGTGCAACCCGGTGCAGCTCCACTTTGACTGGAGTCAGGTATGCCAGTGATAACTCTTTCCGACTGCTGTTTTAGACTCGGTCTCTTCTGCCCTCCTACAGCCGGGGGTAGATGCACAGCTAGCCATTCCTGAAGTCTATCAGCAGCTTGTCCGTGCTCCATTTCAGAGATATCAGGTTTCTTGTCTTCGTTCCATTGAGCCAGTCTTTGTTTCCCAGGGTGTTTGGCAGTCAGGCACATAATGATGTGTTTCTAAGCCATTGTGCAGTATACACACATTAGTTCTTTTCATGCTCAAAATAATCGAACTTTGATATCTGTAGTTACTCTGTAGTCTTGTTCCAGACGTGCATTCAGCTTTTGACTCTTGTAGTAGCGCTCCTGGGGGGACAACGTGGCAACAAGGCTGCTCTGTTGTCCTCAGTAATGTTTCACACACATTTATGGCCGTACCCTACACAGGAGTGGGATCTGGTGCAGCTCACGCAAAACTACTTGAAGCTCTTGCTGTCCCACCTCAGAGACTGTACGCTAACCACTGCCCGCGAGGTTGCAGAAACTACCACTTAGTAGCACCATCTGTGTTTGTTTTCAGGTGACGGTGGACTGCTAGTGCACTGCATCTCAGGGTGGGACAGAACACCAGTCTTCATTTCACTTCTCAGACTATCACTGTGGGCCGTGAGTATAGCTGTTCCTGCTTGAATAAGCGATTTATCCCACCTTCAAGTAGTGCATAGTCAGTTGCATCTCTCTCTTTGCATGCAGGATGGTGTGGCCCATCAGTCCCTCTCCCCTGCGGAGGTGCTGTACTTCACACTGGCATTTGATTGGCTCACTTTTGGGTGAGTTTACCTGTTCTCTGTGTGTGTGTGTGTGTGTGTGTGGACATAAACTAACTTCTGTTTAGATATGTGTGCGTGGAAGTGGGGAGATAAAGTAATTCCAAGGGTTGTAAGTTACTGTTACTTGGGGATTGAATTTGCTGAGAATGGGTCATGGGATAGTCATATACAGAAGGTAATTGATAATGGGAAGAAAAAGCTTAATCGTTTGCACCGGTTTGTAAGTAATAGAAATATCAGTACCGTTGCAAGGAGATTATTGTTAGTTTCAGTACTTCGTCCTACTTTAGAATACGGTAGTGAAGTGTGGGCTTGTAATAAACGGCAGACAGCTTCCTTAGAATCCATTCAGCTAGGAGCAGCTAAGAAGATACTTGGCTGCTCTTCCAAAACGTGTAATGAAGCGGTAAGGGGAGATATGGGGTTAGAGTCCTTGAAAGGGAGGAGGGATAGAAGCAAACTTAAGTGGTGGTATAAAGTCAATAAGTTGGATAATGAGCGGTATCCTAGAGTACTATTAGATGCTGAGTGGGAAGTGAAACCATGTAGAGGTAGGCAGAGGAAAACTTGGATGAAAGTAATTCTTGAATACTAAAGTTAAGTTGAATCTGTACAAGTCTTTCTGTAAGGAAATAGAATTCAAGAATTATTTGCAGGGGGTAGGTGAATAGGCAGTGTAAATTATGCAGGGGTGAATGTGAGAGTGTGGTACATGTTCTCTGGGAGTGTCCAGCATATGACAGCATTAGAAATAATTTCATGGTAGAATTAGAAAATCTATTGGGGGGAGGTTTGGGGAGTTTAGTACACTTGATAATTTTAATAAGGCAAGCTTTATTTTAGGGTTTGAGAATTGGAACAGGGATGATTTTAAAGCATTATTAAAGCTAGTTAAGAGCTTTGTATTATTGATATGGGAGGCTAGGAAGAAGGAATTGTATGGTGATCAGGATTGTGTGGTCTCTGGTTGTTCTTGCTCTTGTCCTCTGACTGGAGGTCTTACAAGCTCCGCCTGCGTCTGTGGGTGCGTGGTCAATGGCGTAAGCGCTACGGCAGCAACATGAGTATATTATTATTATGTAACAGCCATTTGTACTAAATATGTCTTGGGAAGTACCTTCTGTTGTTTTGGTTTTTATATTATTGCCAGTAAAGACTTTAATCAACACGAATCTCTTTCTGGCTTAGGCACCAGTTGAAGAGAAGACATGACAATGGAGAAGAGGTACGCTGTGTGCGAGCCTTTTGTCCAGGCACTTCTGCATTTACCACTGGCTACATTAATGTCTTCCTTTTTTTATTTCCACCTAAGATCATGTATTTCTGCTATGATTTTCTGAAGTATATTACGTCTGAGGAGTATTCTGTGAATGCACCTGACAGGTACAGCTGTGTAATATTGAATGGAATGGAATAGAGACATGATCAACCGCTTCTGATCCAGGTCCAGAACCAATTCCAGTAGCTATGGAAACAGTGCTGGTGGTGAAGGTACCATTCCTAGAAGTAGCAGTATGACTGGTGATAGAGCAGAATCAGGTAAGCGATTGTGACTCAACCTAGAGGTTGGTATGAGAGTATCATTGTAAAAGCTAGAATTTCACGTGTTGGCTCCCTTTTGCTCTCCCAGGCGCTAGTTGGGTGAGTGTAGAGGACAGTTCCCGTCCTACACCATCTACAGACCCCTGTACAACCAGTAGCGAGATCCAGCATCCACTTGAGGCCAATGGAAGGTACTATACAGTAGCTGGGAGGAGCATGCTTGGGTGTCAGTCGACTATGCCTAATTTCAGCATTCTGCATGCAAATGTAGAACATTTATGGGCCAAGAAATATACCCACGATAGATTGGCAAGCTCCCTAAGGCTAATATATATAGCTGAGAGCTAGGGGCATTTCTATATACCTATGCTCATTCCCATGCTCTCCCCATGCAGCTATACTGTTACTTGCAGTGTATGTCCTGGTAGTTCTCTTGACTCTTTCATAATTCTCTACAGTAGCCACTAGCTGTCTAAGGCCAATGGCATCTACCCCAAATACTAGCCTTGTACACGGGGTGTGGCCTGGGTACGAGGCTACCCCAAATACCTGTTCCTAGATTGCTATTACCCATCCTCTCTTCATATAGCTGGCATCATGTGTCTCTAGACTGTGAGAATCAAAGCTGTCGGTACAGCACCTCACCGCCTGCGTCCATTTCCAGCTCTCTTACTACGACTGATACTAGCTCACTGTCCAATGGGAGTGCGAGCAGTCCTGGGTGAGTTCAGAATTGTACATATCAGGTCTGGTTCATACACTATTAGTCGGATCTTTTTTTAAAGAAAAACATTTTTGGCCTGAACATTAATGTTGTGTTCATCATTATAAAGAAGCTGTTTAATTAGCTGATGCTTACTAGATAGCCATTGATGGATAGTGACACCGCTTTCAATGGAAGGAAGTGGCCATTTAAATATAATAGCCTTCCACTTTGCTATCGTTCATTATTATAATAATCCGTACACACCATTATACAGTAGGTTTCTGTTATATTACAGGTACAGAGGAGGTCAGCAGCAAGAACGAGTGGTTAGCGTACGTGCGAAAAGGTTGACTGCTGTTCGTGAACTTTTCATCAAAGTGTACAGCTCGTCTGTACCAGAGGTACAGGAACCAACTTCAGGGTTCTCCATCGCTGGAATTTTTTCCAAGCTGACCAGCACCTTAACAACACCTGTATAGTGACAGGTCGAACTACTATGCCTGACTATGTGTATGTGAATTTTTATTGCCGGTGTACATTATTGTTCTTATTATGCCACAATAGTGGCAATAATTTAATATTTCTCATGGATCATTATTATTATTATTATAGAGAGGATTTTGCATTATAGGAATAATGTGTTAGTGCATTCTCTTACAAGTGTCCATTTCATTGCACTGCTAATAATTTAAGCGCACTCTATACTAGTAGTTTGAGTCAAAGGCTGCCTGCACTTCCCTCAAGAATACATTATAAGGCCTTGATAGTGCTAGCACACTTCCAGACCTTCCTCGCTCATGCATACATGCAGCTTTATTAAAATTTGCGCGTATGTGTTGGCCCATGCATATAGTAATTATAGACAATTCCAAGGCTAAGCAAGTCAAGTTATAGTGTCACTCGTAAATTGCAAATAGACTTGATACGTACAGACTTAGCTGTGTAACAGGAGGGCATAGGAAGTGTATTACAGTAAACAGTGGGAGATCAGGAATCATATGCAGCATACTATACTAGAAAAATAGGTACATACAGCTAGGTCAAGAAAATGTGTCATGAAGTTCATTAGTAAAGTATTAAGTTACTTGGTGCACACTGCACAAGTGAGTTCGTTGCCAGCCACATAGGGAGGGCACGGTATGCCACCAGCTGGAGTACAAGTGGCCTCAGCAAAGTAGAACTGTGCACCATTTGTGTTTGAAGACGTTCCAGGTACAGACTCTGGTGTCCTGTCTACACACTCAAACATTGACCGTGAATGACCAGCTGCACATGACATCAGGTAACCAGAATATTCGAGAGTCCATGAGGTGGGACAGATGTATCTTGCTGGGACCATCAACAGAGATGATCTTGCTGAAGTGTGGCAGACAGCACATGGCGCTTCATGATTTTGAACAGCTTTGAGCGTGCTACCGCCAACCTGATATTCTGCCCCATGTAAGTATCCTCGCCACGGATATTGATTTCCAGACACAGTAGCCAAATAGAGTGGCTCTTCAGGCAGGCAAAGGTAATTGGAGCCTCCTCCTGTTTCATTATACACCGTTCCAGCAGCCCTTCCAGCATAGACTAGCTCAGTTCCTGGTGTATCAGGGCAGGTTGTCCTACCCCAACGAGTGTAGGTCACTCCACCACCACTTGGACCAGGTGGACCGTGAATGCCTGGATCTCCTTTATCTCCTTTATCACCCTTGTCTCCTTTCTCTCCATCCTTGCCATCCCTGCCTGCTACTCCGTCGCGACCGTCTCGACCATTTAGACCAGGAAGGCCATCTCTTCCTCGAAAGAGATCTATGCGTGGTGAGCTCGAGGTAGTGCTGTTGCTGCCATCACCAACCTGGACTTCACGACTATCCCTCCTTGAAAATGCCTTAGCTGCATGGATGAAGAATGAAATACTCAATGACACACTGTGCTAAAAATATATGTACATGCACTGAAACCACCCAGTGCCTTCTCACCTTCCATTGAGGTCAGAATGGAAGCAAACACACTGAGAGAGAAAAATAGGAGCACTCTTCTGATATCCATAATTCCAATCCTGACTGTTACTGTAACTGCTAGCTAGCTACAAAATTTGATGTGTGCTATTTATATGCTATCACCAGAATTGTTTACCCTTCGTCTGCTTTCAGTTTTATGCACTTTTTTGGTATGCAGATCAGATTGGGACACTGAGGTTACAATTTAGGGCCTTTGGGTACTTGTCCTTGCATATTTGTGGCCTTGATGATGTATGAAACTTACTGTAACGGATGTTTTTCAGGTCACTTGGATGTGTGCTCTTATAATGTTATCACGGATCAAGATTGTTTATCCTTCCCTGCTTTCCAACCTTTTTTTAGTTAAGTAGATCATGAGACATCCATTGTAATGGCCACTATGACTGTAGAAAGTGAAGAAGCCATCATGATGATATCATGAAAGTACATCGGTGGTTGGAACTGTTGAGTACTCATAGTTCATAAAGGTAAAACAAAGTACATGCCTGATCCTTTTGGTGTAAGTATACAAAGTGTATTGGTAACGGTACACACACTGTATCAGCTAAGACAATACCAGCTGAACAAAGAAATGAAATAATCAATCTGTTCTATTAGTTTGAGGTTTTTGATCCCTTTCTTCCTCTAGCTTGCAGCTGCTCCTTCCACTCATTGTACCCAGCCTTGGCTCCACTGGTCAGCTCATCCAGTACCAAGTTTATCTTGCGAACAATCTCCTCTGTAGAGCAGAGCAAATATCAAACAGATAATAATCCTTTCACCCACAATGAGAGGTTGGCTAATGAGTGTATATAACAGTGTGCAAGCACAAACAAGACAACACTTTATGGTAAGCACCTCCATATGTTCAGACTCTATACAGCAGGATGCGAGTCACACATGTACACGACTTGCGAGTCCAGCAAATAGTAGCTAGTATACACACAGATGATAAATTGTTTCTTACTTGCTGTTGAAGTTGGAGCTTCAAAGTCAAGGTTCTTGTAGTTGCCATCCTTGCTAATCCGGACGATACGAAACACAGTCCTCTGGTTGGCCTTCTCATCAATCTCTTCACAGGCACAGATCTTCTTGATCTCATATGTGGTCTATGAGGAAAAGACAGACAGGCATGCCATTACAGCAGTAAAAATCTGATAGATAATACTGGTACAGAGACAGATTTTATCCTAGCTACGAGAGGGAAGGATGGCTGAGATTGAAACTTGATTCTAGCCACGATCCAGTATAGAGACTTACTGGTTTTTGTGAACTTCTGAGAAGGGATGAAATGCCCGATCGGGACTGGCCTACGGGGTCAATCTCAATGCCTTCTCCAGACACACCTGTGGCAGTTGGGGATAGTGAACATGATACAAGCACACTTATATAATATGCCTGTATATACACATACATCAATAATGTATGGAACTGTATACGTACACATCACACCGACTGATAGTTTGCATTGGTATGTATAGCCTCATTCCCAGATGCACCACATGGCCTGGGATGAGGCTGGCGTATGTTTCAGTTGTGCTACTTACCACACCATCATACTACATACACTCACCCAGATGAACTTCAGTGTTTGTGCGCACTTTGTGGATCATAACGACGAGATAGGACTGCGGGAAGAGAGAAGCAAACTTATATCTTTACACACAAACAAAACTTAATCAATGGCCAAAGCTTTCTTTCCTAATTAGCACTTTCTCTGCATTGTAGTAGCCTAGGGAAAAAAATCTCTCCAAACCTGAGTCTAAATTAAATACCAACTCATCAAAGTAGTACCACCAGATTATTGATTTTTTGTCCCTAAAAATCAAAGCAGGTTGGAATACAGGTGACTCAGTTATTGGTGAATGTAAGGCACCTTGTACTGGTGACTGGTGAGCTCTGCCCTGACGGAGGTCTGTACCCTCCTTCTGCCGAGGGGAGAGTCCCCAGAGTCCAGCAAGTCCATCGACCCGGGGGAGGTCACTCGGCGGGGGCGCCCAATGTTCTTGACCAGCATGAAGTCAAGAGTGCCCTGACTCTCCAAGGTGCTGCTCAGGTTGACAGCCTGACCGGGATTGTCCATACGCTCCAGCTCATAGCCTTAACAGAATATATCAGAGGTGCAGGTAAATACACCGGGTAATGTCAACTGTTTAGTGGTAAGCGTAATGTCACATCTGAACTGAAAGTACGTACCAATACCATCATTTTTTGGAATGTATATATGCATGAGCGAAAATATAGACAAGTGGCTAGTGGGCCTAATATCACTTGTATACGCATTATTGAAAAGGGGTGGGTCCTTACTGTAAGATGCTTAGCTCTACCACTTTTGTGGAAATGAGATGGATACGCTATTAGCCTCTTAGCAAATTCTTTTTTAGGGGAGGAGTTGTATACTGCAATGCACCGGGACAGAAATTATAATATATACTGGCCTTCAGAATAAACAAGGTTTCCTCAGAATTTTTGGAGCCTGCTCTTGTTAGGTTGTCTATTGGATATAGGACTATAGGAAGTAGAGTTACCATGCATTTGTAGCCTCCGTTTTTTGATGACCTTCAATAAGATTTCTCCCATCTCTACATCAGCATTTTCAACTGCCAGGGTGGAGAACCCACCCTGCTCGTATTGACTGAAGGAAGATGAAAAGGGAGTTAGGTAAGTCAACTTACATTACTCAATCCCAAAGACATAAGTCCAAGCCTACAGCTATAAACTCAACAAAAACCAAGGTTGCATGCATGTGTGTGTGTATAGATAATGTATAAGGTTGGAACAACTTCACTCAAGATGCAGGTTTGGGTAGGGATAAGTATGTATGGTAATTAAGGCTCTCAAAATCCAAACCTAAATACACAATGCCAATGCCACTATAGGGATGTAAATACTAGTAAATAGTCCTGAAATAATTGAGATTTTGCAATACAATACATTATGGAGTATCAGTACTGGTGTAGTGCAAAATGCAATATATTGTTTGTACTGCACCAAGTTCTTTACACGTGCAATACTGCAAATGTGCACACTACCAAACTATCATGGTGGGTTAATTATAGTAGCAGTATAGCATGAGCAGCACTCACTCAAATTCATCGACACATTGCAATATGGCAAACTGTTGCACGTAGAGAAAGTGCAATACGCAATACGGGAAATAAGTATATTGTTTCAGTTCTACTAATAAATCACCCCTTCATCAATAACTCACACTTTCACTACAATATGCTTGAACTGAATTGGCTGTGACTCTTCTCTCTTGGCCTCAGCCGTCTGGTATAAGGAGAATAACTTACTGCATCAAATCAGTGTAGAAACAATTAATGAATAGTACCTTACCTCCACAATGCCAAGGTACTTGAACCGAAATTTTGCTATCCTGTCATCTCTTTCCAAAGCTGCATGTAATATCCCAAAGGTTCGTAAGACTATCTAGTAATCAGAGTAGTAAATACAGTATAGAAATTGACCTCACTTACCAGGAAGGTCTGTATCAATGTCACCATCTTCTTCGGCTATCATCACAGCGTAGTTACTCACTGGTTTCTATATGAGTTAGGGAAATAATTAATTTCTAAGCTATGAAACCCAGCAAACACTTCTCACCAACTGTATTTTCTCTCTTTTGTCCTCAATGAATTTCCAAAAGGTGAGTCCAATTAGTTCGGAAACGCTGGCAGTGTCTGGGAGGGGAAGGGGGAGGAAGTCATGTGACAGCCTGGTAAAGTCATGTGACAGCCTGGTATGCAACTAGAAAATATGTGACCTACGGAAAACTGTGACTGTGATTGGTGTGGTCCGATTCTGTAAGAACAAATCAGAATATTTTCCACATTTTAGAGCGTGCATGCACACATCTATAGGAAAAATGACTAAGCAGTGTGTGGTTGCCTAGTAGGCTGTACCTTTGCCATGGAAAGGAAGATGTGGTACGTGTTGGTAGTTCCCACTCCATGATTCTGTAGACAAAAACACAGTCATGTGATCACTAGCAACCTATAGGGTCCCAGACTCAGATCTGGGATTGAGGTGGAATGAATCAGTGACAGGTGGAATGAATGGCTTTGATTGGATAGAGCGTTTCAATGATTTCTGATACTAAGCTGCTAAGGGGCTTGTGGACTCCCAGTGCATATACAGTTCAGTATTATGTAACAGAAAGAATGCATTGAGGAAAAATTAGCCATCTCCGGGTTGTCGAGGAAATTTATGAACTTCAATTGCACAAACGTTTTCGACCCGAACTGGGTCTTCATCAGGCACAATGAAACATACAAACATGACAGGTCTTTATATACTCAGGGCTCTAGGGAGAAAGAATGTATTGTGTAGACATGCAGGGAGGGGGAGGAATTTCAAAGGGGGGATTTCTAGAGAAAAAATGTCTCCCTTTAGCCACAATGCATATGCGTATGTTATTTACACTTGGATGTGTTTCCATCATGGGGAAGTACAGCATGCTCTGTCACTGTATATATCTTGGATCTCATACATTTTCACTTCTCCACTGTAGATTAGGCATACACCTCATGGGTATCTAAAATTCTGCCTGTTATGGAGATCTGAATGAGACTGGGAAGTCCAATGCTATTGCATGGTCAGTTTAATGCTATATATGGTGTCAATTTACGCTCCTACTAAATGTGTTGATAGCAGAGAATTGCTTTCAGTGTGTATAAATCTGCTGAAAGGACTGTCCGAGTAGTTGGAGCTAATAGATGTAAAAACAGGGCTATGCTTAGTACAGTCATTGTGCAGTTGGTGCTGTGCTCACTAGTGGTCAAGAGAGTTGACACTAGTGCCCTATGCCGAAATACAGAAGTTCTATATGGAAATGAAACTATACAAGATGGCCAAAAGTCTGACTTACCTGGAGTAGACATGGACCAATTTGAGAACCAACTGGAAGGCAGTTTGGACAATATAACAGCTTGTCCTACCTGGTTCTACCTGAAGACCCTCGCCAGTGGCAGAACAGCGTGTCAGTGCGGTAGCGGTTATAGTAGTATAATTGAATGCCTTGATGGACAAAGCAATGCGGTGTACATGTACCTGCTTCAAGGTTATTCTATGACCTACAGTGACAAAGGTGACTTAGTAGTGGGAGCTTCTTTATATGGGTACAAAAAGAATGCTTATAAAAATCTCGCATTTCGCCATTTTTCCCATGGTACTTACTACAAACTACCACTTAATCCTTCTGGCCTTAAGCAACTTTGTGAGCACTATTATAATCGAGATGGTCAGCTCTGTGGCAAGTGCAGGAAGGGATTTGCACCACAGGTATATTCTTATAACATGAGTTGTGTAAACTGCTCTGACTATGCCAGTAACTGGATGAAGTATGTAGCTGTTGCGTTCCTGCCACTGACAGCTTTCTTCATTCTTATGATAACATTCAGAATCAGTGCAACATCCGGTCTGCTGAATACTTTCATTTGTATGAGTCAAATAGTATCTGCACCCATTGTAATACGTCGACTTACGATAAGTAATCCTAAGCACCCATGGCTATTATTCCTTTTGTCTTCGTTGTATGGCATGTCGAATTTGGATTTCTTCCGCTCACTGTATCCAGCATTTTACCTGAACTGTGAAGTGACAACTATTCAGGTATTAACATTAGACTATGCAGTAGCCATCTATCCGATAGTCTTAATCACACTGACTTATATCTTAGTTGAGCTACATGATCACAGCTTCAGAATAATCATATGGTTATGGAAGCCATTTCATATATGCTTTGCTCGATTGCGAAGAGAGTGGAACATCAAAGCTTCATTAATCGAAGCTTTTGCTACTTTTCTCCTTTTATCATACGTAAAGTTTCTCAACGTATCTTCTGATCTTCTGCTCCCTACACGTGTTTTCAACATTCATGGAGAATCAAGGCTGCACCTTTACTACAATGGAGCAGAATATTTTGGCAAGGAGCACCTACCGTATGGCATACTAGCACTTGCAGTTCTCCTAGTGTTCAATATCTTCCCACTGCTTCTACTGTTGCTCTATCCATGTCGGTGCTTCCAGAGATGTCTGAATTATTGCAGGCTCAGGTGCCAACTGCTGCACACGTTCATGGATGCATTTCAAGGCCATTACAAAGATGGGACCAATGGCACTCGAGACTGTCGGTGGTTTGCAGCACTTTATCTCATCGTGAGAATTGCTTTTATGATATTAATGCCTGCAATTTTTATCACCCAGGATGATTTGTGGCTATCTATTGGTGCATTCATAATCATAATGATGCTCTTTCTAATTGCCATATTCAGGCCATACAAGTTACCTATGTACAATAACATTGATATCTTTCTACTCAGTTTGTTTGCAATAATTTTTGTTACAGTCCCGGTAAGGTCACACACCGAGTTCAAAAATATTTCAATTTGTATATGTAGTATACTAGCAAGCACATATTTAATTGGACTGATACTCCATAAAGTTGGTTGGCGATATAAGATGTGTACAGGTAACTTGCACTGCTGTAAAGAAAGAGACCCAGACTTCGATGAAGCTCTCCCATACAGAATGCTCCATGCTGAGGAGTGTGTACCCCTCCTTGTGGAACCCCTACAGGACTATTGCAGCCGTGCATTTAACAAACAGAACAACCAACTGGCTTCAGAAACCTACTGACCTACTACTGCACTGGTGGCCTTGCCATAGAGTTTCAAACTTTGTGTTTCAGTTTTCATTACAATGTAATGTTTCCGTGTTGTAGTATAAGTGTGTCATTATATGCTGACACTTGGTAACGCTTTCCATTAGTTCGAGAAAATGAGTATCATGTATAATATTGTGTGTATATTGTTCAACCTATGTACTGCATTCAAATTAACTTGATATAAATTGACTTGGTGTAGATAAGGCGACCAAAAGTATTCTACTACTAGGAATGAACAACTCTGAATGAGTGGCTGAAACTGCTGCGCGTTTCTTTTCAGATGAAGACTCGCAAGTGCTTTGTGAGCTGATCACTGCTGCCCCATGGTTGATGTTATGCAACCTTAGAGTAGTACTTTGATATGAGAAAATAGTTTACTTTGTCATTCTCTCTTCCATTATGTAATGCAATGGGTAGTTTGGATCAGGTGGATAACCAATTATGGAAGAAAAGCAATTTTCAATGTGTAGTATTGGGTTAGTACCCACGCTGCATAACTGAAAATAAAACAGCTAACATATTGGTAACAGATCAGTTGTGATATAGTGTGCCACACATCAGGATGTCTGCCGTAGCTACCGTTCTTCTAACCTTCCTAGTGCTGGCTGGTGTCAGTGCCGTTCAGAGAATAAATTGCAACAGCAACAACTGCTCTCATGATCAATGTGATAGCACAACAGAAGACAGACAAAACTTTGGACTGGAACTGAGGCAGATGGAAAGCAAGCTGGATACTGATACTTCCTTCACCAGTACAGAAGACACAAACTGTTCCTATACTTGGTTCTATACTGAGCATGACAGCAATGGTAGCACTAACTGCAAGTGTGGGAAGACTTTCCATTTTGTATTGGACTGCAATAGTGAGGAGCATAAAATAAAATTAACTCGATGTTATTGTATGACCATCAGTAAGGACAATGACAGCCAACTGGTAGTAGGCCCTTCATTCTATGGGTGCTTTGCGGCTGGCTATGCTCCTCAATATGCTATACCTAAGAACCCACATCAACTGGACAATTACTGCAAAGAATACAATCGAGATGGTCAGCTCTGTGGCAAGTGCAGGAAGGGGTTTGCACCACCAGTGTATTCCTATAACATGAGCTGCGTAGACTGCTCTGACTATGGCAGTAACTGGATGAAGTATTTAGCTGTGGCATTCCTACCACTGACGGCTTTCTTCATTCTTGTAATCACCTTCAGAATCAGTGCAACATCTGGGCTGCTGAACACTTTTATTTTAGTAAGTCAGTTAGTATCCACACCAGTTACAATGCGTACACTTACACTGTCTCACATTAATTCTTCAGTGAGAGTGCCTGTGTATCTTGTTGCTTCTTTCTATGGCATGTGGAATTTGGATTTCTTTCGTCCACTTTACTCACCATTTTGTGTACACCCTGAGATGACGACTCTTCAGGCCCTTGCTCTGGATTACGTCATAGCTACTTATCCGCTTTTCTTGATTGCTGCAACTTACGTCCTCGTTGAGATGCATGACAATGGCTTCAGAGTAGTTATATGGTTATGGAAGCCATTTTACAAATGCTTCGCTCGTTTCCGAAGAGAATGGAACATCAGAAATTCATTAATTGACGGATTTGCAACTTTTATGCTCCTATCATATGTAAAATTTCTGAGTGTATCTGTGGATCTTCTAATTCCCATTCGCATTTTCGACATAAAGGGAAAATTTCTTAATGTACATTACCTCTACTATGATGGATCACTGGAATATTTTGGTAAGGAGCACTTACCATATGGTATCCTAGCACTTGTGGTCCTTGTAGTGTTCAATATCCTGCCACTACTACTGCTGTGCCTCTATCCATGTCGGTGCTTCCAGACATGCCTGAATTGTTGCAGACGAAGGTATCAAGTATCAATGCGAACGTTCATGGATGCATTTCATGGTCACTACAAAAACGGGACTAATGGTACTCGAGACTGTCGATGGTTTGCAGCACTCCACCTTACAATGAGAGGCAGCTTGTTTTTAGCAATTGCAGTTACTGTCTCTGAATTTGGATTAGTAATTTTTACGATACTTGCTCTGATTATGCTGTTCCTAACTGCAGTATTCCACCCATACAAGTCTCGAGATTACAACAAAATTGACATCTTTTTACTTACAACACTTGCCTTCACTTCGCTTACAATGATTGGTAAAATTTTATCGTATTCAAGAACACCACAGTTCAAACATACTGCAGATATTTTGATAGAAGCAGCACCACTTATTCTACCAATTTACCTCATAACAGTACTACTCTACAAGCTGTTCAGCCGTGTACAATGCATACGTAACATTTATTACAAGATCCGTGCTCTACTGCCATACAGCTGCAGAAAACAAGCATGTAACGATTCAGAAGAAACACACTCAGACAGAGCAATCCATGAATACTCATCTCTGCTTGCAAAACCAGTGTGAGGCTTGCTGACATTTATGCATAGATTCAGACTTTATAAATTTCCATGTGAGTGATTACGATAGTAACCAGTGTAGTAGTTTACCTGAAGGGATTTCCTGTTGTAAGTAATACTTTATGATACAATATGAGTGTGCTATTTTCAATTTTATGCCATTTAAGCGGGGGAATTACTAGAGTAATATCAGTAAGACTCAGTCGGAAATTTATTATGAGCTGTTACAGCAATAAGGATCTAGGCAATCATGCTTACAGTTACAATGGACTACGCATGGAGGAAAAATTCAAAATGAAAAACAATAGCTATACAGAAATTTCTGGTCTTGATAGCATCAGTACAGAGAGATTTTGGCTCCACAGTAAAAGTTTGAAAAAGCATAACAACTATTACTTATAACAAGCTGACATAATAGTAGTAGGAAACAATACCAGCCCTTGCTTGGAAATAAATTTGCCAAGAAATACCAAATCAAGCAGATAGAGGATGGGTACGTTTCATTTACAGACACCCACATACACTTATAGATTAGATACCTCAAATTTATAATTCTCTGTGAGAAGATGGTATAGCGAACAGTATTGATAAGTATCATGCTATTAGTACCCTATACTGTACGGTATAATACACATCATTGCATAATAGCAAACTTTCCTTAATTTGAATTAGCTATCAACTCCAGCACATCATTGCACAATGACGACCTCGTGTGTGCAATATTCCAATATCAATTCACGATTGCTTTACAGGGAGCTTGGAATGGAATGAGATTTTATTACCTACTACTGTACAGTAGATTGGAGAAAGCATGCATGCATGCATAGTCTAATAAGGAATAACGTCAAGCAATAAATCTACACAGATAGATTTAGCATCAGGGATGACACTGATTGCTCACACTATTGCAATAAATGGCAGTACCAGGAGCTTATGAGTGGCGAAGCCGCAACTTTGCTCATAAGCTCTTGACAGTTACACATGCAAAGTGGTGCCAAGATTGGATCCATGGTGAACTGTGATCACAAGAGTGAGCTTACTTTGATGCTAATGCATGCTTGACTTACATGAAAGGTATACTTGACCACTAAAATACATGTTCAATATTAGTAAGATTCAGTCAACAATATTTGAACATGTCACAAACCAGTATGCACTGACTTAATTAATTAATAACTCTTTGCAACCCATGAGCACATTTATGTGCCTACATAAAATAGAGAAAACTATATTAAGTCTGTCGTGCTTTAATAGCTCCTTAGATATCAATTTATTGATCATGGCCACATGCACTCTACAAGGACTGTACTGCTTTACATTTCACAAATAACGATTGACCTTTTTTACTACCCAAAATCAACTATTATAGTACTTAGCATTAAAGCTACAAGCTTAGAGCATAACACCAGGCGGACTTTAATTCCATCTTCAAGAAGTGACCTAATTAGTATTCATATGCAACAGACCTCTCCATTGAATTTGCTGTACTCAAAGAACGGATTGGCAGAGAGCTTGTCATACTCATCCAGAAGACGAGACAGCGTTGACGGTTGGGTGTCCTTGGGTCTCCCGGGGATCTCTTGGCGTGGGAAGAGGGTGGGGTCAACTGGAGAGACAGAGAAAATTCACCAATTTACACATGGCACATTGGTACATGTTTGTCTTGATTTGTGAAGTTGCAGCAAAACTATATGAGATAATTATAAATACTATGAGTACTCTAGTTGCAACTACTAAACTTGAGTCCACATACATGTGTCATTTCCTTCCTGCCATGCAATGGTTGTGCACTGTGCACTCTTCTTTTTCCTGCGGCGATAGAGGACGAATCCTGCTTAGTCTGCACACACAGTAAACAATAAATAACTCACTTTCTCTCTTCCACAATCTCAAACATGTTAGCCTTGTTCTTGAGAGGGGGTCTTCGAGACAGGGTTGGGCTGGCATGGATGTCATAGGACTTGGCTGCGTACCTGGGATAGTGCTCTGCAGGGTTACTGGAGCGGGGAGAATCGGATTTGATGATTCAGACAGTCGTAGTTCACAGCCTCAGGCATCATACATGCACTTTAACCTTAGTTCACAGCCTCAGGCATCAGACTGCTGGTACTTAAAAGCCAGTGGGATGGGTATTATGTGCTGCTATGCTCTAATTGGACTTTATGCTTACTATCTCTGAGCCATGCGAAGTGATTTCTTGGAGAAGGTGTGGTCGTTCTTGATCTCCTTATCGAGGTCCTCATTAATCATAATGATTTCAGAGATTCCTACAGAATATAAGGACAATTAGTACAGGAAATCACTTGCATTCGATTCCAATTGTACAAAGCAAGCATAAAATGGTACAAGGTGAATTAACTGGAGATAGTTTTGCTGTAATACATGTTCTGATGAAAGAAAACTATGTATATTACAATACACAATGCCATCATACAATTTTGGCCAAAATACAATTACACGTACATAGCTCTATAGGGTAGTTGTACTGTTACTAATATGGTATGTAATTAGCACGTAGCTGGTTGGAATAATGCATGGTAGAGTCAGAGCTACATCAAATAACCAAAGACAGCAAATACCTCAATGCTAGCTAGGGATAGTGATAGTCTAGAGTTAGGATTGCTGACCGATGGCCCAGACTGACTGATTCAAATATTCTACACATGTGGGTAGGTTGAGACAACATGAATTGAATTACTCTCTTGAGTTCCCAGGGTAACATTAGCTGGATGCAAATTACATTTTTAAGCCCTCTCACATGAACTTATTTATTTGTAAGCAGGTTATCATGTATTATACACAAAACTGGAGGTGCTCACACGAGCTAGCAGACCTCGCCACGTTACACCAGGTGAAATAGTACCCTAACTGGTCAAACCAAGCTATCCTATTAATTCTCGCTAGGACTGCTGCATGTTTCTATACCCTCCAAGTGTCTAGTAATAAAGCAAATTTGTAATGGGACCCTCTCTGCCTGGTGCACCATAGACGAGGTACTTGGGTGCAAAAGGATATAAAACTAGCACAAAAAGAGGCTGAAATACACAATCACAATTTTCCCTCCAACCCTAGGATGGCCAAATTCTGAAGCTAGATTCAATGCTTGACCACTACAGCAGCTATACATATCGCACTACAGTTTATAACCTCCAAGATGTAAAGATCGGTAGGGTCCTTTTTGCCTGTGTAATATGAAAATATAAAGTATAGGGGTCAGCAGCCAAAATCTGAATCACACTGATGATGTGCTAGTGTGTAAAATTCCTCTTCTCAAATTGAACACTGGTTCTCAGTACCCACACCATAAAATTTTGGAGTAATTTGATTGAGGGCAATAGCAGCAGCTGATTGGACTACGACGAACAGTCAGGTGAGAGGATAAACTGCCATTGCACTGTTTTTCACATCTTTATAAGTTAATTTAAAGCTGTGAAGAGGAGTGGAGCCAGGTATGACAGGATTGGAACCACATTTGAAAGGAGGTATGACAGGATTGGAACCACATTTGAAAGGAGTGGAGCCAGGTATGACGGGATTGGAACCACATTTGAAAGGAGTGGAGCCAGGTATGACAGGATTGGAACCACATTTGAAAGGAGTGGAGCCAGGTATGACAGGATTGGAACTACATTTGAAAGCAGGTATGACAGGATTGGAACCACATTTGAAAGGAGTGGAGCCAGGTAAGAGGCTGGATTCAAAGTTCATCTGTGCTTAGTCCAAACATGCAGGTGCCAGAGGACCTGCAGAACTGTCTAGATTGTCTGATCATCAGTCACAGTGGTAACATCATCACCTACCCCTTTGTATTACCAAAGTTCACGTCCTGCTGAGTAGCTACTTCCAGGTAGCAGAGTACAGGCTGCAGCCAGTCAGAGTACACCCACTGTTGAGTCTGGAACACTACTTTAGAGGTCATAAAAGGCTTATAGTGTTAATAAAAGGAGTGCATGGGTATACAAGAAATTAAATGGACATGCCATGGGGCCTGGTTTTGGTGGGCCGGGGCCGCTTGGTTCGGGACTGCTCTCAAGTTTTCAATCTGCTCTTTAAACTTTTTAACATTCTAGGGTAACCGTACTGCTACAGTAAAAACTGGGGCAGAGTAAAAAAAAAACACCTCCATTTAAGTACCTTACTCTTTGGTATTGTTGCAAAGTTATCACCACTCAGGCAAGTGTTCAGTGACCCACCTGTATCATCGCTGGTGATGAAAGCATGCCGCAAGTGGGCAGTCAGGATCTTGGGGGAGTCAAAGAACGCCATGCTCTAGAGACAGGAAGGTAGTGGATTAATCAATGCCAGGGGAAAGATTATGGGTTTAATGTGATCACTGAAGCTATCAGTGATTGATTGATCAACGCTTGAGTATGTCAGTATATCAACTGTGATCCCTTGATGATAGATCTACCTAGTCACTGAGGCAGTCGCTGATCAGTTACTCACACTACGTAGGCACTGATGTACATACCTTCAGATCCTCGATCGAATGCTGCTGCTCTTAAACCAGTACCTCGCCTCTGTGTTTACAGGTCTCGTCCCTAGACCGTTTTTCGACCTTCAGTCTGTCCCATGCTCAAAATTCCGTACCAGTATGGGTGCAGAGTCTGCAGACCTAGCGGTGCCGTTAGCGGTAACGATCAAAGTAAACGGAACCTATAAAAGTGCAGTAGCTCGCTCGCAGCTAGTAACTTGCCTGCTGCTGAGAATTCTGGAAGTGAGTAGCTTAGTGAAATCCTGCGCTTTGAGAAATCTCTCCATACACTACAGCTCTATAGATCTACGGCCTCCCTAACCATTATCAAGTTTTGCCGTTCTCTTCCCCCGTCTCCCTGCAGCAGCGCAAAGTATGAAGACTTTTCTACTGCTCCTGGGGGCGGTGTTGGCTACTGTCCAGGCGCAGACCACCCAGTCCACGCCACCGTAAGTTTGCACTGCAATTCTGCAAAAGACTGCACTGCTCTACATACAGTAGACTGCAGCAGTAAATGTCATTCATGACTTACACGGATGTTTGGATTGTAGCTGGAAGTTTCCAGAGTAGCTCATAATAAAAGTTTAGCTGACTAGAAGTTATCAATAATTCTTATAAACTGTTCATCACTGTCTTCTTTTTCCTGCAGGCATGTTCTGTTCACTCCCCAATCCTACCACGTGGGGACCACAGAACGGATCTCCTTTACCAGCTATGGCCAGCAGTCCTTTGAGGTCATTGCCCAGGTCTCCTATGATGACTGCACCTGTGAGAGCAGGGGATTCCGGCAGTGCAGAAACCGTGGAGGCGTGTTCTCTGAAGCCAGGGAGACGGCACAACTCGGTTAGACCTGGCTGTCTTCCATTTTGTCATAGTGTAGTTGCATTACATAATATTATCACGGTGTCTTTCACAATTTACAGGCCGACCTACTGTTCTGGACGTACAGGTAGGAAGCTACGGTTATTTTGCTAACTTGTACGTGTATACATGTTTCAACATTAACTCTTTGAATGCCATGGGCACGTTTATGTGCCTATATAAATAGAATAAACTATGTACTTTATAAGCCCGTATAAATTCACATAATCCTTATGGATATTGCAAAACTTGGCTGGGAAAGAGTTAATAATTCACAGTGAGTGCTTGAGGTAATTATGCAAGCTGGTACGTGACATAAATACTGCCATTAACACCCCTGTTCCCAGGCACCCCTCCCACGTGTGGGAGGGGTGCCTGGGAACGAGGCTACACCTGGCTTATACCCATATTCATGCTGAAGTAAGATACCTCGGTTAATGCCAGTGAGGACGGGTTTTGGCTGCAGCCAATTACCAGCCAGTTCCTTGACCTCCTCCTTTCCCTATGCAGATGCCTGGGCTAGGTGAACTTCAAGGTAGGAACTATTACATCACTGTGACATCGCACAACGGCTCGGTGGTGTACCTCTCGCGGAGGAGGATCAGCTTTGGCTCGGGTGCCTTTGGCTTCCTTCTTGTCAAGACTGATAAGCCCATCTACAAGCCAGAGCAGCAAGGTGAGGAAAGGAAAAATGGTCGTCAATTAAAAATTTCCACAGCTTATTAAATTAATGTGATAATCATATCCTATATTACGTGCAAAAATCACTGTGTACTCACATACCTGTATATAGTGCCCAGGCTTTTGACCTCTGTATCACTTGTGAGGTTATGCAAACAATTTATGATTTTGACTAGGGTAGGAATTTGCACCTCTGCTTTTGTAAACAGTTCTTATTACTTTGTACTGTACTGGTCTTACCCTGGCTTCCTCCCACTCACCCCATGGTCTTACCCTGGCTTCCTCCCACTCACCCCAGTGAACTTCTGTGTGGTCTACCTGGATAAGAGCCTGAAGCCTTTCGGCTCCCCAGCCACTGTGAGTAGCTTTACCCCCAGCATGCATGTCTGGGCCACCTGTACATGCATGTCTGTACCAGCTGGTGTAATTGGCTACAAAGCCAGACACCTGCATTGATTTTATGTATGCTACTTTTAATTGCACTTGTTGGCAACCTCTTTTGATGGTCTTAAATGGCATTCAACGGCCAAATCTTAATTGTTAATTAAAATTTTTTTTTTTTTTCTGCAGGCTGAAATTACAGTCAGGGTGAGTTTCATACAGTGATTGGAGTTAGCAGCTGATGGCTTTATAGGCATAGATGATGATATGTTAATGTTCACTTAGGTACTTAGTTGCTGGTCTCATTTCCTGTCTCCATTCCACTTATTCCACTGCTACTTGGAATGGAGACTGGGAATGAGGTCAATTACTCTTGCCGTTGAGTTGAGTGCAAAAGGATATAAAACTACCACAAAAAGTGACCGAAGTACACATCACATTTCTCTCTCCAACCCCAGGATGGCCAATTCAAACAGATTCTGAAGCTAGATTCAGTGTCCATTGAGCCCGGAGGTAAGGAATGGTATTGGAAAAGAAATTAACAGCCTAGAGCTTGACCCTATGGCAGCTATATATTGTTGCACTACAGTTTACAAATATTATGGGTCCTTTTTGCCTGTGTACTTATAATATGATAATGTGGGAAAATATAAAGTATAGGGGTCAGCAGCCAAAATCTGAGTCACACTGGTGATGTGCTCAAATTGAACACTGGTTCTCAGTACCCATACCATAAAATTTTGGAGTAATTTGATTGAGCACAATAGCAGCAGCTGATTGGACTCCAGTGAGTGTGCACTTCTTTGAATCATATACTCACCAGCCTGGCAGTAAGGTACAATAGCTGTGATCACTGCAGCCCAGAGTCATTGCAGCTGTTATGAACCGCACTATGAGCTGACTGCACTAAAACATACATGTGCAAATGAGAGCACACAATCATAAGATCAGGTGAGGGCAGTTTGACAAGACTGTCAAGGTTCCAGTGATGAGAAAGAGAAGGAATAGCAGGTGTCTTTATAAGTTAACTTAAAGCTGTGGAAGAGGAGTGGAGCCAGGTAAGAGGCTGGATTCAAAGTTCATCTGTGCTTTGTCCAAACATGGCATATCCAGGTGCCAGAGGGCCTGCAGAACTGTCTAGCTTGTCTGATCATCAGTCACAGTGGTAACATCATCACCTAGTACCCTTTTGTATTACCAAAGTTCACATCCTGTTGAGGTGCTACTTCCAGGTAGCAGAGTACAGACTTACTGTTGAGCCTGGAATATCACTTTAGAGCACATAAAAGGCTATATATTAAGAAGAGTGTTAATTAATTAATTAATTAATTAATTAAAGGAGTGTACTAGAAATTAAATGAACGTGCCATTTGGCCTGGGTTTTGGAAGGCTGGGGGCACTTGGCTTGAGAAGCCCCTGCTGATTTATGTGAGACCTTATTGTCAAATGATAACAAGGATCTCCTCCCAGTACAGTTTGCAACCTTTTAATGTACCTTAAACGTTTTAAATTTTGCCCGATCGCAGCCCGGGTGGTCTCTACGTAGTTCTCTATGTCCTGGATTCTGTTGGCCACAGTCTAAACAATGTGTATGGCCATTTACTTTTGCCTCATTGCCTTCTCCTCCTTCACATGACTGTCCCTCTGCACACAGAGTTTACCTGCCTAGATTTTCCTCTGTCTGACGAACCCAACTTCGGAACATGGAGGATCCAAGCCAACATCAAGATTCCCAATGAGGAAGGAGGCTGCCGTGTGTTCTTCAGCACTCCATCCGCTACCTGCACCTTCAAGGTGGAGGAATTCGGTGAGTCTAGTGGGGCAGGAGATCGACCTTGCCTGGTTATTACTTCCAGGTAAGGAGGAGAAAGGGAAGGGTGGGAGGAGACAGGGAGTGGGAAGGAAGGAGGGGAGGGGATGGACAGTGAGTGAGTTAGGGTATTAGAGAAGACTGGAGCTGTGGGTGGAGGTATGGGTGGGGCTTGGGTTCCTGGGTCACAGCCCTGTTCTCTGCCTTCCAGTACTGCCCAGGTTTGAGGTGACTCTGGAGGTGCCCAAGCAACTCACTAGAGAGGAAGACTTCATCACAGGGAAGGTTTCAGCCAAGTGAGTCAGCAGATGCCCTGACCCTGCGGTTGGTGATGTAGACTAGACTGCCTATTACTCATCCTGTTTCTAAGGATGCTGTAATGGTGGTTGCTTAGTGCCCAGCAACTCCTTAAATGATCAGATTACTCTGACCCTAGCCTGTGGTTAGTGATGTAAGTCATGACAGTTCTCTTTCATCTACAGCTAGGTTGCCAAGCAACAGTGCCAAATACTGACCTTTGGTCTTACGCCCTCCATAGACTGAATGACTCTCACTGCTCCACCATTGCTGTGCTCCTTGGTGTGTTTCTTTCCACATAGGTACACCTTTGGAGAGAATGTGCAGGGGACGGTGAAACTCAACGCCACTCTGACCTCCTCTAGGAGGAGAGAGACACTGCTGTTCTTCGAAAGGACAGCTGAACTGGTGAGGGTGCTCAAATAATTAAGTGGTAGTGTCAATTACTACTTTACCAGAAAACGGGACGAGAAGAGGGGTAGTTATTTATAAAATAAATGATTGTGCGTATTTGTTGAGGTAACTAGTAATTTTGCTATTATGCCCCTTATGCAAGTTGACCAGTGGAATCTGATATTTTTTGCTAATCTATACCACCCCAGTATCTTATAACTATTTCCAAATTCTCTCTCCCCCCCCCCCCCCACAAATTGCAATTATACACTACTCTACTACAGAAGCTTTGCAAGATCATCATTAGGATTGTTAGAACTCACTTAACAAGGAATTATTTCTTTCCCACAGCAAAACGGACAGTACAGCTTTAGGATCAGTGCTGACGAATACCGTGCGCTGGTGCGCTACCGCTACGACCCATTTTGCGTCAGCTCTCGGGTGCAGATGGTAGCTGAGGTGAGGGAGGCAGGACGGGGGGCCATCCAGGCCGACTCCGCCTCCTTCTCCCTCGTTGCCAATCCTGTGACGGTCAAGTTCTCAGACAGCAATCCACAACACTTTCGACCTGGACTCAATTACACTGTGAAGGTTGGTACTCCACTGCCTCAAAACCATTCTGAATATCCTCATTCCCATACTGTATATTCTCATACTTCATTCCCAAACTGCTTGGTGCAATTATTGGATGGGTTCTAGTGTATAGTCTGCACTGACTCACACATGAACATCATCTGTGAGACTAAGATCGACAGTAAAATCTGACGTACACAGAAGCCACCAGTAGTCTAAAACTTCAATTATTGGGACTACACATACTGTGTATAGAAACTGCTCTGACCACTGCCTCAGAGTAAGTGTCTTCATTCCAGACCTATTTCAGGCTCTACTTAGCATTTCCTATTCCAAGCTCCTCCCAGCCTTTCCCATTCCAGTCATCCACACATCCTTTTCCATTCCAGACCTCCATCCAACCTTTCTTCTTCTAGACCTCTACTCAGCATTTTCTATTCCATGTTCCTCCCATCCTTTCCCGTTCCAGCTTTTCCTGTTCCAGGAGAGTAACTCAGTTTGACTTCTGTCACACCCACAGGCCCAGGTGACCTTGGCAGACGGCTCCCCAGCAATCAATGCCTCCGTTCGCCTTACAGCCACCATCAACAACGAACAGAGGGTGCTCTTCGACGACCCTCTGACCAGTGATGGGGTCGACGGCAGCCTCACTGTCCCCATCCCAGTGCCCCTGGATGCCAACTGCCTGAAGATAACAGTGAGTCAGCACCAACAGAGCCATGTAGTAGAAGTGGGTGGGGCTAATTCCACAGCTGTATGCAGGCATCAAAGCAGCTCCACCCCTCCTTACAACGTTTAGTGGTTGTTGTATTATATGTGCTGATATATCCTCTAGCCACTGAAGTTAGATAATAGCCAAAACACTTAAAAGTGGGCTTGAGAAGAGCCTACATGTACCTGGTGCCAGGTCTATCCTGATACTAGATAGCCAGTTTTATTCTATCATACCAAATGGCAGCTTTTGAACTTCCAGCAATCTCTACACGAATGGTTGCTTGTTTAATTCGTGTCATCTGTGGCTAGACAGAGGACATATTAGGGTAAGGTGTCATAACGTTCTCCTCCCCTCCCTCCAGTTGAGTCCAGTGGAGGAGTTCCCGGCCTGTGAGACCCCGCGGGTCTGCTTCTCCCCATCGCCCTTCTTCTCCCCCACCAAGTCATTCCTGCAGCTGGAGGACGTCTCCAGGTTCACAACCCTCAGGGTGAGGCAATGATGGCATTTATAATTACAATGTATGTCATTGCAGCATATATTGCATGGTCAGAGACTCCATAGCTTTCTCCGAACTAAACCTGCTCAGAGTACCAGTATTCTTTTCTCCATTGCTTCCCTCAGGTCGGTGGCAGGGCTGTTATTCAGGCTACTTCAACTGTCCCCTTTGGTACTCTGCATCTCTTGGTGAGTCCATGCATGGCAGCAGCTTAACCAATCTCCGTGCCATTCCTGCCGTGTCTCAGTACCAGACCGATACAGACTGGTATTGAGACTGCAATAACCCAAACTGTCCACCCACAGTCACCTACCACCCACCACATCTCCTACTCTGTTATCACTTCACAAACTACCAAAGTCTGACTCCTGTGGGAGACCATCTGAGAAATATTTGTCCCCTAGTATGACTAACCTTAAAGTGTATTTACCAACCGCCGCCCACGGGTCCACCAGCTTAGCCTGGCTCTGCAGTAGCCTTACAGTGGTAGTTCATTATCACATTTGGCAATTAGGCAATTATTCCTCACATTCCCTTCTGTAAACTGAGTCTGGAGACGGACGGCCTTTCACCCAAGCAGTTGGATCAGAAGAAGCTGTTTATTGTCATGCAACAATGGCAATATTTTGCTCACTCTATTGTAATGAATTGCTTGGGTGAAACTGCATGGTGACAAAATGAACTAATTCAATCAGTAGCTTGGGTGAAAACTATTAGTGAGGTAAATGTCTGAATGTAAGACTGAACGAATGCAACTGAACACTTAATGCCATTGACCAGGCCCCCTCGCAGACACTGGCAGAGCTTGTACAGCAACAACTAGATTTTCTGTGTGGTCACACACTAGTGCCATACTAATAGCATCCTCCCACACATATGGCTTGGTGAGACCCACACCAATTGCAGGTATGCCCACGCCCTGGTTGGTTGATAAACAGTGGGGGGCCGAGGCGAGTGATCGGTGACGTCTGGACCAATGCCAGGCAACCCAAACTCGTTTTCCGGCATGGCTAGGTTGTAGCGTAGCATCCCTTACCCCCCTGAGGCGAGTGATCGGTGACGTCTAGACCAATGCCAGGCAACCCAAACACGTGTTCCGGGCATGGCTAGGTTGTAGTGGCTGTGGAAACTTCCAGTTCTCCCACGTTTTAGCTCACGAAATGACCAGCAAATGCCGGTCTAGGAGTTATCAAGGTTTAATATCTGCCCTCCCTCCCACCCTCCCTCCCTCCCTCCCCCCCCCCCCCCTCCTCCCCTCCCTCAGGTTATCAGCCAGGGAGACGTTCAGCATCATACATCCAAAACAGAAAGGGGCGGGTCCACTTCTACCGTGATCCAGTTTCGGCTGACATCGGCTATGGTACCCAAGGTGAAGGTTCTGGGAGTGTTTGCCCGCACCGATGGAGAGCTGGTAGCCGACCTCATTGAACTAACTGTACAGTGCCAACTGGAGAACCAGGTGAGGTGCCCCTGCTCATTAACTGAGCTAGTCAAAGGCAGAATTCAAGAGTCTGGCTTCTGTGAATGAATTTCTTGTTTTATGAATGAGTGATGATTGGCTGATGTAAGCAGTGAATACTCTGGAATTTATTCCAGGTGGATGTGTCATTCAACCAGTCGAGGGCCTCTCCCGCTGACCCCATCAGCATTTCCACGGCAACCTCTCCCAACTCCGTGGTGCTGCTCAGTGTGATAGACAAGAGCCTGACGCTGCTTGCCGATGCCTGCCGCTCTCTGGAGCAGGACAACGTGAGTCAATATCAGCCTACCTATGTCACATGAAGCCCATGGCGATTCACTTCCTGTCATGTGACCAGAGATCCAAATCACCTGACTTTTCCGCCTCTGTCAAGTGACCTAGTGGTCCCTCCCACTCCCCTCCCCTAGGTCTGCAATCTACTCCGCAGCCTCACGCGGGGGTCCCTCCCAGGTGGAAGCACGTGTGACTCAGACACTTCCGATGCTTGCTGCCCCTCCTCCTGCTCTGAGCCTACCAAGTATGCTGTCGGAACCATATTTAGCGTAAGTACACCTGGTGTAATAATTACGTAGACATGTAGTGTTGTCTGCACCAAAGCAAGACCGATAAACAGTATACCAGTTTGGTATGTCTATAGCACTGTCTCCTATGCCTGTAACGGCGTTCCTTTATTCCGTTGACATCATCACCTTTCCCCTATGACCTCATACCCTATGACATCATTCCTATTCCTATGACATCATCTCCCTCTCATCTTCCCTTCATTGCTCTGTACACCATCATCCTCCCCCCAGGCTGCTGGTGTGTCCATTCAGTCCAACATGTTCCAACCCTCCCCACCAGTCATCCGCCGACCCACTCCTTCCTTCCCTGACTACAGTAAGTGCATCCAAGAAGCATGATTAAGTGGTGTAAGCAATTTCAAGCAGCAGTGCCTCTCCTGAACTCTATTTGTTAATTCATAGCTTCTCTGGCATTGTCAAAATTTTATCATTATTGTCCCCTCCTTCCTCACCCAACACACACACACACACACACACTGCAGGATTTCCCGATATTGGTGAGTTGGTGAATTTGTATGTCACATGTATGCATATGTAATTATAATGGATAGATGGATAGTTATGTCTAGTGTATACAAGTGTGGTATATCAGACTACAGTGATGTAAGCAATTTCAAGCAGCAGTGCACCTTGGCGACTTGTCCTTGCAGCCTTTGAAGTTGGCCGACCAGGACAACCTGGTCCTATTTTACCTGCCCCGGCTCCAACTGAAGCTGTCCCAGCGCCAGATGACAACGAGGTGGACCTGGAGGGAGGGGACGACGAGAGTGGAGTGAGGACCTTCTTCCCTGAGAGCTGGATTTGGACTCTTCAGAGGACAGAGTGAGTTTAGGTAGAAGGTCGATCCTTGTTGTGTTACTACCCCTTGATAGTGTCAAACCTTACTGGAGAATGAGCTTGATTGTTGTGATCAGATGCCGTAGGCCGGATTTAAAATGTATGTGTTTCCAGGTTTTGAATGCAAATTGCGCATCAGAACCATAGATTAAAATAAAGTACTGGAAATTACATGAACTGCACAAAAATTGAGTAAGCAATATACATACCGTATGATCACATGGCCAAAATTTCACCAGATCCTGAAACACATTTTAAGACTGTTGTCAAGTTTAGGGGCAAATTCAATATTTGTATGTTAGACCACTCTGCACACACACGCACACACACACACGCGTACACTCACACACACACACACACACACACACACACACAGTGACGCAGGAACTGCCATCACCAACTCTACCGTCCCTGACACCATCACGACCTGGGTGGCCGAAGCCTTCTCCCTCTCTCCCACTCAAGGGCTGGGTCTGTCCCCCCTCGCTGAGCTGACAGTCACCAAACCCTTCTTTGTGTCTCTGGAGCTACCCTTCAGCATCAACTTTGGAGAGACGGTCACCATCACTCCTCTTGTGTTCTTCTTCGGCCCAGGAAGGAGAACTCGAGTGAGTGGACAGACCCTAGCCTCGTTCCCAGGCCTCTGCCCAGCTTTTGTCACTTGCAGTACGAAAAGCGGCTTTTCAGGGGGGAGCCCCTGGGAATGAGGCTAGGCAGCTCTATGTCAGTTACTTGACTACAGTTTAATTTTTTTATATAGCAATGGTTTTCTCTTGATCATTACCAGTTATTTCTAATTGGTGCCCTCTTCCTCTCTTCAGGCTACTGTCACTGTAGCGGTGGATGATGAGCTGGACTTGGTGGAGAACAGCTTCCCCACCGACGGGCCAGTGTTCATACAGAACGGAAGGAGTGTGCCCTTTAACCTCAAGCTCCGCCCCCGGGCTATCGGGCAGTTGGCTATCACTGTGGCTGCAGTGGGAAGCCGGGGCCAGAGGGACACTGTGAGGAAACTCCTGTTCGTTAAGGTAAGTGCGCTCTTATATTTGATCCAATAGTAATACGGCTTTGCTATCACCACAACCACTGACCTCTGTCTCCTTTTCTCCCTCCTTCTCTCTCTCCCCTTCACTGACAGCCTGGCTGTGAGAAGTTTGAAATAACGCAGAATGTGTTTGCTGAGGGTACGTGATCCACACTTTGGATAATATGCCATAGACTAGCTAACCTTCCCCCATATCTGTCCACGATGTGACTGATGTTGTGCGTGTCCTCTGGTACAGATTCTGGCAGCCAGTGCTTCAACTACTCCCTCCCCTCTTGTGTCATCCCCGGCTCCGCTAAGGCTACCATCTCAGTTACCGGTCAGTCTATACCGGCCAGCTGCACTATACCTCGAATAAGTGCACATGTGCTCACTCATAATTGTTTCTTAAGCGGTATATCATAGTTTTACCAACACCATCTCTCCGCCTGACTCAACCTCCAACTTTAGGAGATGTGATGTCCCCGCCCAACCTCGACCGACTACTGGTGCTGCCCCACGGCTGCGGAGAACAGAACTTGGTAAGGACGGCCACCAACTGGGTCGTGGCCGAGTACCTCGTGGCCACCAGGCAGCTGTCAGACTTCATCGCCGTCAAGATCAGAAATAACATCCAGACAGGTTAGTGAGGGGTGGAAGAGGGAGACGGGGGAGGCAGCGGCTGGGTGGGGACTATATAGAGGGGAGGACGAGCTGCTGTGGGCTAGGAATCCACTGTAGGTCAGTATGAAAGCTATAGGGTTTGTAAAATGAATGAGGTCACTCGTTATCATTCTGATATAAAAGCACAAACAGCTAACTAGTGAGCATGCTATGCTTCAAGGCTGTCATCAGGCACTGTTCTCCCTCCCCAGGCTACCAGCGAGAGCTGACCTACCTCCAGAGCTCTGGCTGCTTCAGCATCTGGTCTCGAGGGAGCTGCAGCCTCTGGTAGGTGTGGGGGGCAAGGAGGAGGGAAGGAGGGAGGGAGGGAGGGAGGGAGGAGGAGCTGTAGCCTGACTGCACCTGGTGAATTTTTCTCTCCCACAGGCTGACAGCTGCTGTGGTGAATACCTTCACTGGCATCGTCGACTTCTACAGAGGTACGAATGGTATTTACTCCCTTAGCTTTTTGAGTCAGGCATCTACCTTTGTGTCTCCTTCCTTCCCACTCAGAGCAAGAGCCGGGCATGGAAATAGTGGACCAGGCAGTGATCACTGGAGCTCTAAACTACATCCTCAGCAATCAGGAGAAGAGTGGGAGGCTGCCCATCGTGGGTCGAGTGCACAACTTTGGATTGGTGGTATGGTCTGTCTGTCTGCCTGTCTGTCTGTCTGTCTGTCTGCCTGTCTGCCTGTCTGTCTGTCTGTCTGCCTGTCTGTCAATCTGTTTATCTACCAGTTGCCCTTCTTACTTCAATAATCTGTTTTGGGGGGTCTGGATTGAAGCTAACAGGTACCATTTCACTTCCTCGCAGGATGACATCGCACATTCCGCCTTCGGACTACTAGCCCTGAAGTCATATGTACAAACGTTTGAGGGTGACGATAGCGCCTCTTCCACAGTGGTGAGGAGTCACAAGCACTGAGACGCTAGTCCACTAGCTCTTTCAGTATTGGTTCTTTAACTTTTCAATTTGTGAGCCATCTTCAACTGGCAATACATCGTAAAGCTATGTGAAAACTTACTAGACATGGCAGTGAGTATTTAGTGATATTTTCCTTTCCCATCCTCCTCCTTCTCCCCTCCTTCCTTCTCCACTCTCTCCTCAGCGGAGAGCTCGCACTGGCATCTCCAACGCAGAGAAGTACCTGCTAGATCAGTACAATCAGACGGGAGACTTCTGCAACTATGGTCTTGCCCTGACCACCTATGCCGTCCTCCGCTGCCAGGAGAAGCCGCCCGAGACGCTGAACAGGATGCTCGATGACCTACGTGGCAGGATCACCAACAGCAGGACTTGTGAGTGCTGGGTTATGATCACATGATCCACCACGGTATGATCACATGATCCACCAGGGCATGATCACATGATCCACTAGGGTATCATCACATGATCCACCAGGGCATATACAGCAGCGATAGCATGGGAGGTGGGCCCTAACCAAGGGACCCTTCGCTACCAGCTGAGGGAGGTTTGATAACTTAAGAAGTCCAAGTTTGTTCCCAGGCTCCTGTTCATAGCTTGGGGGGTACAAGGCTGTGAGAAATAAGCTGAGGGTAAAGTTTTGAGAGATTTAGAAGTATCAGGGGATGTAAAGTACATGAATGAGTGACAAATAAATATCTGCAAAAGTAACTCCCCTCCCTCTCCCTCCTCACAGACCCTGGTGCCTGCTTCCTCTGCAATGACTGCCCCAGCGATGACGAGGACAGCACTCCTGACCGCGGTACAGACTGCATCGGCCGGCCACGCAATGAAGGCTCCGCTGCATGTGTGGAGACGACGGCCTACGCTCTTCTGGCACTGTTGGAGGGTGGGGACACACAATACACCGTCTGCCTCGCCCAGTGGCTGGTCAGGATCAGGAGCGGCAGCGGAGGATACTGGTCTTCGCAGGTGAGACCATTTTGATGAACTGGAAGCTCATCAGCCTGGTGTACTTGGATCAGTCCAACAACTCTTGCATTATGAGGTTCAAAACTTTATGCACACACACACATGCACACACACACACACACACACACAGGACACTGTGGTAGCGCTACAGGCTCTGGCCACGTTTGCCGAGAGCACATACAGCCAAGTCATCGACAAGACAATCGTGTTCAACCTCCCTGGCCTCTCCTCCTCCGTCACCACAACCATCACCACTGACAACCGCTTTGAGAGATTTGATGTGGAGGTAGGTCAGACAGACACACAGATAGACAGACTGACAGGCAGACAGACAGACAGACAGGCAGACAGACACACAAATAGACAGACAGACAAACAGATGCCAGACAGATTAGGCAGACAAACAGACACACCACCCACACATATGCAACACACAAATTGTTGTATGACATGGTATGTGTTTCTGACATCAGGTTCCCAGTGTTCCAAGTAACAACAACTGTGTTCGTTGGTCTGGGAACGGGACAGCGATCCTGCAAAGTACAGTGGAGTACCACGGCTGCAACTGCTGCAATGACACACGTGCCTTCTCCCTGGAGCTGGCCTCGACCAGGGAGAGCACGCCCCTGGGAGACACACTGGAGCTCAGCATCAGAGTCAGGTGGGTATCACATGATTATCATGTGACTTGTATTGTGTATATATTGTGCATGCTGTGAATTAACCACATGTATGCATGTGCACACACACACACACACACACACACACACACACACACAGGTACTTGCAAGGCATCAGCTCTAACATGGCCATCGTGGATGTGGAGATACCCAGTGGCTTCCTGTTTGCAGGTTGGAGATTCCTCGATGAATTTGTGAGTCACAACTCTGTTGCCTGTATGTAGCGTGCTCCCCACCATCACCTCTCCTTTCCTCCTGTTCTCCCCCCCCCCCCCCCCACCTGCAGGCCAAGAATGCTGTGGTGGAGAGGGTGGACACTCGCGGCTCAAACGTGATCTTCTACCTCACTGATGTAAGACAATCTCATCTCGTGCACGCACCATTAATCTGTAGGGCTGTAGCAGCCGGGACTTCTTGTTACGTCCATGTTAAACAAGCGTATAAATTATTTCCATTTCCTAAAAGTGATCGGTCAGTCTCAGGCTAGTAGCATTCATTAATTTAAGAAACGAATAATCGCCTCCAGAGTCATTTATGTCCAAAACGATGTTTCTCCTGCAGGTCCCAAGCCGTCTCGCCACTACCATCATTGTGGAGTTCATTGAACAGTTCTCTGTGGAGGATCCCCAGCAGCTGCCAGTCACTGTCTACGACTACTACGACCCAGGTCTGGCTCCGATCATGTGAAAGTCATGTGACATTGTGGTTACTGGTATTCGACCTTTTTACCATACTGTCTTTTCCTGCATCACAAACTACATACACATCCACACACACATGCATGTACACACCCACTCACATGCCCCCACACACACACCAGGTCAAACTGTCACCAAGTACTATCTCCCTGAGACCTCACCCCCCCTCCGCCAAACAACTGTCACGCCCCCCACTGAGACTGAACCATTGCCTGGAGCTCGGGAGTGACATCTAGGTTGCCATGACGATACATGTACTCTTGAACTTTGAATCCAAACCCCTGCCAATGCTGCACAATTTAAACCTTTGAATAATGAACTTTATTTTTCTTAAACTCGTATATTGTTGAATGTATATTATGTTCGTAGTATCATGTTTGTAGTCAACATTCCATAAACAATAGATATTTGCAAGAGCGAAGCAATTTCAAAAACCAAAAATATATATTCATACGGTAAACAGCTGTAACTCACAAAACCACAATGTCACGACAGGAAACTACAAAAAGGAAGTCTTGGGCAAACTCTAGCTACTCTTTTTTGGTGTAAATGGTGACCCCCTCTCCTGTGCGGTCTGCAGGGCTGTAGTCGTGTTTCCCTGTATCCATGAATCCCTTGATGAAGGCTGCGTGAGCCTCGTCCGATAGCAGGCTCTGCTTCACCGCCTCGTTCTCCTTCATACGAGAGATCCAACCGTAGAGGATTGGGAACTGGTCGTCAGGGAACGTGGCGGCTATTTCTGGTGGAGGGAAGGGATAATGAAAGATAGTGTCAGTTACATATTATTGGTTGTCATATACACATACTTCCATGTGCACTCATACAGGCACACACACACACACACTTCCACGTGCAGGCATACACACACACACTGAGCAAGCCATTGTTGCATGGAGAATCGTTATCTAAACAGTAGCACTACCCACCTGGCTTCAGCTTCTTCACGGCCCCAAGGCGTTCGAACCATGGCCACAAAAGGAAGTCGACGGCTCCAGGAGTACTCTCCCCAGAAAGGAACCCATCCTCGTGAGCCTTTATGATGTCCTCGAATCTTCGGACAAATTTGACCAATGTGGCAGCTGTATTTTCATCTGCTTTCCCACTGTAGTATTTGTAGTAGTTTCCAATGTACTGTGGGAGGAGGGAGAGATGATACAAGACCTTCACAATGGTGTAAATTTCCATTACGTACACAGTGTGCTTTCGCTATTGCTAAAGGCCAATGGGCACGGTCAAAGGGGTGGGCTCTTGATAGAAGACCTCACCACTTACGACACTAAAAAATGAGCAGTTACTACCATTGTTATTACCAGCCTGCACACAGTAAGGTCATATGGTCTGCAGATTAAGCACGACTAAAATCTTACCTGACTTCCAAAGTCGTTAAGCAGAAGCTTCCCCAGAGCCTTGTGGTAGGGGTCGGTTGGCCAGAGGGACTTCCCTGGGAATACCTCATCGATGTAGTCTGCAGGGGGAGGGTAGGAGGGAGAGTCAGCCCTCGTGCCATGGGCTGGTCTTAGCTATGGCTACTTAGTTTTTTTTACTGCAAAGATTCAGATTTGAGAATCGGGGAATACAATAGCTAGCAAATACTCACCAAATGCAATGGCAGACTCTCTAATGAGTTTTCCCTCGTGCTCGATGGTGGGAACCTGACCATAGGGGTTAATCTTGGCCAGGTACCATTCCGGCTTCACTTTCAGGTGGATGTTGATCTCTTCTGTTCGGATGTTCTTGGCAGCTGCAATCAGACGCACACGCTGTCCACAATTAAGAGAAGAAAATGGTTACACAGCTAAGCAGACAGACAGGCAGGCACAGACAAAAAGATATTTGCCACAGCCTTTTAAGGCTTCATGTAGCACATTGCAAAAAAACTCACTTGCGCGAAGGGACAGATGGGGTTGCTGTAGATCCGGAGGGGGACATCAGCGGGTTTGGGCGGGGGCTCGGTGAATACGTCGACTTGAGGCATTGCAGAGTAGTGTCTTGATAGGTGCCAGCTGCGTAGAAAGAATCGCGAGAGAATGCTGTAGGACCCTATTTCGGTGACCTTTGCGACTGCACAACTGCGCGTTCGTTTGCTTTATAGGTCACCTCGAGCTGCTGACTGTAGCTGCTTCATGAATATCGAGCCCCCTGGAAGAATTTGTAGCTTCCGGGGCCGCAGCGTACCGCGTGCTGTGCGTATAATGGCACGCATAATACACACTACGAACGTCGAGCCCCCTGGAGGAATTTGAAACTTCCGGGGGCACAGGAAATTGCTGCATGTATAACTGCAAGCATATTTTTAACCATAAATATTATAATTATGGACCTGTGTATCAGTTGCATAGTACAGACAATTGCAAATTAAGCACGCCATGATTGTCCAGTATACATAACACATACAAATGCGTGCAAAATAGCGTCCTAAAATATGCAACCAGGGGAGACATTTTAACATAACATAACTCAGAGATACCCTGCATTTAAGTAAGTGGTGCTTCACGTTGTTTTCAAGTTCTTGCTGTCCTTGGACTGTTTTCCAACAGACCGCTCGTCTCCAGAGGTCCTTGCTCGCCTGCTTGGTAGAAGCCATAGGTCTGTCCCGCTGCCCTCCTGCCGCGGTGTCTCTCAGGTTGCTGACCCTCCCTCTTCGGCTTCTTGCGTCGATAAGTAATTTGCAGCAGAATTACCAGGAGAACTGCATACATTTGAAAGTGCATGTGTGTATATATGGATGACAAGTATGCATACTACATGTGCATAATATTCTGAGTAACCCGATAGTTATATTATGTGCATGCATCGGCCATTATTGCTCCTATTATATAGCTATATATAATGGTAGATATAATAGTTCTCTTCTGCCTCGTTTATGCTATGTTGCTATAATATGCCTAATCAGATTAGCATATAGCGTAAAGGTAGCATATAGCTACTGGTAGCTATGTAAATAGCTTTATTTACGCCTAGGGCTAAATCAATGCATCGTTGTGATGGTTAAGATATTTTTCAATTAATTTTACTTGTATAGCTAGTTTAAAGTTAGCTAGCTATGTCTCAAGGTGTAACTGATGTGACTCACTTAGTCCCCCAAAGCCAGCGAGGACCCAGTACCAGTTGGCCTTGAGCCAGTTACCAATGGAGTTTAGGTCAAAGAGAATGTCCTGGGAAAATGAATGCATGAGAAGCTCAGAGAGTTCATCATGAAATTAAAAACCAAATGCAAATACGAAGCCTCACACTTACTCTCAAATCATCCAGTGGTGTGTTATTGTCAATGAAAATACACACACTATATACAAGAATGAAGAAAGACACTTCATTACTTCAGCACATACAGCCGCTAGGACTTCAGCTGATTACTAATTGTTCCATTGTACTTACTGGTCAAGTGTGCAATACCCTGTAAAGTTTCTGCAGGGATAGCCAGGTTGTACATATGTGGCATTTACTACCCCTGTACACAGTGTAGGAGACAAAATGTTTTGTAAAATTTTATTATTGAAGAGGTTGCAGTATTCTTGCAACACCTACATGCCAACCAATGCCAACCAATCAAATTGCAGAAGTGTTTAAACTCTGTTTTCTGATTGGTGCACACTGCTGATGCTCCTTGAACCAGACGTTGCAAGCTTAAGACAATTACATGCAGAACCAGTAGCTGTACACACAATGAAGTCTGCCAGCCTTACCGCCTCTATCAAAGGTTGAGATACAGCTTCCATCGAATATGCAGCAAACCTCACATAGCTGTTCCTCAAGGGGACAGTAGCAGGAGGTGGTATTATACGCCATGCACACTGTACCTGCAAGGTAAATTAATTAACTGTAGTAATTAAAGGGGCACTCCTGAATAATAAACCATGCAGAGCTCCACACACGACTAATGAAGTGCATATAGCATGTACAGTCAAGGAAACTGCAACCTTACCCTCACAAATTCCCCCTAGACACACATTGCTGCACTCTTCAGTTTCAGCATTGCAGTTGCAAAGAGTTCCATTTGGTTTCAGAGGAGCAGTAGGACACTCAGCAGAGACCCCAGTGCACAGAGTTAAGGACCACACACAATTGAATTCATGCTGCTATATTGTGCATATAATCATACACTTATTACTAGATTCCTAATACTAAAAAAGGTAGTGCTAGCTGATTCCTGCATCTGATGAATGGATATGTGCAGAAGCTGTTACTCTGGCACTGGTCGTCTCCCTGCAGACATAACCTACTAGCATTGGAGTATGTGCAGTTAGTGCAACAGGGACTCTTTGCGGCACTGCAGAGAGGGAGTACATGGAGCTAGATGTCAACTGCTGCATACATAGTGTACAGATCACATGAGCTATAGCTGAATTGCACGTGCCATGGCACAATGCCTCAGTTGAGAATGAATATGAGTTTGCTTCCTCTCAGTGACGTAATAAATCTTGTAAACTCATGTAAGCACTTTTATATCTTAGCACAAACGCGTGCAGGGAGATATGAGCTATTACCCTTCTACATAGCATATAGTGAATAACTCGGAAGCTAATAGCTCACCTGCAATCTTTTCCCTCCTTTAGTGTGCAGTTGCCAGGTTTGCAGCATGGGTCGACTGCATCACATTGTTCGGGGTCGATTGAGCCACAATCGCATTCTTCATCTCCCTCAACAATCCCATTACCACACATCTGCATTTGAGGTTCTATGCCGTGTGTATGTGTATGTATGCATAATAATGTGTACATGGATGCACGCATTCTATGCACAAATTTCATAACTGATGATATGCAGTATGTGCATATTTACACTTACGGGGTATGAAACAGCCACCTCTACTTTCAATAGTACGTCCAATGGAGTCCCTACTACAGGAGGAGAATTGGCGGTTGTTGGGACGACTACCATCTGTTGCACTGGCAAACATGATGAAATTTCCTTCAGTACCACCGGGAGCACAGATGCCTTCGTCATGCTGTTGTGTGTGTGTGTGTCAGTCAGTAAGCGACAGTGCACATACCATCTCTTAGGTCTATGCATAAGCTGGAGCATATAGCTTACTTGCGAGCCATGGTTGTGGCCAAGTTCGTGTGCTGTTGTAATCAAAGAGACTGAACGAGGGAGCTACGGGGGTAGGCAATTTCAGGGCTAATAGTGTGGTCAAGTAGCCTCGTTCCCAGGCTCTTGCGTGGGCTAGAGCCTGGGAACGAGGAGGCTAGTATTCAAGGTGACTAAAGGAATTGGATGTGTACCCCCTGTAACTCACTCGTCTTCCAAAGTTGAGGAGGGATGTGAAGCCAGTATTCAAACTACAGGTATATACCAAAAGGTGTCAGATATTTTACTCTTAAATCTCTGAGTTCTTACTTACTTGAGCTCTCCCATGAGAGTCCTTGTACGTTGCTGGCAAATCCCACCAGCAAACCGTCCATCTACAGAATACATAACTGTATTAATAATATTATCTTCATGCTTTGTAATCTGAGAATATGCCGACAACTACCCACCTGGATCACCAACGTATGCAAGACCGATTGTACCTGTAAGAAAGAAACACTGATTCTGCAGTTGAGCTCAACAGTGGACAGTGTACAAGGCTACACCGTAATTCCAATAGTGTCCCTAATACAGCTAGTACTGGCAAACACAGCAGTAACTGTTTTCTTATCCTATGAACTTACACATTTACCATTGTGTGTATACTCTGCAAACTTGCTAACCTTGGAAGTCTCTATATGTAAACAGATGAGCAAGGCAAAAACCATCAAAATTCTAGAGAAAATGTGTAGAAGAAGTTGTTTGCATTTGTGCCATTTTCCATAGAAGAAAATTCTACAAAATGGTAGCTGACCTGTTCTGAGAATGCTTCCAGAAGCTCCTCCACAGAGTATTCCCCAGCTAGGGGATTGCTAGCGTCAGTATAGATCTGTTTATTATCAGATAAATATACAGACAATAATGGAAACACATGCAATCAATACACAGCCTATGCATGCCATTACCAACCTCTACTGACAAAATGGAGAGTCCAAATCCAGAAATTGGTCCATTTCGACTTTCAAATGTAGTGCTCCTACATAAGTAGTACAAAAATCAATCTGCATGGCTGTAAAGATGGCATTTGAAAGGTCTACTGCAATACCTGTAAATGCCATCCGCATCAGTAATATGCAGGGACAGTTCAGCTAGAGTCTGAAGAAGATGGAATGTGTGGTGTATAAACATAAGCACTATATACCCATCTTTGACTCATATTGACAGTATTCTAATACTGACCATTGATTCCTGGCCCTCGCCTACCACAGAGAAGAACGGGTAGTCAGCTACTACCTTTAGAGTACAAGTGTTCCTCTCGGGGTCCACTGAAGCAAGAGGAAATTGAAGAGGCTATAATGTCACAGGCCTGGTGTAACACATCTTCGTGGGTGATAGCTACTCGCTTGCGCAAACAGATTTAGCATGTGCTACAATAGTTACCTGCTCTAGTTTGTTTTGAGAAAGCAGGGCGGGCATGTCTGAAGGCATGTGTTGCTGATTCCTGCATAAGAATAAGTTGTTGAGTGTTACATTTTAAAGAAAAATTGTTGCGGAACTTTTCAATCTGTGGATCATTATTGGGTACAATTACAATGAGGAGGTATGAGTCGTATATTAAACATTTTGTAGTTTCTCTTAATATCTATACCTTGGGCCAGTTAGTACTCATACAGGTCTATCGAAGACCATGACATTAAATGCGTACAATATGCACTTAGCAAATTTTGAAGAATACCTGAATGAGCCTCAGTTTGGGAGACTGAGTACTGGAGCAGGTTGAGTGCTTGAAATGGTATACCACGTCGCTGTCTTTGTATATGATGGTGTTGTGGAGGTCCGGGTCCACATCTCTTTTGGACAAATGCCTGAATAACATGAGGTTAGTACTAGATTCAGATGGAAGTGGAGGGTCTGCTGACATGGGCACTAGCTTACCTTGTGATGGGTTCCACATGATAGATCTCACTACACAATCAAACAGAAAGCACTTTATACACACTAAAGTAGAGTAAACTATTGTATAAGGTACACCAATGCATAGTAGTACCTCTATATGCAACACTTAAGGTAAAGACCCTTCATGCGTGCATGATTCTAAAATACATTACATACTCTTTAGTGCGGATGACACCATCAAATGTCCTGTCTCTTATGTGTCCGCGAACAAGAGAGTTCTCGTCACCTAAGTAGGAGGACAGATAATATGTTTAATCCCTTTTTATTACCAACTACTGATAGCTGCAGTAGCCAATCAAATCAAATTCAGAAAATCTCTTATACCAATAATATGCTAGCCTTGTACCCAGGCCTCCCCTGGCAGCTTTTTTCACAGCCATGGAAAAAAAAGACTTTCCATGGCTGCAAAAGAAGAGGTGAGGGAATTTACGACCTGGGTATGTGAGGCTGTACCTATGCCACTGTCATAAATGTATAAGCATTGGATGGAATATTATAAATATATTTGGATCAACCTTCCACGTGGCCGATGACAATATTCCTGGTGTCAACTCTCCTTCTCTCTCTTTCCCCCCCCTCTCCCACCACCCACAGCTTGAAATCAGGGTGGAAGAGGTCGGCGTCTGTCTTCACATGGAGGTTGAAGTCACTGCAGGCAGCAGATTTAAAGAGTGTATGGTTTCCATGATATATTGTTGGCTAATATACTCTGCCAAAAACGGTACCTAAAACATATAAAAGCTAAATTGTTATTCTTGCATGTGCCAACAATGACTGACAACATAAATATGGCTAGGGATCAAATATGGCTTATGTTTACCGCCCATGTGCTCTAAACTGGAACTGGGACACCAGTGAGTCATCTGACACCACACTCGAATTGGCCCTCAGTAACAGCGGTTCATAGTGCCTGACAAATTCATTCCGCGCCACGGCTACAAAGACGAGACAAGGACTATGATTAATAGGAAGGGTCGTCTGGCATTAGTCCACTTTCTTGAGAATTAGGCTGTGGGTGTACTCTCTACTACCCATGCATGCAGACCTGTAGTAATTAAAGATATGTATACTAATGCTGTGAATTAAAATATGTCATTTGCTTAGCAGCTCATACCAAATTCATTATTAAAACACAAGTTCATTTTTTTAGTTCAATCTAAACTAATTGAACTACTGCCATGCCAGCTACTAGCCGATACATCATCCACATCAGCGTGACGACTGTTGCGCAAAAATTGCAAATTATTGTGGCTTCCAGTTGCATTAAACACCACGGGAGGCGAGGTGTTTTAGAGTACCTTTTGAGGGCTGTGCATGGAGTAATGCACCGAGTACCACCACAAGGCTGCAGAAGGTCCTACCCATCTTGCTTGCTGGAGACGTCTGGAAAAAGGGGGCGTTGCCGGCTGACCTAATAAGGCTTCGATTTCAAAGTCATGTGCCAGCCCATAAATGGGAATGGACACGCCCACGCGGAGCGGAGAAACAAAGGTGCTGGTAAATGAATCAGAGGAGCTGAGAAGATGGGGCGACTCTGCTTAGTTTTAACGATCGTTTCTTTGCTGTGGGGTAAGCGGTGTAATAAATACGAGGTAACTGTTTATTTATCTCTCTCAAAATTTATGTAGCCAGAAGTTTAATGTAATTTCACGAAGTAATAGCGGGGATGCTGACTGTGCAAGAGAGCGCATGTATTCGATTCTTGTTACTATTCTTCTCGTTTCCTCATGGTCACGTCATTAAGCATTTTGTACCACTTTTTAAAACAATGATGAATTTCTATTCTTAGTGTAAAGAAGACTAGAGGTTATTTACCGTTCATAATAAAACTTGTCATAATTTATATCTTATTATAGAAGTCCTAATATTTCATAGGTGGTCCAGTATGTTCTGAAATACTAGTTCTGGGGGCCCAATCATTGGACAGAAGGGCAAATGTATCTTGATATGCACTCTGAGTAGGTCAGTACTGTCTGCAGAGTGGACTGATACTGTTTTTTTTTACCTCCCAACAGGCTACTGCGGTGCCCAGACTTGCAGATCACCATCTTGCTGCACGTGGACCGCGCCACCCTACCAGAATGCCACAAACCTTACTTTAGGGGACACAACCACAACGCCACTGGGGTTTAGAAACACTGTCCTCCCTTCCAGGGAGATTTCAACAGTTGAGCCTACCATCTGCGTCGATGTAAATGTTCCCAATCCTACAAGCAGTAATTATGTTTTTGTTGCGGTAAGCAATACACTATTATGCATGTAGTCTTTTTATGACCTTCAGTAAGAAGGTACCATAAAGTACATGTATGTATGTATACAGTGGAACCTCTGATAAAGGATACTCTGAAATAAAGACAACCTCCAATAATGGATAAACTAAAACCTCTCTGCAAGGGAGAACTGAGATGTTCCAACTTGTAAGTCTGTTATTCGGAGGTTCCACTGTAGTAGTGGTAGTAATATTTTGGTAAGGATTCCGGGCCACAGTTACATGTGCTGGTAACTGTGAAGAGTTCTTTTTTCTTTGCTGCAGGTGGAGTCCAATGGTGGTTCTGTTTGGTGAGTGTATATTATTATGAGCAATTTTAACTTATGTCTATATTAATTTTATGGTGCATCAAGCTTGTGGTTTCCTGCACGTCCTCTGGCACTAGCCAGAATACAATTGTTAAGCAATTCTGCTTTAATGTTTAGTGTTTTATACTTTCTTTTGCAGTATCTATTTTGAAGACACTTCAATGGAGGCGTGTGCCTCCGTAAGTTACCCAATAGCATTGGTTTTAGTAAAGTGTTATGTATGTACTATAATTTGCGGTATACATAATGTAAGGACTGAAACTCTCTCTAGCTGACCTCTGCTGACCTCTGCTGACCTCTGCTGACCTCTGCTTTTGGCTTGCACTGAGAAGATTAGAATAATATTATGTATAGCACTTGAAGGTGATGAAGCAAATATCCGTGACTCGACACCAGGCATGCCAAGCTGTACGCCATAGCAGTCCAATGATTTCTCTATACACTTGAGATGAAGAATGTCGCTAGTGCAATGTTGCAGTAGAGAGCTGCTTTCAAGTTTCTTGAAGCCTCATAGTCTCCAACAACAATGTGTCTTGAAGCCAAGAGAATATATTTGAGGTGGCCATGTTAATAAGTATTTTTAGTATAGTGTATGACATCATAGTGATGACATTTTCTGCCGGAGTTGGTTTTATGGGCACAAGACTAGTTGCGAACGTACAAGGTGGCTTCATAGACCCCTGGCTTTATGTAGATACTGGCCTCCATCGCAGCAGAGATGACGAGAGTTGTGTGCATAGTTCTCACAATCATATGGCTTAGTGTTATTGTATTACAGCTTTAAGAAGTCCACAAACCTTTACTGAAATAGAGTGGGGGTATGTATTGGGTTTCGCTGTACAGCTGCTGCTCATAGTACGATTATGGGATTTTGATGACATTACTGACTTATAAGGCAGAATAGTTGCTCCTCCCTGTTGCTGGCAGGAAGTAGAGATCACATTGCAGCTGGTCAGGTGTTTGCCATACCATGATGAAGTAATAGTGGCATCCAAATTAGAGTCATGAATATAATTATTATGGAACGCCAGTAAGGATGAGTGAACCTTAGTCTGCCATTCCTTTAATTTGTCCTCTATTCTCTAGGGGAGTGTGTTCCTCTGCAACCAACTGGCAGGAAGCTCTGTCCGCATCTCCTTTTACTGTGAACGCGGAACGTCGTGTAACACGGACACCTTTTTCTATTACAAAATGGAAACAATTGCATTAGGTACGCGAATGGTGCTCTGTTGTTAGAGTGTGCATCATGATGCAAGCCAGGTCCCGGGCACGCCTCCTCTCCTCAAGAGCCTGGGAACGAGGCTAGCATGGTGCATACTGTTGTTAGAGTGTGCATCATGATGCAAGCCAGGTCCCAGGCACGACCTCCTCTCCTCAAGAGCCTGGGAACGAGGCTAGCATGGTGCATACTGTTGTTAGAGTGTGCATCATGATGCAAGCCAGGTCCCGGGCACGCCTCCTCTCCTCAAGAGCCTGGGAACGAGGCTAGCATGGTGCGCCTGGGAACGAGGCTAGCATGGTGCATACTGTTGTTAGAGTGTGCATCATGATGCAAGCCAGGTCCCGGGCACGCCTCCTCTCCTCAAGAGCCTGGGAACGAGGCTAGCATGGTGCTCTGTTGTTAGAGTGTGCATCATGATGCAAGCCAGGTCCCGGGCACGCCTCCTCTCCTCAAGAGCCTGGGAACGAGGCTAGCATGGTGCTCTGTTGTTAGAGTGTGCATCATGATGCAAGCCAGGTCCCGGGCACGCCTCCTCTCCTCAAGAGCCTGGGAACGAGGCTAGCATGGTGCTCTGTTGTTAGAGTGTGCATCATGATGCAAGCCAGGTCCCAGGCACACCTCCTCTCCTCAAGAGCCTGGGAACGAGGCTAGCATGGTGCTCTGTTGTTAGAGTGTGCAGCATGATGCAAGCCAGGTCCCAGGCACGCCTCCTCTCCTCAAGAGCCTGGGAACGAGGCTAGCATGGTGCTCTGTTGTTAGAGTGTGCATCATGATGCAAGCCAGGTCCCGGGCACACCTCCTCTCCTCAAGAGCCTGGGAACGAGGCTAGCATCATGATGCAAGCCAGGTCCCGGGCACACCTCCTCTCCTCAAGAGCCTGGGAACGAGGCTAGCATCATGATGCAAGCCAGGTCCCGGGCACGCCTCCTCTCCTCAAGAGCCTGGGAACGAGGCTAGCATGGTGCATACTGTTGTGTGTGTGTCTGTCTACCTTCTCCAGATCCAATTCTCATAAAGCCCTGCAGATCTTTTGTGAAAGAAATCCTGTAGCAAACCTGCTGCATCCATGGCTACTGTCTAGGCTGCATGCGTGAATTAAACGGAAATGTGTCTCTTATACTTACACTTGTCAACCTGCAATGTCCAGCCATTAATACAGGTCCATGTGGGTGTTTTATTCACGCCATTCACATTACACACATGCCATCATACCTACACACGTACATACCTATGTGCACACACACACACACACACACACACACACACACACAAATAGATCGAAATGATGAAGATGCTTGGTGTGTCGACAGAAATCGTGAAGTGCCGTCTTTTCTTGCAGCAGGCACTGCCAATGAAAATATTGACGTCACGTTAGGGGACGACGATGACATGGACAGCAGCGCACTGGGCCTCGGCACCACCCTCCTCCTGCTTCCTCTCCTGCTGATGGGGGTTCTCTTCCAACCCTAGTAATTAATAGCTAACTAACAACTGGGACATCTTTCAGCTGACTTCTCTGCCACTCTGTGTAGATTTTAAAAATACATGTCATAGTATTATCGCAAACGGAAATTTGTTTTTTTATTTGTGAAGCTTTGCCTGTAGAAAGTTTCATTATTGTATCTGTACATGATTGTGTAGTATTGTGTGTCTTCAGCTGATCATCATATTTTCAAGAAATTAACACATGCCAATGTAAACTGACTGTGAATGAAATTTAATGGGGTATTGATCAACATACATGTACCATGAAAGATATGAGGCTATGATTATTTATCCAGTACATACCAAAATATTATATACACTGCTGTTTCAGGGTGTAGGAATATATTGGGTTAATTTGTAGCTATAAATTTGTAATAATCGTTCCAATTTAAGGCCATTCCGCCGCATACCCTGCATGGGAATTAATGAGGCTAGCAATGATTTAGCTTTTCCCCACCATATTCTTCGCTTCTGCACGATAACATCTCGTTTTACTTCTTGTATGATTATCAAAATAACTGGATTATAACAGAGGCATGATTGAAAACGGCGGACAAAGGACAAGAAGAGCACACCACATACTCTGTACACAGAAAAAGAAACCTGTACCAATGTTACAAACAGCTTACAGCTGATATAAGAGGTGTTAGAAAATTCTGATTGGTTTGAATCTGGTGATGTAATAAAACCATGACGTCGTCCGGTACACACACAGCTAGCTGTGTGCTATGTGTTTGTGTTGCCATAGAGACCTACTAGAGCCTCAATGTTTCCCAACTCTTCTGGGGACAGGGGAAGAGTGTAGCGCCTCGAAGCTGCATACATTGAACACTGGTACAGGGGTGTGTGTGGGTGTGGAAGTTGGGGGGGGGGGGGGGGTACCGGGTGGTTATCATTTCAATTACATCATCAATGCAGCCACATACTACACATAAGCATATACCCTCTTAATAAGCAGCCCTCGTTAGGCGCTCCCTACTACACACATTCTCGTAATAAGCGGTCGGAATTTGCAGACTCTTTGCAATGCTGTGAAGCCTCCTTATATGGAAGGCACTCACTACTTTGATCCAAGATTCAAGAGAGACTTCAAAGCCTACTTACTGATTCACCCATCCATTACCCCCCTCCCCCCACATATTTTAACCCTGAGGCCTTACAGTGATTTCGGTACCCTCCCACTAAGCACACCCTCACTACAGGTACACACATGCTCTCCCAATCAGCACCCTCTCACTCACAGAGTGTGTGACAAAGCTCTCATTGGTCCTGGCGATGGCTTGGGCCGGATCTCCGAAGTAGCTCTGGCTCTCCTTCTCCCACACCCGGTCACGGAGGGCGGGGTCCAGTCGGATCAGGTGACCTTCTGTCGTAAAGAGGTAGTTGGAGGCGTGGCGGTTCACCACATTTTCTGTGTCAAATAGCTACAGGATGTGTGCAGTTTATTGGGCAGAACGGATAAGAAATGTAAGGACGACGGTGCACACAATTTACAGCTGTAGCTAATTGCCTTGTTACACAAGATACTGTTGAGTACTGTAACATGATTCTCTCTGTAACATTAGTCTCTCTCTTACCAGGTAGAGGTACTAAAGTAACATGATTCTCTCTCTCTCTGCCTTACCAGGTAGAGGTACTTGCAAGTTTCACTGAGGAAGAAGCTCTCCATTCGGTCCTCATGGGTCTTGTGGACGACGTCATGGAGAGTTGCGTAGCCACACCTAAGGACGGGCGGGCAGGGTGTTCAAAAGTTAGATAAGGTAAAGTAAGCGGGTGGATTGGGTATCACGCTGTTGTGTAAGGTTGAGCCACCATTAGTCAAACTATACCTTCACGTCCATGCCATGAGTTGGTGCAGTAACTCACTTGGCTTTTGCATGGCGCTCCAGACTCTCCAGGATATCTCTGCCAACGTGAAGGTAGAATGGGTTGTGGGTCGCCTGTATGGAATGGAAGCGTGGGAATTAGAGTACGGAAACGACAGCAGCTAAGCACCCTCAACAGCACCTGATAAAGTAGGTAAGTCGACTCGACCAGCTCTGGTCTGAGAGGGTAAAAATGGACGTTGGGCACCTTCTGCTGCCAGTTGAACCTCTCGGGCATGGCCTTGTAGCGCCGCCAGATGGAGTAGTAGAGAGCATGTGTACAGATGGCCTCTTCTAGGTCACCTGCCAGTACCTGGAGGAGGGGAATACTCCAATTAAAGAGCACTTGGCTGCAAGCTCTGATGACATGTATACTATATGTCTTATATATGCCTATACCTACAGTAGACTTTTGAGCCTATCACTTCATACACATTTAATGCCATTTTCCCCCCGTGCCATCCCTACATATGGAGTACTACTGTACTCCATGATACATGCACATGTCCACACTAAAGATTGGGGGTTAAGGTTAGGACTATCGAATTGGAGAGGGCCACGCAGGATTGCGACTAGTGAATTGGAGATCGGGGGTACACAGGATTGTGACTAGGGAATCCAGATCTCTACTGTTACTGCGTACATGTACAATGCCATGTAGTGGTTAGGATAGTCAAAATGATGATGAAGCAATACTGGTACTCACTTGAACCCCGGCAAAGGAGGCAGAGAGAGAATCGACCCAGTAGTTCAGGAGTCTTCCCGTGGCGTAGTCCACGTTGACGTAGTACGGTGCGTTAGAGGCGTCAGACCCTTTGAAGACGTCTCTACAGCTGCGGCCCCTCTTCAGGTAGTGCATGATGCTCTGGTACATCTCATTGAACATCACCAGATCTTCTTGCTCGCCAAACAGGATGTAAGACTTGAGCAGATACTCGTAAAACGAGTCAATCCCGGCCCCCAGTCCACTCATCCGGCCGGTCCACTGTCCTGTCTGAATATTGATGATGTTTCCTTAGGGGTGGATATACAATGTAGAATAAAACTCAGCTGAGAAAGACATATTTAATCCTTAAGTTTATTGTCTTTAGATATGCATTTTATAGCATAGGACTCAACGCCATATTTCTCATAATGAGGGGGTGGCCTTGTTCCCAGGGGGAAGGGGGGGGGGGGGGGAGAAGGGAGGGGGGGGGGGAGGAGGGATGGAGCCTGAAAACGATGAGGTGTATGTAAATTAGGATTTCCCCCCTTTTCTCTCTCCTCTCCTACCCACCAACAAGCCCTGTGTGCTTGTGTCTTCTCTCCCATAGCGCCCTGGTGCTCCTTCGTGCCAGGCTCTCGTAGACTGGGTCCCCCAGCAGCCTGCTGAGGAGGGTGAACTCGACCGAAAGGGTACCGGCACCCGCCGTGCAGGTCTCAAGGGTGTTGTCCACGGGTACTCCACTGCAGAGGTTGACCTGGGAGGCAGTGGGGAGGGGAGGGGGAGAGGGGAAGAGAGGGAAGGGGAGGGGGAGAGGAGGGGAGGGAGAGATAGGGGAGGGGGAGAGGAGGGGAGGGAAGGGGAGGGGAGAGGAGGGGAGGGAGGGAGAGAGAGGGGAGGGGGAGGGGGAGGGGGGAGGGGAAGAGAGGGGGAAGGGAGGGAAGGGTGACAGGGAATGAAGCAGACAATATGATAGTCTCGTGCTCAGACTAATAATGTCATTGCTTGGTACTTTTAAAGAGCATGAATTGCCTAGTACAGGCACTCTATGGAAAATGGAATGTCTGCCTACTAATGCAACTACTGGCAGCTGTTATGTCCTACTAGGGCTACTGGAGAAGTTTTCTCAGTGGCTGCGAGATGTACCAAGCTACCATGGAGGTATCGGTGACCCACTCAACGCACCCTGGGGTGTGGCAGTCCGGTGGTGGTGTTCTCGAAGGCTGGGAGCAGCCGTGAGGCTAGGTCGTGGGCCAGCTCCAGGAGCTCCCCGCTGTACTCCTGGAAGGAGAGGGGGCCGAACGGCTGGGTGGGGTCTCTGATGAGAAGGTGGGCTGAGAGGAGGGCACCCATGACCCTAGGATTATGTGTGTGTGTGTGTGTGTGTGTGTGTGTATGTATGTATATGTATGTGTGTGTGTATGTATGTATGTATGTACGTATGTATGTATGTATGTATTTGTGTATGTATGTATGTACAGTGTATGTATGTATGTATGTATGTATGTATGTATGTATGTATTTGTGTATGTATGTATGTACAGTGTGTGTATGTATGTATGTATGTATGTATGTATGTATGTATGTATGTATGTATAATTGTATTTATGGAGGCAGGGAATAATAGCTCTCCGGAAAGACCAGTAGTTATATCTACACATACATGATATACATGTGACTACCAACACATACCTGATGGTTGCCTCAAAGACTTGAATGGTGGTGCATCTCCCAAAAGAGACGTGCTCCAGGACCAGCTGAATGGCCCTCTTGAACTCACTGATGTTGCCCATGATCTACAAGGGGGAGATGTTGAGATTGTGTAAGGAGACGAGCACTGTCCCCCACTGGTTCAGTCCAGCCTTTGTGTGCATTAACTGAGATAGCCTGGTCTCCAGGCCACGTCAACGTGGTCTGGGATTGTGTAAGAAGAAGAGCACTGTCCCCCACTGGTTCAGTCCAGCCTTTGTGTGCACTGGAGTGGGGGAGATAGCCTCGTCTCCAGGCCATGTCAACGTGGTCCGGGGACAAGGCTAGGGGGTAAACTCTTGCAAGAAGGCTACCCACAAGCCGTAGCCTGTGGTCCTTATCAGGTTCTTATCAGATAATACGAACAGTGAACCGGCAACTTACTGCCAAAGTGTCAAGCGTGTCGATCAACGTCAGTGAGTAATCTCCCAAGACATCATTGATGTTCGTGTTTGAACTGTGAAAAGAAAGCTACAAATTATAACATGGCAGGGTGTCATACAGGGGGGGGGGGGGAAAGGGGGGATATCCCCCCCCTAACCCAAGTTCCCCCCCCCTAGATATCAGACCAGAATTAAATTAATTTTAATATCAGACCAGAATTAAATTAATTTTATCTTAAAACAAAGTAGTATACCAAATTAAAGTGAATACAGTTAAAGCTCAATGTATCTATTTTGTTATTAAAGTGAATACAGTTAAAGCTCAATGTGTCTATTGACCGATGCTTCTTCGAAGCGCCATGGGTCGCGGTTCCCCCCCCCCCCTAACCTAAAATCCTGTATGACACCCTGCATGGTACAATAGGGTTAGCCTCGTACCCAGGCCTCTGGCCCCACTAGCACGTTTTTCCACGGCTGCAAAAAACGCTGCGAGTGGGAGGCCTGGGTACGTGGCTACTATAGGGTAGGGTACAAGTTGAGTTTCAGGGTAGGGTACAAGTTGAGTTTCAGGAATACGGCTATAAATGTTTTACTGACCAATCTTTCAAACACTATGCCATGTGTGGGTGGACATAGGGAAGGGGTTAATAATAACACGAGGTTCTGTGTACGACATCACGACTGTGTCTCATCGGAAAATTTCAGTTTCTTAAGTGGTTGGTTCTACAGGGTCCTTAGAAACGAGAGCAGCTTGAAACTTACTGTCGCTGTCTATACGTACCTACAGCAAAAGTGACACATCAACCTCATGCATTTGTGCAATGTAACATTGTCACTCAAACTCAAAATAACAACTGCTCCCAAAGGTATACACCTGCATATGTGATGTCATCACATGCACACGAAACCAAATCTACTCACAGGTCCTCCCAGTCGTGACCACGCCCAGAGCAGTTGATGGGGTTCAGTTCGTCATAGGGAAACGCATGATGCATATAGTTGTCGTAGCCCCAGTAAAACATCCGTCTGGCATCCTCCCTCAGCTGCAATCTCCGTTCTTTCGAAAATGGCTGGTGAGTGAGAGAGGAGATTGGAACAGCGGTGGTTATGTTCTCCATTGCCTTGTGGGAGTTGGGGACGAACAGCAGTAACTGGGGTAGGATACTCCAGAGGACGTTTGCAGCCGCTGCCATCATAAACACACGGTTTAGCAGGCCCCACCAGTCAAACTCCGCTCGAATTTGCATCCAGGAAGGTAGCTGATGGGCTTCAAATAGAGCGCATTGGCTACGTATGAACTTCTGGCCTGCCAGATGACTTTCACGTATGCGAGCAGACCTCTGAGCTGATAAACAGGCGGGATATATAAAGACGTTAGTTCCTTCAGTTTGGGTACGAGATTAGAGGTAAGCCTGGGCAGGTCAACAATCAAATATAGCACTCAAAGGGTTAATTAAAAAGTGGGTGGAGCTAGCTAGCTGCACGACTACAGCGTCATAGTTTCAGCCTCTACTTGAGGAAGCTCCGCACCGTCCTCCGTTTGGCTGCAGCTGTGATCCTGTGCGATGGAGTTCTGCTGACTCTGCTCTCTCCTACACTGCTCCACCAGAGCCTGCAGCTGTGAAGCTGGCAGGGCAGGCTGCAGGAGAGAGAGAGAGAGAGAGAGAGACAGAGAGACAGACATTAGGCATGTTTGACACACAGGACAACCAATTTGCCAGTATATTTAATTAATCATTCCATACCACAATTTCAGCTTCCCTAGCTTTCTCTTCCCAAATGGCAGACAGGTGCTCCTCAATTTCCTTCAGCTTTTGGCTCTCTTCCCGGGACACCTGGAACTGCTGTAGCACTTCCTCTCCGGGCCCTGGGGTGTGTGTGTACATGTGTGTGTGTGTGTGTGTGTGTGTGTGTGTGTGCAAGGAATGTGTCGGTAACAAACAATGAACGATCTCGTGCATGAGCTGTCGCTTATGTGAAAAAGTATTCAAAAACTTGTACTTACCTATGTGTTTTCCAGTCTCTATATTTTCAGTAATTGTGCTAGTATCAGAGACAGAAGTGGTAGAATTAGACTCATCAGGGAGGGGCCACGTGTGCACCTGGTAAGGATGAAAGGCCATCAACATACATAAAGTACCCAAACAACTTAGCGTAATTTGGAATTCCCCCCCCCCCCCCACCTGGTTTAGGGCAGCTGGTGTAGTATTCCGGGAGGAGGAGCAGATTGACTGCCAGTCCTCTGGTGGCATTAGTGCCTGAAGCCGACTAAAGAAAATGAGCATACATGCATGTACATGTCTCTACAACATGTTGGTTATTAGTGAGTTGATAACAGGAGTGTAGCTACTAATGGCTTGGATTTTACCATCTATAAAAGTAATAGTTATAGAGGCTCTCCGAGTGTGTTGCCAATGGAGCTGGTTCAATGTGCTCTGAGGGTTATTGTATATTGGTGCACCATCAGTTGATTTGCTCATCCAATGGCCCATATTCCTGATGGCCATTTACATTACATGCTTGTCGTAATAGTGTAGACCAGCTTTGCCACTTCAAAAAAAGAGGTACTAATATTAGAGCAACAAGGTTTAAGTAGGTCCAGCCACCTGTCAATATCTCTCATTCTTTCCTCCTCCTGATCACTGTAGTGAAACCCCGAAGGCACCCCAGGAAGGGCAGGAGGGGAGGCATAGGGGTCCTGGAAAAGAAGGCTAGGTCAGATAGGTATTTCTTCAATAATTAGCAAGCAAAACTGAATTAATGAACTGAATGCTGAGTATTAATGCTGAGTAATGCTGAGAAACCACAATAATTATAACGTAAACTGACTTCTAATTCATCGTCTCCTAGCAGCTCCTCCAACCTCTTTTTCTCTGCCTCAGTCATGGCCAGAGTAGTACCAGCCTCACTAGCAAGCTGCAGAAAACAGGTATATATCTCAAGTACAAGACATGTTTACCTTTCAGACTTCTTAAAATAATATTGCTGCAATGCATGTTATTATCACTGTAATGTACACACTACAGTGACAATAACAACCAGCATACCAAACCAATTACAAGCCAGAGAAAGCCAGGAAGCATACCAATAGACACCAGGGAGAGTCCAGAAGCATAACAACTCTAGCCTCTGATCTGCATAACTCCAGATTAATGGCACACATTTATGCCTACCGCCATGCATTAGCAATGACCATTTTGGTGAGAAAACATACCCTTAGAAGCACTTTGGCATTCCCTCTTTTGCATAGCAAATTCACAGGCTAGCAAAACGGAAACAGCAAAAGTGCCTAGCAAAGCAAACAAAACCAGCAGTAGCACAAAAGCTTGGTCATTATCGCTAGTAGTAAGAGGATGAGTAGTGCCAGTGTACAAGTGATACCAGGAGGTTACGACCACGACTTCCTGGAAGCACCTCCACATGACTTGGAGTGCTCGATCTGCATGCTGACACTCCGAGACCCTCATCTCATCAGCTGCTGTGGAAACCACTTCTGTGGGAACTGCATCTCAAGGGTCAGGCTGGATGGAAGGAACTGCCCCATCTGTAACCTGCCTGGATTCTCAGTGCTGCTAGATAAAGGTTTGCAGCGGACCATAGGGGAGCTACAGGTTTTCTGTGTCAACAAAGATCGAGGGTGTACCTGGGTTGGAGCATTAAGTACACAGGATCATACCAACCCAACAGGGAAGCTAAAGCAGGGCTGCAAGTTTGAGGTGGTCGAGTGCAGCCAGGGTTGTGGAGAGAAATACCAGAGGAGATTCATCCGGGCGCACCAAAACAAGACGTGCATCTGTCGGCCTTATATTTGCAACTACTGTGACTACGGATCCATTTACGAGGATGTTCGTCACAATCACTGGCCTGTGTGCCCCAACTACCCAGTCGATTGTCCGAATCAGTGCGAAGTTGGGACTCTAGCCCGCAGCAAGCTCGAGAAGCACCTGATGGAGGATTGCCTGCTGGAGAAAATCGAATGCGAATTCAGCTATGCTGGCTGCAAGACAAAAGTCAAGAGAAGAGATATGGTGACTCACATAAACGAGAGTTTTTTAAAACATCTCTCTCAGCTCTCAGCAGTCAACCTGAGCCTGTTGCAGAGCATGCACGAGAAAGAGGAACAAATATCTCAGATGAAGAGAGAAAATCGGGTTCTGAAGCAAGAGCTAGGGACTTTGAAGAGCATCCACGAGAAAGAGAAAACAGCACTTGAGAATAAGGTGAAGAGCTTGGAGCAACAAATCAACCCAGTCCCTCCTTTTTCCTTCATGATGCCAAACTTTGAGGAGCATAAGCGGGAGGGAGAGCGCTGGTTTGGTCCCACCTTCTACTCTCACCCCAGTGGCTGCAAGATGTGTGTAAGAGTGGATGCCAACGGGATTGGCATCGGAAAGGGAACCCACGTCTCGATACTGATCCACCTGGTAGCGGGCCAATATGACAATCAACTTCAGTGGCCGTTCCAGGGCAGCATTACTGTGAGATTACTGAACCAGAAGGGTAGTAACAGTCACCGTGAAGTCACCATTCCCTTTACCGAAGCGCCACAGGAGACAACAGCTCGAGTGGAAACGGGAAGCATCTCCACATGGGGGTGGGGTTGCTACACCTTCGTCCCACAAGAAGATCTAAGATACAACCCACAGATGAACTGTGAATATTTAACCAACAACTGTCTCCAGTTTACAGTGACTGATGTTGAAGTTCAGTGAGCCTGCATTCGTTGGTCCTCTCCCCTCACATATTGCATTACAGTCTACAGAGCCTATACAGTGATTAACCAATGTTACTTTTTGTCTATTGTCATTGTGGTGTTTTCCCGGCCTACGGAAGCATTGGACACACCTAAACATGGCCATTCATGCATACAAACATTTCCATTTTCAAGGTTTCATCCATGGAAACCACGCACTCCTCGTTAATTTTATGTTGCTATTTGGCATTGTAAGAATATTTGATCCAAGAGCTATCACCCAACTGCAGCAGCTGCAATATTGTCATTCAGCTATGAATCGGCAGTTCTTACCTCAATGTTTCGTTTAATATAGTCTACCCCTCCGTGGTTTTCCTGAGACTGCCTAGGGTCAGGTGTGGTACTCTCAGCTTCTGTCTTCCGCCCGTGCACTCGTGTTCCCTTGTTCAGGTCATCCTGCTGGGTACTTTCCGAGGGATAGTCACCAACTGTTAAATAAGAAGCAAAGCATCCAATAATTAATAAAAAAAGGCATGTTTACGTACAGCAGACTCATTTGTCATATCATTATCATGTAGTTGTGAAGACTAGCATACCATTGCTGCAGTTCTCGTCCAGTTGTGTGTGGAACACAGGTGAAGTTGGAGGAGTACTCTCACCTATGATAAATAATGCTGCAATACTTGAGCCCTTAATTGTTATAAAAAGCAGAACTCAAGCTATCGACTTGCCTGTTTCCAGGGACACCAGAGCTCTTGAGCTGCTGGAGCTGCTCCCATTCTCCATCTGCTGCTCCAGTAACTTTCGCTGTCTTTTCACCTCTTTCTCTTTCTGCATGAAGTAGAACAATATTTACCCAACGAGGTCAAAAGATTGGCTTTATTAGAACGTGCCTTGGTAAGGTCTGCCAGTTTTGTATCAAGCTTTTTCATCTTCTCAATGGCCCTCTGGAGTTTGAGGTCCACTTGAGGAGGATGCCTTTTCGCCCCATGGCTCTCCTCCTCACTGGCACCGCTGTGACTGGAGTGAGAAGGCGATTCTGATGAGGGCTGTTGCAAGACTGAAATTCCATCTTTGTCGGCTGTGCTACTATCCAGACTACTGTAATGATTATGAATTTCACTGGTTTTAGTTCTGGTTTGTCCAGTAGGCGAAAGATTCAATGGGCTAGTGATCTTGGTAGCACATGCATGTGAGTCTTGACTTTCCTGCATTTCAGTTGTGGTTGAATCTTCAACTGGTACCAATGCAAACGCGCTGCTACAGTCATCACCACCAGTGTAAGTTCTACTGGACATATTCACACTCTCTTCATCATCTCCTTCAGAGTAAAATGGGGGGCCTTCTTCACCTAAACCAGACTCCACAGATTCTCTATCTTCCAGCTTTCCTAACTCCATCCTCACGGTGCGTATCTTCTCAGAGAGCTCCTGGATCCTGCTGTAGAGCTCGGAGCTGTCTTGGTCTTTTGAAGAATGTTGGGGTTCTTCTGCACCAGGGATCAACTCTGATGCAAGTTGATGCTGAAATCCGCCATAGTGAGGCTCTGAGGAGATCAAAAAGTAATCACTGATACATACAGTGGTAAGGTCATGGTGTGAATTAGCACCGAAACACTGCACCTTCTGGCGGGAGGTATTCTAGTGAGAGCTGGCCGTCTGCCCTGGTCTGTACACGACAAAAAAAAGTTAAATTCTAGTTATGAAAGACTCTTATAGGTATGTAGTTAGGCCACACCCATTTGATCTTTTGTTTTACAGGAATTTGGGTCGGTTTGAAAAGATGAATATTGTGATAACGTCATTTTTATGGCCGCAAGAATGGCTCGATTGAACTAACAAGAAAGGTACTTCTTGAATGCGAGCAGCATAAATTTTTATTACGTCATACTTTTATTTTCTTTTGGATTCCGAAAAAAAGGGTTAGTCGGACCCGTGAAACAAAAGATCCAATGGGTACAGCCTTAGTTAGGCTGGGTGGGCCAGTGACTTACACTAAGAGAGGTTACAGAAGACTGTAAAGATAGAGGTCTGTCATCAACATTGTCAGCCATTACCTCAAAACTGTGAGTGAAAGTGGTTTAGTGTAAGTACAACAGATTTCATCTCATTCTGACTCTAATTTCTGATGTAGAAGTTTCACCAGCCAAATATACAGTACATCAGATCAAAATTTATATCCCACTGGCGTTAATTATGTGCAAGGTAAATACTGTATTATGTAGGCTTGGTTCAGGGTGTTGTTCAGTGTGAGATTGCCATGGCTACCAGGAAAATTCTAATAAAAGCTCAGCAACCGGGAGTCCCCACGTCGCCTACCGAGACTCATCATATGTGCAGTCATCGCTCAAGAACACTCATATGTAGTGTCTTGGTTTTTTACACTCACCTTCCTTTGCTGATAATCTCCAACACGGACATGCTTCACCGCTCGTGCTTCTTTAGCCCCTCCCTCTAATTATCCGGGTACACAAGTATACGGACTATTACGGAGAGTTACTCGTTGTTGATCGTGAGCATCTGAACCCATGAACATTTAGTCAGGAGAAACACTAAAGAACTTTCCGGTCCTTCCCCGGAGTTGCAATCATGAGTTTCTCTAGAGCCGCTATAAGGCTACTTTCGAGCAGGACGGCATGGCGGCAGGCCCAGAGGCAGAGCAGAGTAGCTACTAGGAGATCTAGGTCAAGTACGGCTGCTGAAAGAACTGCAGAGGGACCAGAGCCTCCAAATGGCTTCCTCTTTAATGAAAAGGTACCATTATATAGTTAAAGCTACGGTTAAAGGCTCCAGATTCCAAATAGTGCTCACCTTAGGCTTAGGATCTAGGAAAGCCCTGGGTGTGCACGTGATTTCGCAGAGATTTTCTGGTATCTGTGTTAGTCTCGTGCCCAGACGCTTACCCCCCTTCGAAAGAACGTCTGGTGTTCTAAGTGAAATTTGTCGTCACAGACTCAATGTTAAAACTCGTATGTCATTGGTCACTGCATATACAGTATATTTCAAATTTACATTCTGATTCATCAAACTGACCAATAGTATGAAGATTTATTGAAGTAACGTCATGGCAACTTTACGGAAGGACTAAAGCCGTCATCTGATTAATAATTATGTGTGGGGTCACATTACAGTTCCAGAATTTGTGGACAATATTAATATACTAGATTGTGGTCATAGCTTATAGTCAGCCTCGTTCCCAGGCCTTTACCCCAGCTTTTGTTGCTTGCAGTATGAAAAGCGTGGGGGGGAGTCTTAGCCTCGTTCCCGGCCCCCTCGAAAAATCGGATTTTTCGAGGGAGCCGGGAACAAGGCTGATAATGAGATTAATGCTCTGAGGCTGCACCTAATCCACCTTGCCCTCACCCGCCACCCTTCCCCTCACCCGCCTCCCTACAGCCCTTGTACCCAGGAGAGAAGAGACAGAAGGAAGAGTGGGAGAACATCTACGTCTATGGCATGACCTTTAACTTTTTGCTCTGTATCGCCATAGTAACACTGAAGCCAGACACAAGGTATTTGTATGAGGATGTCCCCCTCCCAGAATGGTACTAGGCAGTTGCTCACATATGTACACATCCCCGCTTCGGTGCATTTACAAACTATCACTTGTGGTATTCACACACACACACACACGCCTAGCTGTGCTCCTATAGTTTGCGACTTCCTAGTTAATACTTGTGAGTCGTGACTTTTAATTTCTTCTCCTCTGTCCCTCCAGCACCAGCACGTGGGCTAGACAGAAGGCAACAGAAAGACTAGAGAACAACTCAAAGGCGAAAACAGATGACAGCAATGACCAGTGACACTATATCATGCATGGGTATACTTCAGTAATGTGACTTCATGTCTTGCCACATATGTATATTGTATACTTCATTAGCCATGTGTTTATTGTAGCCTCATTCCAAATGATGATGCAGTATGCCAATATACTGAATCTAAGTAGTGATTTTTAATTCGTACTGTGCATGCATACAAGCTGTAGCTATATATAGCTTCAATACGTACGCTGCGGTATGAGTTATGCGTTTCATTCTATATAGAGTGTCCCTGGATCATCTCGGATCATGAACTATTATAAGTTCCATGCAGGTATCTGATCTGGTAAATATTGGAAAATAGTGAATGAAACTTGGGTAAAAGTAACTGCAAATATTGAGTAAGTATAAAATTTGCATGAGCATCAGAAAATAAAGCTGTGTAAATAAAACAGATCTAGAATTCAGCCGAGATATAATGCTATTGTCACCTAAATTCTGGAAGACTCCAGCAGCTTAGGAATGTGACGAAGTCTCTCCTGCTCTATCCTGTATTCTTCCAGTTCTCGGCTCAAGTCTAACTTCCTCTGGATGGTCTTCTTCAGGGAGATCATCAGCTCATCGTTGTTCAGCTTCATGTTCTCAAGCTCTCGCTTGGTCTTGGAGATCTCGTCCACGTACTCCTCACACCGCTTGGCGTACATCACCCTGTGGCTGATGTTCTCATCTCTGTCCTTCTTGAGCAGCTTGACCTGGTGCTTTAGCCGAGTTAGTTCGGTTTGGTAGGCCCGGGCCTGGCCCTCTAGCTTACTTCTCAGGCTACTGGTTGCTACATCAGCAGTTGTCTGTCTTGCTTTCATGATCGCCCTTAGGTTGCTGACCTCTTCCATCTTGTGGGAGAGCTTCGCTTTCCACTTGTTTACGACAGCTTCTATGTCTATCGTATTTTTCCTACTGCTTGCAGATAATTTATCAGCAACGGTTAGTGAGTCAGCAGGGATGTGTTTGGCGGATTGAGCCAAAGATCTCTCGAGCATCGCCTTTGTAAACTGTTCTAATGGAGCTCTAATGGAACGTATCTGTTCATGCAGTCGAACAATGGCAAACAGAGAGTGGTTTTCATCATGGACTTTAACAGACGCCTTCCCATGTTTCAGTTCCAGTGCGTAATACAGACCTCCCTCTGGGCCCAACTCGTTCCCACCGCCCGGGACGGTCGAATCCCTCGCAACAGGGCTGATTTCTCTGGACAGACTTCTGGTGCCGTCTGCGCCCAACGTGGCCACCATTTTGTGCAGATTTCTGAGGTCATCGGTCATGGAAGTGAGCTCACCGTGAGAGCTGTAAATGATACCCTCTAGCTTTTCTACTGTGTTGGACATCAGCAGCATTTGATCCTCGAGGACGGTCACTTGGCTCTTGAGCTCGACGCTCTTCGTCTGCTCTTGGGTGTGCTCTTTCTGGATCTTCTCGATCTCCAGCAAGGAGGCCTGTTTGATTCTCTGGACTTCTTCCTTCATGCCGCGGACTTCGATTTCCATCGAGGCCTTCTCGGCTGACGCAGCACTCAGCTTGTTTCTGAGTTGGTCCTGCATCTCTTCCTTGATCAGAATGTCTTCTCTGAGACTCTGGATTGTCTGCTCCCTCTCAGAAACCAATCTGGTGTGCTCCTCCTCGATCCGGTCGATTTCAGATGTTGCCTCTGTCTGATGCACGGAGAAAGCCGCCGCTCTTTCTTCCAGCATAAGCTTTTCTCTCTGTAGAGCAGTGATGGAGTCCTCTGCTTCTTTGCATCTTCGATGCAGTGCCTCTAACTCAGACGAATCAACATTAGCCATGAAGGAGGTCTGTAACTCGCTAAGCAAACTGGGAGCCTTCTTCCCAGAAAGTGGCGTCGAGTGGACCCTCATCGCCTCGTCGATAGGGCCATTAATCGTCAAGAAGCGATCACCATTGTGATTGTTTCGGTTTTCGTCCAAAGACAAGATCGCAACCTCCTTCTCCAAGGCCCAGCTGGGGTGAGCTGGAGAGCGAAGCGACTCCTCCTTCAGCCGACTCTCCAGCACATCTTTGGCTTCTCTTTCCTCGTTTAGTGCCGCTATTGTCTCCCTCGTCTGACACTCCAAGTCCTCTTTTTCGGTCAGAATGCTCTCGTAGTGCTGGTGCATCTCTTCTGCCTCCTGTTTTAGAGTTCTGTTCACCTCCGCCAGGCTTGTGTACTCCTCCTTGAATTTGGAGAGCTTTTCTATTTGCTTTTCGTGTTTGTCTATTTGTTTGTGTAGCTCCTGGTTCTCCTTCTCCGTGCTGCTCTGCTCCTGCCTCAGTCTCTTGTTGTCCTCCTTTAGCAGGTCCAGCTCTCTTCTGTGTCTGTGGAACCACAGAAAGACAGCTAAAATAACTTTTGAGTCACTCAATACCTGAGTCTGAGATACTTGACTGTAACCACCTCTACTATCCATTATGGTACAATAACTAATACTTACTGCTGGATGCTTGACCTTGAGAATCAGGAATGGTGGGTTAAAAAGCTTTTGGGTGGCATGCCAACTCTCTCCACCATGCCTGTACGGTCTACATGTACTGAAGCTTAGTATCAACAATACCGTTATTCTTTATCCGTAAAAAAACACTACGTTGGAGCTTCAAATATAACTCATCAGCCCTGCATGAATGCCTATTCCTGGCATGTTGTTGGAATTGGATATTAGGACCAGGAAAAGAGGCTAGACAGCTTCAAAGAAGAATTACCTGACCAATTATAACCTTGTTCCTGGAAAAGGCCACCAAATTACTTTGGTGGTGTACAATTATCAATATCGAAGATTGAACTGCAGACACCTGTCAATCTCTCCAGTGAGGAAGGCGTTGTGCTCAGTGAGGTGCTCCTGTTCCGACAGAGACTGCTTCAGGCGTCGCTCCACCTGCCGAACGTTCTCCTCCAGCTTACTGACCTGTGTGTGAGTGTGCGTATTCGATGTCATATTTTATCTCCCAGCTGTGGAGAAATTCAGCCTTTCTCCAGAGCTGTGAGAGTCCTGGGAATGAGGCTGCTTTTTGCTGGCCTTTGGGAGATTACACAGACAAGCCCTCTTTGACCTTCTTGCTTACGAACATGTGGTTAACTCATGCAGCTGTAATTTCACTTCCTTTCCAGTAACCTGCTACTCACATTGCATGCAGACTGCCACTCAGAATCCTTACATGGTATATACAACTTCCTTAAGTTGGGATTCGAAGACAGACCAACTAGCTACTTGTACATGCATGATTGCTAACATCACCAGCTGTGGTGCCGGTTGGATAAAAGCCACCATTTACAAATGATGGTCTGCATTTACAAATGGAGGGTCCCATTTATAAATGAGGATATGAATTTATTATATGAGGGGCTCCATTTGTAAATGAGGGCCTTCATTTATATATAAGCATGCGTAGTGTTTTTGAAAGCGGCTGAAGTCACTCAAAGCATGTAGTTAACACTTTGCATAATTTTATTTCAGAGTTTATATGCACGTAATGTATATGGGAAGATTTTAGTGCATTTTTAATGTCTGGTCATCATGGCAACTAGTGGTTACCTTGGTAATGAGTGTGGCCTCGCGGGCTTCCATCTCATCCAGTAGTCTCTCTCTCTGGCTCTCCACTTCTCGCAATCGCCGCTCGTAGTCCACCTGCACCTGCTTGAAGGCCTTGGGGGCGATAAGAAGGGGGGAGAGAGAGGGGGGGGGGAGGGGGTGGGGGAGAGAGGTGAGGTTATGTCAGAATACGTAGCATGACAATGGAACTCATTTTACAGTGCAGTAAGAACTGCTCCATTGTAACCCTCCCATCCTCTCAGCTGAGCTGCATGTAACTACAGGGATGGGGATGTGCAGTTTTCATGTATGAAAATGCTCAAAAGGTTGGGGGAGTTGTATGTATACTCAGGGCTGACGCTTACACACAGGGGTAGGCTCATACTCGTGCAGGGCGGACACTCATTCTCAGGGGTGGATTCATACTCAGGACTTACATTGACAGAGGTCTCCAGCTCGTTCTTGGTGGACTCGTAGAGGCTGCTCAGCTCATCGTGTTGTTGCTGCAAGGCCTGCTTCTCTTCTAGCACCACCAGCCCGTACTCCGCTGCCTGCGCTCTCTCCTCGCTGGCTTCGATGATCTCGGCATTTAGCCGCTCCAGTTCTTGGCGCAAGACTTCCATTTCTTCCCATGAGAATCCCCTGGGGGAGGTGGGTGTGGTCGGACTTTCCATGGTGATAACGTGAGTCGGGGTTTTGGATGATTGGAATGTATATGTTGTGGGTGGGGATTAGGGTGTGGTTTGGGAGGGGCTTCTGTGATATGTAAACACTGGGCAAGGAGATGTATGGCTATGGATGCATTATACCTATCGTGTGAGGGAGTGTGTATGTGTGTGTATGTGTGTGTGCATGTGTGTAGGTGTATGTGTGAGGGGAATAAGAAGGAAGGAACAGTAAGGACCCTAGTATATACCACATTACTGCAATGTTCATTCACACAGTACTGACACTGAACTATTAGTGATCACACCACATCTACTATAGAGCTACAAACATATGGTAAGATGAAGCTAAGCTAAGATGTGTGCTTTAGAGACTCATTAGTCCAGAGCGGAGAGCAGGCTAAGGCACCATACAAGTACCATATTTGTTCAATTATAGAGCCAATTACCCCTCGGACACATACACATGGGAGTGGCACTTTCACACGAATGTAGAGCCCAGGAAGAACGTTAAAGACAGTGCCTACATGTGACTGTAGCTCTCTCACATTTACTGACATGTACATGTATATGCACATGCCCCGTGACATGATACAGTTTCAAGATACGTAGTGCCTTCACTGGAAGGAAAATCTCTTTCATGATTATTGCGTGAGGGTGCATCAAATAACTATTACAGTACGTATCACACTGTAAAAGAGGATCTGAAGAGTCTTGCATATTATTCAACACCTCCTTAGCAGACAACAGACAACCTGTACACAAACTACAAATTGCTGGCAAACTGGTGTAATGGAGTGTGAGTGGCTGTACATGGCTCAAAGCACAGAGAGCTAATTCGAAGCTAATGAGGTCTTCAAAAGGCATGGCACTGTCGCCAAACAGCCAAACAACCTAAGCATGCGTTGACAACAGACTGTGCCCGCTGTGAACAAGAAGCATTCTCCATTCTCCGACATGCCCACACACTGCTCACTGTTTACGGTGTCTCTGCCACAGTAGCCACAATCAAGACCAATAACCACACACCCATCGCCCGTGGCAACCATACCAACTGATCCACAGCCAACACTACAACCACGTTGTCCACTGCCATGTGTAGCCTGAGGAACATCATGTACAGGTGTTGGCTTCATTGACTGCCAAAATGAATGTTCAGGCCCACGCCAAAATCTAAACTTCTGGCAAAGCGTGTACAGTAGAGCTATTTACAGCTTCTTCACTGTGTAGTACATGTAGGTCATCAAAGGACTATGGCTATGCTGTCAAGCAAATCACTTGGGTAAACTCATGGGGTAATCTTGTACTCAGACCCCCAGACTCATTCCACGTTAAACAACAAGGAAGGCCTGGGTATGAGGCTAGGCTATGAAGAGAGAGGGGCACCATGGGAAGTCCTTGTAAGAACTTGGTTCCTGTGGCCACAGTAATTAATGAGGTCATGGTGACACCATTTATGTGGCTGTGAGAGAACCCATTATTATAGCATCACAAGGCCACAAAGCTGATTAGCTCACTTATTATAGCCAAGGAGCTCAACACATGGTCACTTATGGGAGGGAGGGGGGAGTATCCAGTCTTCCAACTGCACTTCACTACATCCACTTTGTACAGTATATGTTCTAATTGACGGCCTGACTTTTTATTTATACAGACGTTTAATTTTTTCCGTTTCTAGTTACAATTTTGGGCCGGTCGCCCAAGAAACAGGTTTGGAATGGCCTTGTGAGATGTATTGTAAGCTGTGAAATATTGATCAGAGCTTGAAGCCAATCAGCAATAATGTAGTGTTTACTTTAGCAGCTCCTTTCTAAATTACTCCGAGCTAATGCATTCCAGATGGGCATTCTGCCGTATGGGAAGTCCCCAGACCACTTCCCTCTCTGCAGAACGTGGCCTAGTAGCTGGCTCACAAGATTAGTACCGAGTCTGGCACCTCATAACCCCACACTGGGTTGTGTGTTATGATGAATACCAAATGAGGTATGGGTTGAAGAATGGGCCTAGGACAACACAACATAGTACACTACTGAACACTCAGATACTCTCGTATAGTTTCACACACACAAACACACCACACCCCCATAATAATAAACACATCATTTGTACCGACAGACGTTCATGATTTCAGTGGCAATATAGCATGTTGAATCAACGTACCAAGGAAAGCCAGGGACAGATCTTGGGCTGGTCGATCGTCACTTTCAGAGGAATAGCATGTACTAGTAGTAGCCAGTTTGCGGAGTACTCTACTACAAGCCCCCGCGGAAATGTAAATTGATTTTCCGCCCTCAGGCATCCGCTGATGTAAATTACAGGGTTATCCTCACTAAACATCCTCCCGATCGCAAATACACCATGGCTAGCCTGCAGCGAAGGGAGAGCAGCCTGGAAGACATCCAGCCGCAGGATCGGTCCTACTCTGACTGGCAGACAGGCAGCACCACAGAGTAAGTAACCTGCGTTCGTGCAATGACGAAAGATTCACAGATTTCTCATAATTTGTTTGCCCTGCAGGAAGTCGCTGCTTCATCGAGAAAGCAGCCTCCACCGATCCACAGCCAGATTTTCACAAGAGGTATATACTACGCATTTTGTTATTCACCTCTCACAAGCTGACATGGGGCAGTCACTACCCCCAGCATAGACAATATTATAATGCTCCCACGCCACTATATATGTTAAGTGGTACTCTCCTACAATTGCGACTGAGGTAGCTGCAACTGTAAAAGACACCCTCAGATGTCAGTGAATCTCGGTAGGTCATGTCCTGTAATTCTGTTTCGGCTGCAATGAAAACGTACTCTCGCCGCATTCACTTGCCCTCCGGAAGTGACATTACGTAATTGGACACGCCCCTCGCAATCCATCTATAGAGGAGGCAGATCACTCTTACATTTGTAGCTATATATTATTCTAGATCATCGCCTCGTTCCCGGGGTTCTTCCCAGACTAGGGCAAGGCAGATCAGGCCTGTACAAATACTATTGTCACTTGTGGAATACCTGTTGTATAATACTGTGCCGAGCCTCTTGTATGAGAGGGGCTCATGTGACCAGCACCTAACCAGGCACTAGTCTCAGAACATTTATGGATATTGTCCGTGTCTTCTGTTCTTCATTCTTGGCAGGACCTTCCTTCTGCTGTGAAAGGACGCTACGTCACTCAAAAAGGTTCGATCAGAACGGCCTTCACACCGGCCGCAGAGTCCTCCATTACACGGTGGGTGACAGGCTGGCTGAACAGGATTGGGCACGAGCATAGGGACTACTCACTGTTCATCTTTGACAAGAAAGGGAGCTTCCGGAAGAACGTGAAGAAGGTTGTAAAGTCTAAGTATCCTTCCATCCATCATCCAGTATTTCGATTTAATTTTATGTTGCTTGGGCTAGAAGACCTACCAAATATGGTAAGTAGGCTAGTCGCGTAATCACTCGTTACTCACAACAATTTCACTGCGTAACGTACGATTGGCTACCATTCTAAGAAGGAATCTTCCAATTTACAACTCATAATCTTAAGCTTTAGGGTCTTGGGCCTCTTTTCACCTGTACACTGAGCCATGCAACAGACGCTATTTTTATGCGGCATATTTACACATGCATGCGAAACAGATTATGTAAGTAATTATTGTTTTTTGAATCGTGTTTGCAAACGTTTTGGTTGGTCAGGCCTGGGCTGCCTGTATGTTTGTGTATCAGGGTTTGGGGAATAGTGTATTGTTTTATGATATTCTCGGTGGAAAATCAAATTTTGCCGATTAGGCAGCCTTGACAGCCGCCCAGACTCTTCAATTTCCTGATTGCTCTGATTGTCATCGTCAACGCCATTGCTCTGTGTCTCTACTCTCCAAGCATCTATTTTGATAAAAAGGAACGGAACTTCCAGATTGTAAGTTCTGCCTTGAGCTCATTAGCATAGCAATGGAACGGTATGCAACATTATTACAATCAGTATGGTAAGCATGTGTACTGTTACCAGGATGTTATTGCCACCATGCGTGGCTGGTAGCAAGGGCATGAGGTGAATAGTACCATTTGTGTTTATCATAGGGGTAGTAGTTACCATGGCTACACACCCTCCCTACGGTTCTAAGGGTCAACTCATACTCCTGTTTGTAGCCTGCACACATTTGAATAGTTAACGTGTCTAACATTGTAGGCCACACCCAACAATGTGTAATAGACCATTTTTTGTCATTACAACGACATCACTGCTTACCAATTACTGACCAGATTTTTTCCCTCTGAACCTGGTCTCTACTGAGCTTGAACCATATCTAAGTTTCTATTGATTTCTAGGCCTTGGGATCCATTGTCTTCATCCTGGCCTACATTGTTGAGGCAGTGCTGAGGATCATAGCGTATGGGTTGATCTTCCATCCCAAGTCTTACCTCAGGAACGTGGCACAGGTACTGGATGTATTCATCATCATGTTCGGGTGAGCAGAGAGAGAGTGTGTGCAGGTGTATGTGTGTGTGTGTGTGTGCATGTGTGAGTGTGTGTGTGTGCCTTCTGTCATGGCATGTGTTACACTGCCAGTGCAACCAATTGATGTTCAGCACTCATGTTACATTTGCCAGCCTATGAAACAGAGAATGATAGAGGTTCAAGTGCAGTTGGCAGGTACATCAATCTCTCAATATTTTACACTCCCCTCTCCTCCCCTCCCTCTCCCTCCCTCCCTCCTCCTTCAACCCTCCCTCCTTCCCACCCTCCTCCCCCCCCCTCCCTCCCTCCCTCACTTCTTAGGATACTATATGTCTCCCTAAACACACACTACCACGCTATATCAGAAGTCTTTGCTGCCCTGATGGCCACCAAGCTGCTCAAAATTCTGATTGTCTTCGACAGTAAGTATTACATTGTATATGGCTATGGCTGTAGGTTTGATGTAGTGGTGTGCGCATGTCGGTGAGGTAGCTGCAACTGTAAAAGACACCCTCAGATGTCAGTGAATCTCGGTAGGTCATGTCCTGTAATTCTGTTTCGGCTGCAATGAAAACGTACTCTCACCGCATTCACTTGCCCTCCGGAAGTGACATTACGTAATTGGACACGCCCCTCGCAATCCATCTATAGAGGAGGCAGATCACTCTTACATTTGTAGCTATATATTATTCTAGATCATCGCCTCGTTCCCGGGATTCTTCCCAGACTAGGGCAAGGCAGATCAGGCCTGTACAAATACCTGTGTTCAGATTCACAACTACGCTGTGTGTACTGTGCCGAGCCTCTTGTATGAGAGGGGCTCATGTGACCAGCACCTAACCAGGCACTAGTCTCAGAACATTTATGGATATTGTCCGTGTCTTCTGTTCTTCATTCTTGGCAGGACCTTCCTTCTGCTGTGAAAGGACGCTACGTCACTCAAAAAGGTTCGATCAGAACGGCCTTCACACCGGCCGCAGAGTCCTCCATTACACGGTGGGTGACAGGCTGGCTGAACAGGATTGGGCACGAGCATAGGGACTACTCACTGTTCATCTTTGACAAGAAAGGGAGCTTCCGGAAGAACGTGAAGAAGGTTGTAAAGTCTAAGTATCCTTCCATCCATCATCCAGTATTTCGATTTAATTTTATGTTGCTTGGGCTAGAAGACCTACCAAATATGGTAAGTAGGCTAGTCGCGTAATCACTCGTTACTCACAACAATTTCACTGCGTAACGTACGATTGGCTACCATTCTAAGAAGGAATCTTCCAATTTACAACTCATAATCTTAAGCTTTAGGGTCTTGGGCCTCTTTTCACCTGTACACTGAGCCATGCAACAGACGCTATTTTTATGCGGCATATTTACACATGCATGCGAAACAGATTATGTAAGTAATTATTGTTTTTTGAATCGTGTTTGCAAACGTTTTGGTTGGTCAGGCCTGGGCTGCCTGTATGTTTGTGTATCAGGGTTTGGGGAATAGTGTATTGTTTTATGATATTCTCGGTGGAAAATCAAATTTTGCCGATTAGGCAGCCTTGACAGCCGCCCAGACTCTTCAATTTCCTGATTGCTCTGATTGTCATCGTCAACGCCATTGCTCTGTGTCTCTACTCTCCAAGCATCTATTTTGATAAAAATGAACGGAACTTCCAGATTGTAAGTTCTGCCTTGAGCTCATTAGCATAGCAATGGAACGGTATGCAACATTATTACAATCAGTATGGTAAGCATGTGTACTGTTACCAGGATGTTATTGCCACCATGCGTGGCTGGTAGCAAGGGCATGAGGTGAATAGTACCATTTGTGTTTATCATAGGGGTAGTAGTTACCATGGCTACACACCCTCCCTACGGTTCTAAGGGTCAACTCATACTCCTGTTTGTAGCCTGCACACATTTGAATAGTTAACGTGTCTAACATTGTAGGCCACACCCAACAATGTGTAATAGACCATTTTTTGTCATTACAACGACATCACTGCTTACCAATCACTGACCAGATTTTTTCCCTCTGAACCTGGTCTCTGCTGAGCTTGAACCATATCTAAGTTTCTATTGATTTCTAGGCCTTGGGATCCATTGTCTTCATCCTGGCCTACATTGTTGAGGCAGTGCTGAGGATCATAGCGTATGGGTTGATCTTCCATCCCAAGTCTTACCTCAGGAACGTGGCACAGGTACTGGATGTATTCATCATCATGTTCGGGTGAGCAGAGAGAGAGTGTGTGCAGGTGTATGTGTGTGTGTGTGTGTGCATGTGTGAGTGTGTGTGTGTGCCTTCTGTCATGGCATGTGTTACACTGCCAGTGCAACCAATTGATGTTCAGCACTCATGTTACATTTGCCAGCCTATGAAACAGAGAATGATAGAGGTTCAAGTGCAGTTGGCAGGTACCAGTATGCCTGGCTGTACTTTGTGCTTCCTTCATTCCCTGCTGTAGTATGAGTCAGCCGTTGGCTACCAGTATGCCTGGCTGTACTTTGTGCTTCCTTCATTCCCTGCTGTAGTATGAGTCAGCCGTTGGCTACCAGTATGCCTGGCTGTACTTTGTGCTTCCTTCATTCCCTGCTGTAGTATGAGTCAGCCGTTGGCTACCAGTATGCCTGGCTGTACTTTGTGCTTCCTTCATTCCCTGCTGTAGTATGAGTCAGCCCTTGGCTACCAGTATGCCTGGCTGTACTTTGTGCTTCCTTCATTCCCTGCTGTAGTATGAGTCAGCCGTTGGCTACCAGTATGCCTGGCTGTACTTTGTGCTTCCTTCATTCCCTGCTGTAGTATGAGTCAGCCCTTGGCTACCAGTATGCCTGGCTGTACTTTGTGCTTCCTTCATTCCCTGCTGTAGTATGAGTCAGCCGTTGGCTACCAGTATGCCTGGCTGTACTTTGTGCTTCCTTCATTCCCTGCTGTAGTATGAGTCAGCCCTTGGCTACCAGTATGCCTGGCTGTACTTTGTGCTTCCTTCATTCCCTGCTGTAGTATGAGTCAGCCGTTGGCTACCAGTATGCCTGGCTGTACTTTGTGCTTCCTTCATTCCCTGCTGCAGTATGAGTCAGCCCTTGGCTACCAGTATGCCTGGCTGTACTTTGTGCTTCCTTCATTCCCTGCTGCAGTATGAGTCAGCCCTTGGCTACCAGTATGCCTGGCTGTACTTTGTGCTTCCTTCATTCCCTGCTGTAGTATGAGTCAGCCCTTGGCTACCAGTATGCCTGGCTGTACTTTGTGCTTCCTTCATTCCCTGCTGTAGTATGAGTCAGCCCTTGGCTACCAGTATGCCTGGCTGTACTTTGTGCTTCCTTCATTCCCTGCTGCAGTCCTCAGTCAGTGGCCAACAAGCCTGGCTGTACTTTGTGCTTCCATTCTCTGCCTCTCCTCGGTGTCTGAGAACTACAACTGTGCTCGCCTACGCACAATTAAGTACTTTCTACCTCCTTTCTACCATGAACGTCGCTCACATGAGAAAGATGCCTGGCTGTACTTTGTGCTTCCTTCATTCCCTGCTGTAGTATGAGTCAGCCGTTGGCTACCAGTATGCCTGGCTGTACTTTGTGCTTCCTTCATTCCCTGCTGTAGTATGAGTACCACAGTACTTTTCGTAGTATGAACCTTTAATGTGGACTCTCTGCTAAAACGGTCAACTTCCTTTCCCATAGGTCTCGCAACTTTCAGAGTCAGCGACTTTCCGTGCTATTTTGATGACACTGGAGAGGCCATTCCCCGTTATGTCAGAGGTGTGTGTGTGAGATGTGACGCTTTACAAGTGGTGATACTGTAGCTCTGTCATTGGAGATGTATTTTAATGACACATCTAACACATTTCATATTTTGTACACGAGACACTTGCAGTGGTATGCCAACACACATACACACACACACGCACACACATACTCACTCACGAACATGCATACATGCATGCACACACACACACGTACTCACTCACAAACACACATACGGACACACATACACACGCACACCCCACACCTACAGGTAACCACGAGTGTACCGGGAGCACCTGTTCATTCTGGAGGGAGGGGCCCAACGTAGGGATCACATCCTTTGACAACTTCCTGTTAGCTTTGCTGACAGTGTTCCAACTAATTTCATTGGAGGGTTGGAGTGGAGTGTTCTATTTAGTGAGCAGGGGAGGAATGGGATTTAGGAATGGGTAGCAAAGTTCCTGTAGCAAAGAATATTTGAAGTGCTTCCTTCATTCCCTGCTGCAGTATGAGTCAGCCCTTGGCTACCAGTATGCCTGGCTGTACTTTGTGCTGGTGATTTTCATTGGCTCAGTCTTCATTCTCAACTTGTGGCTGGGGGTGCTCACCAGGTGAGTCACATGATAAACACGTGACCTCTTGACCACGTCCATGCTGTGAAAACCTGACAATCACATGATAATTGTTTGACATCACATGACATGATTCCAATGTTTTCCAGTGTGTTCATAGGGGTCAGTGATCGTCAGGAGACTCACGGGAACATTCGACGGCTGAAGGCGAACAAGAGAATTGAGGAAGACCTATGTAACTACAGAGAGTGGATGGAAAAAGCCATGCAGCCAGACCTACCCTCGGAGACTGGCAGCATCGGCAGGCGTGAGTAGATGATGTAATGCTAATGTGAATATATGGAGATAACAATGTAATGTGCAAGGCAGCCTGTATTGTGCAAGATTTAAATGCATACTTTATGCTTGCTAAGTAATGATGTCATTATGACCTCATCTCCACTCTCACAGGCCCCTCTCTTCCCATCAACACTGTCTGGCGATCTCATACTGTCGACGGCGATGAATTGGAGGAAGAGGGGACGGAATTGGAGGAATGGATGGCTAAGGGAATAGCCTGTAGAGAAGGAGTGAAGAAGTAAGTGTATGTTTAGATGATTATCCGTGCAGCTGTATACTGTAGGCATCCTTCTTGTCGACCTAGTCCTTGAATAGCCTCGTCCCCAGGCTCCTTTACTTTTCCGCGCGTGGGAGGGGAGCCTGGGGACGAGGCTAGGCCTTGAACGTTATCACTTTTGAGTATCAAATTTCGATGGCAGGTTGCATACAGTGAAATTAATAGTTAATTAATTATTAAAAATTTTTCAGAATTTCTTGTTATGCATACTTCATATTACATACTTTGATAAAGCTATAGTCTTGGATAAATGTACCGTGCTCTTATTCAAGTACTTTGCTCCACTGCTCACAAACCCGTGCATGATCAGCAACATCAACATTGTCCTCTTGTGTGTCACTCAGTGCTTCACTGACTAACAAGGAGATCACTTCCCCTAGGGATTGGTTGGTGGGGCTGCTCCAAAAGTCACGCCTCTGGGTGCTCAAGGTGCTGAAGTCTCGTCTGTTCTACTGGTTCATCCTGGGTCTCCACCTGGTCAATCTGGTCCTCCTCATGAACATACGCTACCCCTCCCCCCCCGGCCTGGATAGAGCCATCTGTGAGTGTGTGTGTGTGCATGCATTAGCTAGTTTGTGTGTGTGTGTGTGTGTGTATTGTATATCTGTATGTGTGTTGTGTGTGTGTGTTTGTGTGTGTGTGTGTGTGTGTGTGTGTGTGTGTGTGTGTGTGTGTGTGTGTGTGTGTGTGTGTGTGTGTGTGTGTGTGTGTGTGTGTGTGTGTGTGTGTGTGTGTGTGTGTGTGTGTGTGTGTGTGTGTGTGTGTGTGTGTGTGTGTGTGTGTGTGTGTGTGTGTGTGTGTGTGTGTGTGTGTCTGTGTGTGTGTGTGTGTGTAAGAGATAAAGAGGAGGGGGCAGAAGATGATGTGGAAGGTTGCAATGTGTTGCTGGAGTTTACTCCCTAAATGAGCCTCACTTCCAGTCTCCACCTCCCAGCTTGTGTGTCTGCATGTTCTATTTCATGCAGTCGATCTGAACTACATATTCACCGGTGTGTATATCCTGGAGTTCTTCCTTGTGATGTACGTGAAGGGGCCGCACAAATACTTCACCTCCAATCTAATCTTCCGCATCGCCGTTTCTATTGTAAGTTAGCTCTCCAAGTGCTTTCATGAATGGAGGTATCCAATCTATTATCAATGAATTATCACCTCCCCATTTTCCCTCCCATCTCTCCCCCTTCCCATCCTCCCCTCCCCCCCCCCCATCCCTTCCCCTCTCCCCCATCCCACTCCTCTCCCCTTGTCCCCCTCCCCCACTCCTTCCCTCCCCTCGTCCCCCTCCCCCTCTCCTTCCCTCCCTCCATCTCCCCTTCCCTCTCCTTCCCTCCCCTGCCCCTTCATAGCTGATCTTGTTGAATATTCTGGATATCCTCATCTTTGTGCACATCCCTGCCATCACAGACAATGTGTTCTCTGTTAGTATTATTGTCAATGCTTTTTACAGCTTCAGACTTGTTCAGGTGTTCAAACATACCAGGTATGGCCAGTACAGTATATAGGACTGGTGTATTCTGTACATTTAGACACACACACACACACACACATGCACACACACATGCGCACATACACACACACACACACACACACACAGGTACTGGAAGGCCATGAAGGAAATAATCAACACCGTGATCCAGGTCTTTGCACTCATCCTCAGTCTTCTGGCTCTCCTGGGAATCTTCCTCTTTGTCTTCACCATCCTCGGACTCAGACTCTTTGGAGATCGGTACGTGGGTGTTTGCCTCGAAATCCCCACTGAGTATAAGCCCACCCTGAGCTCTCAACAGAGTATAAGCCCACCCTGAGCTCTCAACTGAGTATAAGCCCATCCCTGAGCTCTTATAAGCCCACCCTGAGCTCTCAACTGAGTATAAGCCCACCCTGAGCTCTCAACAGAGTATAAGCCCACCCCTAGCCCCTCAAAGATACTAACTACTATTAAATTTTGTCTCTGCACTCTAGACTCAGTCTGACAGAGAACGTCACCCCGAACTTTGACAATTTTTTGAACTCTTTCCTGTTGGTGTTTCAGGTGACGGACTAGCTAGCCCCCCTGTTTGTCTGTCTGTCTGTCTGTCTGTCAACACACTAATTTTTTCTTGTAGCTCTTAACAACAGAGGACTGGCACAACATTCTCTATGACTCCCTTGACTCTTATGTGAACCGACCAATAGAGGAGTCGGCCTTGATCACCACCTACTTTCCTGTACTATACTTTGTGGTTGCCATCATCTTAGGGCCATGTATCCTACCATATGCTGTTAATACCAGCTAGTACACAAGTAATATACTAGTTACTAGTGTGTAGTGTGATAGTATTATGCTACTTGTATACTACTAGTATCCTACTAATGTACTGGTGCATTGCTAGTATACTACTAGTGCACTGCTAGTATACTACTAGTGCATTGCTAGTATACTACTAGTATGCTACTAGTGCATTGCTAGTATACTACTAGTGCATTGCTAGTATACTACTGGTGCATTGCTAGTATACTACTAGTGCACTGCTAGTATACTACTAGTGCATTGCTAGTAAGTGACTTAACTCTCTCCCAGTCATCTTGGTGAGTGTGTTTCTGGCCATTGCTGTGGATAAGCTGTCGGAAGCACGTTCGCTAGAGGAGGACTCGGTACAGCAGGTCGAGAAGATGGAGGAGATGCGGAAGGTTCGTAAGGAGCAGCTCCAGGCTCTGCGGAACCCAGAAGAGAGCCACGCCCACCGGCGGACCCTGAAAAGAGCAATCCGGTTCTATTCCAGCAACCCCCAGCAGAGGACCAAACCGGGACAGGGGCAGCTGTCCAGGAGGAGTCTATGGCACCAGATCTCTTTCCCAGTCGAGAGGGCGCTGCGCAGAGGTGGGACGCTGCTGCAGAAAACCGACCCCTCAAGAGAGTACAGTAGATCTGTGTCGTCTCCATCGTACATTCCGGTACCTCCTAATTTGGATGATAAGCCGAGTGTTTCAGAAGCTGCTACCTCTGTTCCTCCGTCTGATAGCCAGCCCCACACTCCATCCTCCAGGACGAATCCCCTCAAGCTGGTGAGGCACACGTCTGACTATTTCGACCGACAGAAAGCTCGACTGGGTGGTGGCATCTCAGAGCCTCCAGGCAAACAAGGGGCTGGGAAGAGCGTTCCAAGTTCTGCCTGTTCCTCTGCTGCGCAAGAAGACAGAGGTTCAGTGTTCAGGTTCCCAGACAAAAGCTCTCCCTTCTCCCCTCTATATCATCCACGGCGTACCCTCTCCTCCCCCGATGCTGGGATGGGCAAGGCCACTGATGATTGGGTGTCATATGAGAGAACGCAGTCTCTACGGACTGAGAGCATTAGCAGCTCTGGGTATGTAGAACGTTATTTTAGTAACATGCGTCAGTATCAAGGCTAATTTTGTCCTGACTTACAACTTTGTAAAGGCTTGCCAAAGAGAGATAAGTATTGTTAAAATTGCGCGTACCTATTTAAGATTTTACTCTGTGGAAGCTATGTTCTTTGTGCACTTTTTTTTTTTAGTCAAGCGTCTTCTCTGGAGCAGCTCTCCAGTATAAAACTAGACCCCATTGCTGAGGGGGAGGGGGAAGAAGAGGGGGAGGATGGTGCCAGTGTGCTGGGGGGAGAGAGTGAGGGGAAAGAGGTCCAAAGGTGAGGAACCACGTAGCCTCGCTCACTGGCTCCACTGCCCAACGTTTTTTGCAGGGCCCGTGTTTTTCCAAAGGGCAAAAAAACGCTGGGCAGTGGAGCCTTGGAGCGAGGGTAGAACCACGAACAGTGTGTCAGTTAAGTAAACATATTGGAAGATGGGCGTGGTCATGGTAATGAATCAAAGTAGCCAATCAAATTAGCATTTTTTGTGATGTTTTACCTCCTGGCAAATGTGCTATGTTCATTAGGCAGTAACTGATCTCATTACTCACACTGTTGGACTGTTGATGTTCCCAATCCAGGACCCCGCCTCCTGCCCCACTCCTTTCCCCCTCCTGGCTCCCGCAGCCAACCCTCGGCGAAGACTTCCAACAGAGGCTTGGCAGAGAGAGTTCGCTCGAGGTCATACATCTGCAAGGGTGAGCTTCATGTTACTAGCATGTGACCAGCCTGTTGTAGTCACATGATGCAAGAGTGAGCTTCATGTTAATACCATGTGACTGGACTGTTATAGTTAGTCTCGTGCCCAGACGTTCACGCCCTCCCGGCGAAAGAACGTCTGGTGTTCTAATCGAACTTTCTCATCACAGACGCCTTTCCCCTTTGGAATGCCAAAGGGTCCAATCAGATTGCAGCTTTCAGACCTTCCGTAAAGTTGCCATGACATTAGTCCGATAAATTTTTAATACTATTGGTCAGTTTGATAAAAAATTTAAAATATACCGTATATACAGTGACCAATCACATACGAGATTTATTATCAGCAATCGTGGGGTCTGTGACAAGAAAGTTTGTTTAGAACACCAGACGTTCTTTCGCCGGGAGGGCGTGAACGTCTGGGCACGAGACTATGTTATAGTCACATGCTGCAAGTGTGAGCTTTATGCTACTATCATGTGACTAGTCACATGCTGCAAGGGTGTGCTTCATGTTACTACCATGTGACTGGACTGTTGTGGTCACGTGATTAGGGTACACACCCACTCAGCCACCCTGATTAAATTAGCATTTATGGTGCACCTGCTTTTCTTTCTACAGCTCCGAAGATCAAATTGAAAAGAAACAGAAGGTACAGCATAGCACCTGAGCGTGTCTGTGTGGCTGTTGTGGAGAGTGTCTGTGTGGCTGTTGTTGGTGTGGCTGTTGTGGAGAGTGTCTGTATATATTACAGTATAATTTGCTTCTGTCCTTCAGTCCTGCTGTGCTGGATTCCAGCCCAAGGCAAAATGTGAGCCACCTGCAAAGAGTGCTGATTATATTTTAATTAAAGGGTAGCGCAGGCAGCTTCATGTAGCTCTGGGTAGCCTCATTCCCAGCCTCCACTACCAGCTTTGTTACAACATGTGATAAAAAGCTGGGAGTGGAGGTTGGCAACGAGGCTAGATCTGGGGTCATACGTGTATTATATTGCTAGTGTGTGACCTTTTTTCTTTCTTGTATGTAAAGGCTCATTACGGCCCTTACCAACACCTTAGCAACCTTATATCCTGTTTCAATTCAGTACAGGCATGTGACTTAGGTATGTCTCATGTGATGCAGTTGTGCTATCATGTGACAGATGTAATGTAGGTACAGTCACATATGTTGGTGTAGTCTCGTAGGCACATTTACTATCATGTGACTTAGGTATAGTCTCATGTGATATAAGCATAACATCATGTGATTTAGGTGTAAGCTCACATAATGTAGGGTATAGTCTTTTGTGACATCATTTTTGAAGTTTGCTCTTCGTTTTCCAGTTCTCAAGGTGTTTACTTGGCTCAAGGACTACCTTGGTACCATCCAGTTCGACCCAAAGGAGGAACTGCAGGAAATACCAAACCATTCTGCCTTTTTCATTCTATCACCTGACAACAGGTGAGTGAGTGTGAGTGTATTGTACCTCTGCCTGTTGCTTACCCCCCCTCCCCTCCCCTCCCCTCCCCTCCCCTCTCTCCAGGTTCCGTGAGTTCTGCTACAGACTGGTACGCTCCCAGACCTTCCAGACACTCACATACAGTGCCGTCTGTCTGAGCAGCTTCTTGCTGACCCTCGAGCTACCCATTACCGATGGGATCTCTCAGTCGCTGTGTATGGTACAGGTGAGGCCTACTGGGCACGATCAGGTGTGCCATTTGATGCCCGTTGCATTCCCAGGTCACGTGGGTAGGGTTAGGAATGAAACTTCAAATTATAACATCTACCGTCCCTCCCATTCAGGACACCCTGGTGTACCTTGATCTACTGTTTGTCTCTTACTTCCTCGTTGAGATGATTCTCAAGGTAACCACTTTGGATACCATTTGTATACTGTTTTGGATACCATCTGTATACTATTTTGGATACCGTTTGGATACTGTTTTAGATACTAATTTGGATACTGCGATCTGATTATTAGATATGATTAGTTTATGCCATATTCGAGTTAGTGTCCACTGGCGAAGGCTTATTGCTGCAGTTAGAGGCCACCATAGAAGGACTTACTGAGTTGCTACTGGGTGGCTGATGCTTTTGACGTGCCAATAGAACGGGGCACATTACTGAAACATGAAGTATTAAAATACCACTCCCCCCTCTTTCAGATGACCGCCCTGGGGGTCTTTCTTCACCGCGGCTCTTACTTCAGGGGCTTCTTCAACATCCTCGACTGCATCGTCACCATCACCAGTCTCGTACCTCTCATCGTCTACTTTGTTAACCTTAACAAAGGGGTGCAGGCCCAAGAGTAAGTATGATGTAATAGTGATGTAATTGATTGAATCCAATAACGTTATAACACAGGGTGAAAACTAACACTCTTCCTCTCCTCCCTCCTCCATCTCTTCCCCTCCCCTTTCCTTCCCTCCTCCTCCCCTCCCTCCTCCCTCTCTCCACCTGTCCACATCTTCCCCTCCCCTCCTTCCTCCATCTCTCCACCTGTCCCCATCTTCCCCTCCCCTCCCTCCTCCATCTCTCCACCTGTCCCCATCTTCCCCTCCCCTCCTTCCTCCATCTCTCCACCTGCACCTCCTCTCCCCTTCTTCTCCTCCCCTTCCTTCTTCTTCTCTCTTCTCCTCCCCTTCCTTCTTCTTCTCTCTTCCCCTCCCCTTTCCTTCCCTCCTCCTCCCCTCCCTCCTCTCTCTCTCCACCTGTCCCCATCTTCCCCTCCCCTCCTTCCTCCATCTCTCCACCTGTCCCCATCTTCCCCTCCCCTCCCTCCTCCCTCTCTCCACCTGTCCCCATCTTCCCCTCCCCTCCTTCCTCCATCTCTCCACCTGCACCTCCTCTCCCCTTCTTCTCCTCCCCTTCCTTCTTCTTCTCTCTTCCCCTCCCCTTCCTCCCTCCACCCATCCCTCTTCCCCTCCCCTTCCTCCCTCCACCCGTCCCTCTTCCCCTCCCCTCCTCCCTTCCCTCCCCCTCCAAGTTGCCTGGCATACAGCTACGATACTCGCCTGCTCCCAGTTGCCCTGAGTACACTTCGTGTCGGTCGTGTCCTCAGACCGTTCCGAGCCATCCGGATATTTGGGCTGTATGTAAGTGTTGGGGGTGGGATCCACAGACATGCGTAACATTAGTAAGGGATAAAGTTTGAATTTGCTGACTGAAAATGTCTAAAGAATTTCCTCACAAGCGTATATCGATATTTATTGGCTAATTGTTTCTCCCCCCCCCCCCACTTTCTTACCCTGCTCTCTCCCCTCCCGGCCCTCACACGTTTCCTTTTGTCCACTCTTTCCGGAAGGTGGTAGTGACGGGTCTTCTTTCCTCCCTCAAATCCATCGGCAGTATCCTGCTCATCAACCTGCTGGTACTTACCATATTTGGTGTCGTGGGAACCACCATCTTCAGGGTGAGTTGGCATGGGGCCACCAGAGTGGGTATAGGACCACCCTGCTGGTACTTACCATATTTGGTGTCATGGGAACCGCCATCTTCAGGGTGAGTGGGTATGGGACCACCAGTAACAGAGTGGGTATGAGACCACCCTGCTGGTACTTACCATATTTGGTGGCATGGGAACCACCATCTTTAGGATGAGTGGATATGGGGCCATCGGAAACAGAGTGGGTATGGGACCACACCAGTAACAGAGTGGGTATGGGACCACCAGTAACAGAGTGGGTATGGGACCACCAGTATCAGTATACACTTTGGGTGCAACTGATTAAAGCAGAGGCCTGGGAACAAGCTAGTAATGACACTGATAGTTCCCGTTGAACACCGCATTTCCCATGCCCAGGGCCGTTTCTTTTTCTGCACGGATCCTCTGATGACCACTGAAGAAGACTGCCGGTCAGTTGGTGATGAGCTGTTTCATTCAAAATCCCTCAAAAAGTCATGATACACTGCAACAATGGTGGACGTATAAATGCATGCTGTTGTTTTGTGTGATGATTTGAAACTGCTAGCCCTTATAGACTGATCCGTCTCACTCATTTGACTAATAATATGGACTTTCTCAGTACTGTACCGACTGTTAGTGCTATGAATAAATAAATAATTAATTATTAAGTTAATCCTTTCTGTTCTTTTTTTTTCCCAGTGGGTCATTCTTCGTCTATCCAAGTGCTGACCTCTCCTGTCCCAAGGTTGGTTTGTCTGAATGGATTGACTTGGACAGTTGGTGTTTGAAACTGTAGCAGATTTCAGGTTTGGTGTTGTCTATATAGTTAGTCATTACCTTAATAATCGGCAGTATCCCCCTAAAGGAATGGTTTGTGAGGTTCATTCGACAGCTAGAGTTATAGCTGAGGTATAGCTGGTTTCAGTATGAGGTGATACTGTTAAGATCGAAGAGACAACTGTACTGTATTGACTATAACTCTGCATTGGACCTAAAAAGTAGGCAGTAAATGGAGAAAATACATGAAAATATGCGTGTTTCTTCCATTTAGTGCCTACTGGAGAAAACACATGAAAACGTGTTTCTTCCATTTAGTGCCTACTTTTCCCCCCCCATTACATCATAGTGGAAAAAATCTATTGTACAATGAATGGAGGGTACCAATAAGAGCTACATGTTAGGTCACACAGGTCCACTGGCCCCTGGCCCTCTGCTGGTCCGGCCATTACCCTTTGGTGTATGCATGGTCTTCTCTCAGGTTGAGGAGAGGGTGTGGATGCGGAATGGCCTCAACTTCGATCACATAGGCACCTCCCTCCTGACGCTCTTAACAATGCTCACAGTAGAGGGCTGGCAGAAGTGAGTTTGTAGAGATTACTAGATTTTAGCCACCCGTACATGTAAGTCAGAGTATAGTTGTATACCAGGATGGGTAAACACACACCTCATGATATCGTGTTTGTTTTTTTTTACACTGGTATTATTTTTACTTGAGTTCATTATGGACCACCAAATGATGACTTCACTTCAGTTCTCTTGCTTCTGCTGGGGACACGTTCATTCTAAGGCACAGATGAGCCCCAGCAATTAGCTACCGACTCTTTCAGAATATTGTCTGTTCTTGCATTCATTTTTACCCTAGCCTTTATGTAACCCATATGTGAAAAGGAGTACCTTATTTCACTACACTAGAGCCTTGCGCCTGCACTCCTAAACACACACACATACACACACACACACACACACACAAATGGTCCCTTCCTCACAGCGTGATGTACAATGGTATCAACTCCGTTGGCCTCGCTCAAGATGACACGCCCCAAGGCCCTAGTCCCAACAACTCCCCCGCCGCCTCCCTCTACTTTATCATCTACATGTTGATCATGACCTTTGTACTCGTCAACCTCTTTGTTGGCTTCGTCATTGTCACCTTTCAGGAGGTAGGCGTGAAGGCTTTCCGCGAGACCAAACTGGACCGGAATCAGGTATGTTCATGTCCCCAGTCCATGGCTTAATCCTCGTATATGTCATTGTTATAATTTTTTTCTTACAGAGGAACTGTCTGTACTTTGCCCTGACGGCCCGGCCATCCCTAAGCTACAACCCAAAGTTTAGCCTGTACCAGAAGCTTCTAGACCTTGTCTCTCACCGCTTCAGCAACATAATTGTCTTTGTTGCCCTGCTGCTCAACATTGTCATCCTGGCTATGCAGGTAGGGGGCGTGGAATTAGGCCATTCCAAAATATATTAAATATATGTACTGTAGGAAGCACATGGCAATGGGTAGCAGCTTTGCATGGCCTAGTGTGATGGTGCAGAGGGGCTTGAAATACGACTGGATACAGCTAGCTTTGCCACTGTGCTTGTTGTTGAAGTTGTTGTCCAAGTCATGATCTTTATCCTATCAAACCTACTGCATACCTACCCTAAATGTTTGCATATAAGGACAGCCCGAGAAACAATAAATTAATTTGGAATGGCTTTATACATCACAAACTCACTTGTCTGAGATTTATTACATCATTAATACCAATTTCAGAGAGATGGTACTTCCCAAGATTGGATCCTGGCCATCTATTGGATCAATTTCATCTTTACTGTGTTTTTTGCCGTGGAAACCACACTCAAGATCATTGCATTCACACCAGCCGTGAGCACAGCCCTAGCTTTGTAGTATAAGAGTGTTTTCTTGCTTTTACTGGGTGTAACGTTTCAATTTCGTGTGCGTGTTCAGCCAAGTTTTATATTTCTTTACAGTACTATTTCC